>JAOVVF010000028.1:14679301-14708222 GCA_028565595.1 Duopalatinus emarginatus | reverse complement strand
GCTCGTGTACTGTTTTCACGTACTGTTCAGTACGGAAGTATGCGATTTCGGACGCAGCCTTACTCTTACTGAAGCAGTGCGCGACAAACCTCAACATGAACTACGGGTGAATCGCAGGGCCAAATTAGAATTTGCGTTAACGGCACTATTTTTTAAAATTGCGATAATTTGAGATTGCGTTAATGCGTTATTATCGCGTTAACTTCGACAGCCCTAGTTGAAATGTGATCTAGAACTATTGATCAGTCTACAAGGTGTAAATGTGGCATATATGTGACATATACAGTACTATATACACCAATCAGCCAACATCCACAAAACCACCTTCCCAAACAGTCTCCAAAACAGCTCTGAACTGTCAAGGCATGGTCTCCACAAGAAGCTCTGCTGTAGTATCTGTGGTGGCAGATCGTTCTGTGTGGACCAGGCAGGCTAGTGTTCACCCCCTCATTACACAGTTGCTCATTCACAATTTGTTCTTCCATGGACCACTTTTGGTAGGTACTAACCTCTGCATACTAGGGGTGCTGAAAAAATCGATTCTTTAAAGAATCGCAATTCCTAGTCCTGGCGATTCTGAATTGATTCAAAATGTCCAAAAATTTCTTTTAAAATGCTTTTAAGTTTTATTTTTTGCCGCTCCTACTCCTGAGCGTACTGCATATTGCATTACGTGTCCACTCAGCCACTTTAGAAGAAGGTCGTCTAGGCCACTGTACTGCAAGCTAGTTAGCCAGCTCCCTTGCTAGTGGACTAGCGCACTTAGACTTTAAAGTCTGTATTTTATATACAGTTGAAGGTTAATGCACTGTGGTAGACTAAAGTCTATGTTTACATTTGTATTAATATATTTTGCATGATTTGTTTATTGATAGATTTGTTTTATTCAAGAAAAAGTCAGACAGCTAAGCGAACCTAATACTGGTGATTTAATTACAGAATTTTATCACAATCCTATTTTTGGTATAAGATTTAATACAGTAAGGAACTAAAAGTATTATTTAAATAAATGTTTTATTTGTTACCGTTGTCTTTTCACCTTGTCAATCACATAATTTAAACAAAATTTATAGACTATTTGAATAGAAAAATTGTTCGTAAATCAAAAATCGTTTCTGAATCGAATTGTGACCCCAAAAATTTAATCGAATCGCTGGACACTGAGAGATTCGCACCCCTACTGCATACCCCAAAAGACTTGTTGTTTTGGAAATGCTTCGATCCAATTGTCTAGACATCACAATTTGGCACTCAGATTCTTTTTTTGCGCTTCCAACACTTCAACTTTAAGAACTAAATGTTCACCTACTGTGTAATATATTCCACCTCTTACGGTAGCAGACGCCTTTGTACTAAAATCATCAATGTTATTCACTTCACCTGTCAGTCGCCTGTTTTAATGTTATGGCTGATCGGTATATACTATACACTGTACTGTGATCAAATCACAGCCTTTGAAAACAAAGCCCACCCCTTGTCAAAATGATTCACCTTGCATGTAAACCTAATTGGGCAATTAACATCAGATTCGTGTTTGACTTGAACCACCACACATCAAAATTCTGGTCCACTTTCAATCCATCCTGACCTTTAAACATGTCACTATCAGTTATCTTGTGGGTTTTGTATTGTATACAGATACAGAGATATACAGATCTGCAGTACCATGTCAACTAAAAATACAATACCTCTGTCCTTCTGGCCTGGATGCAGCAGTATGGGTTCTCCTGAAACGCTGTGTCTTTTTGTGGTCGCAGCCAACGTCTCCACACTGGCAGACAGTGAGCGGCTATGCTCCAGCTCTCTCTCTATGGCGAATGGCCACTTCCTGCCAAAATGGCCATGTCTGGGCATGGCTAATTCACTATCGCCACAGAAAGCTGGATTCACGATGCCCAACACACTGTTCCTCTTGTCCCTAGTGTCAATAAAGACATCGTCATCCTCTTCCTCCTCCATTGACTCCTCCTGGCTGGGTAGATGGTGTGGCTCATGATCCCAGACTGTGGTGAGAGAGCTGGCACATGACTGTCCAGGTGACCCGTGCAGGTCTGACCACAAATTGGACAGAGATCCGTGCGAAAGACGGAGTCCTAGGGACGAGTCCCCACCGAGCCTCTGCCTTGGAATGCTGTGCTCCGCCTCTACATTTCCCAGCACCCACTTGAGCTTGCTGTCAAAGGAGCTGCCTGAACCCCCTGGTTGAGGCTCTGAGGAGCTGCAAGACTTGCCATGGGCTAGGCCACGCGGCATGGATGGTGGATTACTGTAATAAGCCTTTGGAGATGTAGGGACGTGGCTTGGGGTGATGGTACCACCAAAGGAAGACAGCGGTGAACAGGACCCAACTGTGATTCGGGGGCTGGGACAAAGGTGGACGGCTTCCTGTTGCCTGTTTTCAGATGCCGAAAGGAGGTTAAGTGTGTCCACAGCAAGAGCAGACAGGTCCTGAAGCTGGCCGAGGTGAGCATCCAGAGTCTGCAGGCTTCCTTGGATAAACTGGACCTTCTCAGATACCTCGGCTAATGTACCCATCATTTCTTCTGTCCTGATGGACACACACACAGTGCAGCAGTGGTTACTGTCTTTAGGTTATTAAGTATTTGCAAGTCTTTCATGATCCTAATTAGCAACTGCACTGGTACCATTTTTTGTACTCGTCGATACCAATGCTGACAGATGCCATCTGCTAGTAGAGTATAATGTCATACCATTTAAACAGTCGACTTAATGATGACTATTAAGGTCACCTAGACACTATTCTCATGGGGAAATTGGAGGTGCACATATTAGTGCTCAGTGCTTGAACTGAACTGAAGTGCTTGAACTGAACAGGATTGAACTGCTCCCTAAGGTTTTTCTGCCAATAACATCAGTAAACACACCACAAAAACAGCTCTGACCTGTTAAAACATGGACTCCACAAAACCTCTGAATGTAATTCAGTCATTCTCTTATCCACATTGTCTGCCTGAGTCATGGTCTATTTGAAGCCCACCAGGAATTATTGGGTGCAAGGCAGGAATACCCCAAGACAGGGTGCCAATCCATTGCAAGGTACCACATACACACTTATTCACTTACACCTAGGACCATTTAACACATCCAATTCACCTACCATGTGTGTTTTTTGGGTGGTTTCCACAGAAATCCCACAAGGACACAGGGAGAATACACCAAAACACCATACAGGAGCGAGGATTGAATCCTGGAGCTTTGTAGCATAAACTGTTGCAGCGCTACCATGACACCCAACCTCTGAAGGTATTCTGTGGTATCTGGCACATGACTGAGCCATGACCCAGTGGCCAGTTCACTGGCTGTCCTTCCTTAGACCAGTTTTGGTAGGTACTAACCACTATATACTGAGACACATCCCACAAGAGATGGTGTTTTAGAGCTCTGACCCAGTTGTTTATCATGGGGCAGCTATGGACCGGTGGTTAGGCAACCGATCCCTGCACAGGGCAAGACACGACTGTGGTGCCCTTAAGCAAGGCACCTAACTCCCCCAACCGCTCCCCGGGCGCCGTGGTTTGGGGCTGCCCCCGGGCAAGTGTGTTCACTGCCCCCTAGTGTTCACTGGAGTGTGTGTGTGTTTCACTAAAGGGATGGGTTAAATGCGGAGGTCAAATTCCTCTGTGCGCAAGCACTGTGTGCAAGCACTTTCATTTCATCACGGTTTCGTCCTTGTCAAAATCGCTCAAATCTTAAGACTTCCAACACTACACTTAAGGTTAGCATAGTGTTACCAAAGACATTACTACACAGAATTGAGTCAGGAATCAGGAATTTCCTAAGTGATGTTAGCATGAAATTTCAATTTTGTAATATTTGCAAATGTAAAGGTAATCTGGGCGCCTGTCAGTAAAATTGGATTTTGGGATTTTAAAACGATAGACCTTATAGTAGAAAATGTCCAGATTTGAAAATGCGAATAGACATCATTTATGTAGTCTATGTAGTTGACATACTACCATACTGACATTTTACCAGAGGTCACAACTCCTGCCCTGAAGTCCTCTATAGGTCACCCATTGCTTTGACATGTAAATGTTTTAAGTAAACATATGTGCACATGTTTAAGGTAAATAACTGAGTTTCATCGGGTCAATGCCAAGGGCTTAGAAGAATTAAACCTACTTGTCTGCGGCAAGGCGAATCCGGTTAACCTGGCTGCAGTGCTGGCTCTCGTGTTTGTCACGAAAATAGCCGGCCACACACTTTTCCTCAAATTCAAGCAGCTTCTTCAGATCATCAGGGACCAAGAACAGCTCTGGAAGAGAGTATTCAGAATATTCAATCTGAAATGTGAGAAGATCATTAGGGTCGTATCCTTACAATATTACTAAAGCAGTTAATTAATGCTATGCCTACACCTAAATTTAAGTCTAGCCTTATTTTATTTTTTTTTTTTCAAAACTGTCAGACATCCTTGTATAAACCCACATGCCCACACACACTTACTAAGGCCAGAGCCTCTGCCATGCATGGATGTACGTCTATGTTTCTGCCAGACTGTGCTAACACACAAGGCCATGTGACTCAGGATGATCAAAGGTGGAGGCATAAGAGGCTTTTTGTGATAGGTCATGATGTAACGGTAACGGTTGTACCCCCACAGCTGGTTGGATATGGTCTTCATGTGGACATACACGTTACTGTGGGGTGAAAAACGTAGACATTTTTACAGCATTTACAGGTTCAGTCCTAATTTGACAAATATGAAAATGAACACTAGGGGGCAGTAAGCACACCAGCCCCTCACAGTGCTTGGGCAGCAGTTGGGGTTAGGTGTTATGCTCAAGCATATTCAGTCAAAGCTTGTTGGTTACAGGGCTCAAATCTGGGACCTTATGGACCTAAGTCTACGGATTATTTATAGCATATATATATATAAATATAAATATAATATAGTAAGTATTATGTAATATGTAGTGCATTATCATTTGTTATCCAGATATATCTGATCAACAGCAAGGGGGTTGAATACTCCTGCAAGCCACTGCATATACAGCTGGAGCATACTTGTAGAAGGCAATAAGCAGGTTGACCATGATGATGTACTGCATGAAGAGGTAGACGGCCTGCAGCAGGGGGTTGAGAAATGAACCGGGAGGACAGTCAGGATCTTCTTCACAGGCTGGAAAGAAAACACAGTCAGGTCAGCTCAGGAAAAACATGCAACAGAATAAAATTCTTGATAAGTCCATGATTATTTATCCTTATATGAGATACAAAGTAGGATAAAACCTATTGTAACATACATTTATTACAACATACATATTATAGTGAAAATCACAACATAATTTTATATTTATAACAATGACTAGGCAAATGACATAGGTTTGTGATCAATGGATGATTTGGAGAGGTGTTGGCTCCAACCAGGTAAGTCTGTCTATATGTATGTAGGGGGTAGGTCTTAATTTCTGTTACCCACGATTAATCTCTCCAGCATAAACCTCCCCGAACATCATGAAGTAGGGCTGGAAGAGCACTTGCTTCAGCAGGTTCCAGGACGGTTCCTCGTATGGATTCAGGATGGACCACCGTGGTGTGCCGAAACTCAGCAGCACAATGCCCATGATGACCACAATGTAGAACATGTTCTTCATCTGTAACATGAAATGAAATTCACACGGAAATGAACAAGTTACTCAGTTTAAGTCATGTACACTAATATATATGGTCCACTACAATGTAACTGCTGAGAAGAGGATAAAAACATATACCGTCATGTGGAAAACAAAACATATCAGGACATAATAAAATCATCTGGGCTTTGGCAAGACTTAAAATTAAGTAAATACAACCAGTGGGTGAAAAATTAACCCTTACTGCTTCTATAGGAATTAAAAGAGTAGGTAGCAGCCAGGTGCTGCTAATCAAATGCCCTTAATTATTTGGCAGCAAGTGTGACCACCAAGCAGATGTTTGGGCAGTTGGGCATAATAGCCAGGAGGAAAGGCATCAGCAATAATCTTAAAGAAGCAATTGTTGCTGCCTATAAATCTGGGACGGGTTATAAGGCCATTTCCAAACAATTCAAGATCAATCATTCTGCAATGAGAAGTATTATTCACATTCAATTTTGGTGCCAATCTTCCGAAGACATGGACATGCCAACAGGTGATTTGGGCTTGTTTGCAGCCACAGGACCTGGGAATCTTGCAGTCACTGAGTCGACCATGAACTCCTCTGTAGACAAAGTATGCCCCAAAACCTCAATGAGCTATAGCAGTGTTGTAAAGAAGAAATGTATTACTTTAAGTTATTGCTGCTAAAGGTGGTTACAAGCTATTGATTCATGGGGTGTAATTAGTTTTACACACTGCTTCTCCATTTTGGCTTAATTGTTTGGTAAATAAATAATGACAGTGAAACACACTGTTGTGTGTATTAGGTATTTACCTAATTTTAAAACCTGCTAAAAAACAGATGATTTTTTATGTCATGATATGTACTGATGCGTCTCTACTGAAAAGCACTGATTGTCTTTAAGTGTATGTGAAAATTGTCTTTAAGTGAAAAAACATAAAAAATATACCATGTTGGCGATCATGGTGAGGTAGGGTCCAGCTTGCTGGTTAATGGCCAACAGGTCTAGCAGACGGACAAACCAAAAAATAATGTCCAGGCAGTAAATGATGCGGCCGGTTATGTGTATTAGACCCGTGTACCAGCGCAATGCCATGCCAATGAAGAAAAGAATGATGGCCACGAAGTCGTTTATGTTCCAGTATTCGCTGAACCACATTTTAAGCTTTTTGCGGAGCTGCCTAGGTTCAGACACCAACACCTGGATAGAACAAAAGCATATTTAGCCAGTTTAGCAAGAGGGTGTGATATCTGGGGAGGTAAAAGAGTGAGGGTTGATCTGAAAAACGCTTTATATCAGCTTTTCTTTTACACGTGTCTTAACATGACTGAAGTTACGGAATGAAAAACTCCTTCAAACATTGACAACCAGCTTGATATGTAGCCAAACTGTTCCAGTCTGCAAGATCAATGTTTCATTTTCTTGTTACTTCTCACTGCTTTTCTCACAATAAGATCAGACCGATGCATACTTAAGTTGAAACAGACTTTATGCTTGTCACGTTTGAGGCATACTGTAAACAACAGCATTGGGTGAATGATTAGTAACACAGCTGCTAATTTACACCTTTGAGACAGTCAGTAGAAGAAACCAGTCCCTTTAAGAATGCTGGTATAGAGATAAGAGGAGACCTTTGATTCCAGTAAAACAGATAAAGTGGGCCTTTAGATTATTTTTTAACAGCTTGGGACACTAAATGAATCCAGAAAGCATGTTTAATTCCTGCTCGGCATTCAAGAAATACACCGATAAGTCATAGCATTAAATAAACGAAACCACTGATAGGTGAAGTGAATCGCATTGATTATTTCATTACAGTAGCACCTGTCAAGAATTGGGACGTATAAGCCAGCAAGAGTGCAATCAGTTCTCAAAGTTGATGTGTTGGAAGCAAGAAAAATGGGCAAACGTTAAGAACTGAGTGACTTTGACAGTGGTTTTGTGTCCCAATGAAAAATTGGTTAGTGCCTACCAAAAGTAGTCCAAGAATGGACAACTGATGAACTGGTGGCAGGGTCATGGGCACCTAAGGCTCAGCAATGTGAGTGAGGGGTTAGGTCTAGCCCATTTGGTCTGATCCTATAGAAGATCCAGAAGTCAAAGCTTTTTTTTTGCAGCTATTTTGCCTGATTGGTCTGTCTGAGATATTTCATACCATAACACATAAATGTGCATAAGATATAAACTTAAAAGGTCCTCATTCTCTGGTAACCTCACAGCAAGTGTACTGAGCCCAGGGATGTTGAATAATAGAAATGAATGATGGCATCAGAACGCTTTTGATAAGCCCTTACAAAGCCTTGGCCAAAGTGTAGCACAATGAGAACCAATGATATGCCTCAGACACTGTGAAAGATCTAGAGACAGTCCGTCAAGGAGATACAATGTCACCAAACATTTCATAATCAGTCTACCAGCTCTTGCAGATGAGATCTTGTGATAGGAACGGTAATATTCCCAACCACCTAATCCCAAGACTTACCTCCCTGATCTTGTCTACAGCTGTGGACGTGATGTAGGCAAAGACTAGCCATTCCGGGACACTAGGTTTTGGCTCCATCCGCACCAACACAGTGTAGGAGAATAGTGCCAGGAACGTCAGGTAGGACATCTACAAACAACATACAGCACAAACTGCATCTCAGAGATCTAGACAAAGTAGGTTGGAAAGAGAAGAAGACAGTAGATGGACAAAGGGCAGATGACTGGGATAAAGACGTAGAATATGACTATGAATAAGTCTTATGGCAATGGCACTTGTCAAGGGCTGGGATATATTGTGCAGCCAGGGAAAAGTTAAATTTGGGAACAGGAGAAATGGGCAAGTGTAAGAATCTTAGCGACTTTAACAAGGACTAAATTGTGATAGCTGGAGAACTGGGTCAGATCATTTCTAAAACAGCAGGTCTTGTGGGGTGTGTCCCGGTATACCATGGAGAGTACCTAGCAATTGAAGTGCTCCATGTATGAATTGTACTATACAAATAAACTTGCCTTGCCTTGTCTTGCCAAAAGTGGTCCAAGGAAGGACAACCAGTGACCAAGTGACAAGGCTATAGGTGCCCAAGTCTTACTGATGTGCTAGGCCACCTAGTCCAATCCCACAGAATATCCACAGAGGAATCTGTCTTGTCTTGATCTGTCTTAATTATCACAGCAAACCCTCAGAAGTCTTGTGGAGACAGATCAGAGCTGTTCTGCTAATGTTATAAATGTATAGAGATAAATGTATAGAGATATACAGGAAGAAAGTAAGAGAAGAAGACAGTCTTGGAGAATAAGGTAAGACAAATGAGACTTACAGTGTGAACCCAGAATTTGACCACAGGTGCATTGTAAAAGTCATAAACCCTCCTGGAACATGGTAACCACCATGCAACAAGACCTGGCCTGGGCCTTTGACGGCTCCTCCCTCTCTCTGCATCACTCTCATCCTTTAGAAAAGAGCAAACCGCCAGAACATACATAGTAATTAGTATGGTATATTGTACCTGAAATGAATGAACTCAGTAAAACTAGATATAGATGGTAATAATGAGCAATTGATGATACAGTGAAGAGATGATGCCCTTACTGCTTGCATTGCATCTTCAGTTTCTGTCTCTCCCAAGTTGGTGGGGTCCCTCCCAAACTGCAGGGCCTCTTGACTCTGAGGCACATGGGACATCTCGGCCTCACTTTTAAACTCCAGCAGCTGGATGCCAACAGGGAGCAGGATACTTACAATGATCTGCTCAAAGAAATAAAACAATGGTGACTAGTTGGTGATGCAAACCATATATTTTACACCCTAAGTGTACTAAAGGTACAAGAGTGGTCCTTAGAGTCCAATTATGTACCATAAATTAAAAAGATATACACTCATAGATAACACCCCAGTGACAAGTAAAGGTACAATTTAGTGTTGATGATTTTAATTGTTTGTAACTAAACAAAAGGCCATAGAGAACAGTCCAATAATAAAGCCAACACAGCATGTAACACCTTCAACCAGGAGTTCTTCCTCATGTTCAGGCGGCCCATCCACAGGTCGGTAAGGAGCATCTGGGTGCATGAATGGGCCACGAAGGGCCTGTGGCCTGAGGCCACTGCCATCTGCAAACAGGTGAAGTTGCTCCAATCTGTCATCTCCCAGGTCAGCAGCTTCATGGCCATGCGCTCATTCTCCTTAAAGGCTTTGTCCAGTAGATCCACAGCAAGCTGACCAAACTCTCTTAAAAGAAAAGACACACACAGTTGCACTATGAGGTCAAGGTCAAATCTTCAAATTTTCAGATTTTAATCAAAGAAGAAAAAACAAACAGAAACTGACAGAGAATATTTCCTAAGCTCCTCAGTAATGCTGTCATTCATGTTGCTATCCTTGGCTTCGCTGGCCATGGCCTGGTACAGCCTGCATGCCACCACAGCTCTGGCCATAGCCTGCATGCCATGCTGCCACAAGAAGAGTGCCAACTGCTGCCGTCGCTTCAGTACTGCCCACACAAACAAGTCGTTGAAACTGTAGATAAACAGGGATGAGCCTCTCCGCTCTGCCCCCACAACATCCACTGCCTCCACCATATTAGGCATAGATGCTGATTTTATCTGGAGAATAAAATAAAATAATACATAAATTTGAAGAAATTTGAAAATGTCTGCCTGCACTGGCCTCTAAGTTCCCTTACTACACTGACCCTGCTCATCAGATGTCCCAAAGTATTAAATACTGCTGTTTAAGCATCTGTCATCTTTGCCAGTATCCCAGCACTGACAGTCTGACATTGTCCCTACTGTAGCAACCCACTCTGGAGCTCCACAACCCTAAATCTAGAACTACACCATATGGCCAAATGCATGTGGACACCTGATCATCCAACCCATATGTAGGCCTCAAGTGGCTTGCACAGAACCCTTATCTCAACCACAATGAAAGTAAGTGGAACGCTGACTTCCTACCAAGCCTCCTCCCTGGACATCAGTGTCTGACCTCACTAATGCTCTTGTTGATGATCTATGTAACTTGCAATTTCTTGTCATGTTGCCTCTGTAGAAAAAGTCTTACCTCCTAATAGTTGTCCAATACTAGCCTCACCTACTCAATGTCATAAACCAAATCAACTTCAAATGCTGCAGAGCCAGTTTGTCCAGAGTATCACCACAGAGTCAGGTGAAGTGCTGGCTAAAACCCCTGTTCTATACCTCAGTTCAGCCTCTACTCCAGTCTCTGTTTTTTGCCCATAAAGCTCATACGTGTTAATTGGGACAATCTCAAGATCTCATTCTGTGATGATTAGTCTTTGATACAACTTCTAGCTTGGTGGCTTTCCCAATTCCTGATCCTGTGCCAGTGTAAAGCCCTGTCCTGGCATGGCTTAATCCCAGACTCTCAGCATATCTGTCCATGTCCTCAATCCTGTCTCTTTGTTACCACATCAAGTTTGGCCCCTGATCTTGTTCCTTTTTCAGCCCCTGACCCTGTTCCTGCCTTAGATATGTCCAAGTAGATTTGCCTATTTACACATAAGGTTCAGCCCTGGATACTTTTTCAGCCACTGACCCTATTTCCTATCTTATATCTAGGTCTATTTCTTTGTCTTTTTTGGGCCATGATCCACTCATGCATCCGTGCTGTTGTTGTTTTTCCTATTTAAAGGCCCCAAATAAGTTTTGCTTGGCCTTTGCACCAGAACCTGGTGTCTAATTGACTTGACTTACTTTAGTCTTTGTTGCCTAGGTCTTCTAGATCCTCTAGTTCCAGTTCTCTTGGTTTAAGTCAAGTAAGTAGTTTTTCCTGACATTTTATGTGATGTGTTACAGTAAACATGCTAAGTGATTGTTACATTAAATTTGAAAAGTATTTGACTTTACTATTTATTGAACTGACCTTGCGTCTGTAAGTATGTGCAGTTCGGTAGAATTGAGGCTGTGTCTCACTGGGCTCTGTGTCAGTCCTTTCGGATGCTGAACGCTCCTGACAGCCTTCCTAGCCAACATGGCAACAGCTCAATAAAACAGTTCTATAAAATCTATGTGGTAAACAGTCAAATGTGGATTTGTAATGGTAATATAATGGCAATTATGATACATTTTGGATCTTGTGTAGTCACAGTTCGATAATTTTACTCATTGCTTTCTGGGCTTTCAATTCAGATTAGGTGGAGTGATGTGGTGTTAATGAACAGACCTTCAGTTCACTATGGATTCGATTGTATATGGCTTTGAAGCTCTTGCTCCTGTACGTGCTCCGATAAGCTCCTCCTATCAAATATTCGATCACCATGCCGATATCCATCAACGAGATCTTATATCTCGCAGGGAGGCGACACTGGAAGTGAAACAAAGGCAAAAGGTGGAGCAAAGCACAAAAGTGGTGTCACAATTCAAGCAACCTAGGACAACATTTTTTTTTATCTCTACCTGTTTGGCATCCTCAATGATATGGCGTAAGAAGTGATCTAAGGAGCCTTGGTGCTGCTGTGAGGGAACGAAACAATTTGTAAAGTATTGATCTGGATTGCTTGGTGACAGTAGATTTATTATTCCTTATCAAACAAAAGACACATTACTAGTTTCTATTTGAAAATAAAGACTGAACTGCCAGAAAAACTGGTACAGATGAGCCTATGCAAAATACATAGGTTGGTGGTGGCTCCAAAATTTATTTAGCTAGCATTCCATGGAACCCCTTGGTACATCTACAAATGTCTCAGACATGTGTATACTTTCCGATGAATTACACCCATTCATGTCCTATGTTCATTCTGACGGGTTTGGCCTCTTCCAACAGGACAATGCACGGTAGCACACGTCTAGAAATGACATATTATGGTTAGAGGTACACTCATTTGAGGTTGTCCACTGGGGAACCTACCAAGTATTAAACTGGTGTACCAACTTTTCTAGCACTTCAGTGTATATCAAACATATTACTTATACATAATACTGATAAACAACAGCAATGTCCAGCTTTAGTGCTTTTTAGGCTACACCCATCCGTGTATGGGATTATAGTGTTTAATTAAACACAGATTCTTAAAATGGAAGCTTGTGTCCATAAGTTTACGGCACCATCTCTCAACAATGTTCAAGTCTGGCATCAGTAGCACCTGAAAACAAGTCTGGATCTGCATCAGTCAGCTGGCATTTACCGCTATGCATTGCATTACAAAGCAGGAATTCATTACAAAGTAAGGATTCATAATTAAAATTGCATTTAGACCAAAAACCAAGTCAACTGGAGGAGCAACTAATAGAAGACTTGGCATCATCTAGGATTTAAGCTGTATCAAACTTGCTACCATGTTATAGAGTTCCTCCAGACGAGACACCGTCAGGAAGTGCTTCATAGTCACGCCGTTCTCAATGAGCAGCTTCACAAAACTGACGCGGTCCATCAGCAAGGCGTTCAGCATGGCCTGCTCCAGGTCCCCCACCTACGACACACCAGCACAACACTGCACTAACACAACCCTTAGCCCATCATGCGATTACGTTATATCCTGTATATTATACTGCACCTGCCAGTGGTGTCCATACACCAAGACATGTTGCTGAGCAATGTCAGCCCTGTCCCAGGCCAGTGTAACACTTAATTTATCTCCTGGGGTGCCTGATAACAGAATGCATCACGGGTTAAGATAAAGACGGACAGTTTAACTCTGTTCATATGGTATGGTCTTTAGAGAACTGTTTTTTTGTTTTTTTTTACCTCTTAACGAAGCTGTCAATATAGCCACATCTGCTTCTAAATGGTCCTCTGATTCACAGTCAAAAATGGTGATCTAAAAAGAAAGTCAAGCAAAACCCTTTATAAATAATATATATATAAAATACACTTTTATAGTTTTTTAAGGGTTCTATGTATGGTTTTGAAAGTAGAACATTTATAACATATATCAAGAGTGCAGCAGGTGTACACTATCTATGTATAGGAACATAGGGCACTTGAAACAAAAAACCGAAGGAACATAGATCCTGGAGAACTTAGAGCTCTGAGAACATAGAACCTTGGGGAAAAAGTACCTTGAGAACATAGGAACCTGCGGACACAAAACCTTGAGAGGATTGGACCCTGGAGACACAGAACCTTGAGAACATAGAACCTTGACAACACAGCTCCTTGAGAACATGTTGCCCTGAAGTAGGGCCATAGCTCAAGGTTAAGGAACCAGTCTTGTGATCCACATACTGAAAACAAAGAACTTAAGTGCCCTTGAGCTAGGCACCTAACCCCCCAACTGCTACCTGGGCACGGTGGATAGGGGCTACCCCTTGTACACAAGTAAACACAAGTGTGTTTATGGCCCCCAAGTGTGTGTGTTTCACTACATGGGTGGGTTAAATGCAGAGGTCACATTCATCTGTGTGCAAACACGGAAGGTCAATTACTTTACGTATCTGGGAACACAGGACCCAGGAGTATAAGAATCTGGAAACACAGAATCCTGGGAAAATAAAACCCTAGGGGCATTTGACCTGGGAACGTAGACATACACTCCCCTCAAAACACACCATAAACACACACCGATACTGTATATGGCGTGTTTTCGACCCACTGTTTGCACGCCAAGCAGGTTTCTCTACATCAGGGTTTTTGCTGTGAGGCTGATGTATACAAGCCAACACAACACACCTATAGAGTGTGACAGGAGGGAAGGCATAAGAGACACGGAGAAACTGAGATGTGAACTTTCCACTCACATTAGGTCCATTAGGATTAAACACACCCGGTTAGAGGTTTTCGTAATATTTAACCCTGTAGTGCCAGTGAGAGACGTATACAGGGAAAGAAAAGACAATAACGCAGACGTGCCTGGTGAGATATCCAACGTGCAGACACGGCAACTGCTGTTTATTATTAAACAGAAAAGAAGAAACAGAAAAGAAAAAAAAGGACGAGAGTGCAGGAGAGGAAAAACAAAGAGGGGGAAAAAAATAAATAAATAAATAAATTTTGAAAATAAATTGCAAGCAAACAAAGTTGATGTGTTGGAAGGAGAAAAAATGGGCAACCATAATGGCTTCATTGTTATGTCTAGACAACCTGTGTGGTGTGTCCCAGGATGCACTGGATAATACCGACCAGAAGTGGTCCAAAAAAAAAAAAAGACAACTAGTGAACCCGCATCACGTTCATGGGTGTCCATGGCTCACTGATGTGCATGACGGTTAAGTCTAACCAATCCCACAGAAGATCCATAGAAAGACCTTTAACTAATGTCTTGGTGTCAGATACCACAGAACAAGAACCTTCAGAGGTCTTGTGGAGTCCAGGACTTGACGGGTCAGAGCTGTGAATGTTAGTAGGTGGTGTTAATGTTGATCCGTGTGGACTATAGAAAGGAATAAGGAACCATATTTGAATTTTATTTCTATTCGCGATCGTATGGCTTGAATCACTTAACTTGAATCTCTCCCACCACCCCACCACCCCCCACACACACACACACACATCAGTGAGCCTTGGGCGCCCAGTTATTGGTTCACCAGTTGTCCTTCCTTGGACAAATGAACCACTGTATACTGAAACACATCTCACAAGACCTACTGTTTTGGGGTTATCACAACTTGTGATAAAGTTGAAAGATGTTCTGGTCCTCACGTTGCCCATTTTTTTTCTGCTTCCACTGTTCACTTGCTTTTCAATATAACATGTAGAACAAGCCTCAGGATACACTAAGTCTCTTATGTCTCTGTGAAAAACCTGTTTGGAGTGTGTAAGACTGTGTTATAGTTATAGAGAGAATGTGTTTGGGTGGGCCCCAACCACCACTATCGCTTTGTGTTTATAGTGTCCTAAATCTTGCTGCTACAAGATCCAGACTAAGGTACACAGGTGACAATGGGGGTGGGTTCAAAGAGCAAATGACCTTGTGTAAAGTACGTCATAAATAAGTAAATAGTAGGGTGAGTGGTATATGAGTGGTATATGTCCTGGTGACTCACCGCCTCTCTGTGCTCCATGCAATGTTTAAGAACAGTGAAGAGCTGAAGTGCCTTCGTCCTCGCAACACCGAACACGTTCTCAATGCGCTGCAGGAAATCCCCCTTAATATTCACATCCAGTTCCCTGTAGGGAAAATCAAACAGTTACTGGATTGCATTTCTGTTTCCACTGACTGGCTTACGCAATGATATTATGAAGTGGATACTTTAACTGTTTAACTTTTTAAGTACAGTTCTAATACACTGCCTGGGCGACAACAACCAAAAAAATTTCGGCATTTGGATTAGGAGTCTCTGGAGGCAGTGTTATGATTTGAGGCTTCTTAAATTGGTTATGTCATGTCTCAGCTGAGTAGATAAATGTACTGATGGTTATGACATCAATGGATCATTTCTTCTCTGATGGAATGGATTCAGGGAGCAAGTGGAATCTTTTTTTTTTTGTTTAACCCTATTGAAAGACTCTAGGATGTGCTAGAGAGGGCTTTTACAGACTGGTTCGACTCTTCCAGACCAAGAACAAGATCTCGGCCAACTCTGGATGGAAATAAATGTTGCGAAAGTTGTCAAAAATAAACAAAGTATTACAGTGTGTACAGTGTTTCGGCCTGGCAATGTAATTAGAAACATTGTACATTAAAGGATGGCATTAGCTAATACATTATCCATTGGTTGATGAGCGTGATGATCTTGACAACAGGATGAACGTGAAAGTTGAGGTTTGGGAGCTCACTTGTTTGAGAAGAGTGTATCCATAAGGATGAGCAAGATGGATCAAACTGAACTAAAGAACTAAAGCACTGTGGGTACGGAAGCATTAAATGGAAAATTAAATGAAAAAGCATTAAATGGCCAACATGTGGAAGAAAGAAGCTTAAACTAAAAAACTTTACCTTTAAATGGTAATAATTTCCAAAGATGCCTGTGTAGATAGTGTTATACATTACATACATCTAACAAACTCAGCAAACAAAATACTTTTATTACATTTAAAATCCAAACCAGTTGTTTTTTTACAGAAATTTTAGCCCATTGCACCTTAAAAACCATATCAGACCGACTATTTTGCAGACAAGGTTGCAGAAATTTGAGCTGTAGCCATCAGGGTGATTACGGACACTCACCAAAGACAGGTGTAACACATGCAAGACACACACGTCTCGAGGTATAAACAATTTTGGTCACGTCAATAGGAAAGGTGGGATATACAGTATATGATGCGGCAAGAACAGTTAGTTCTCGAAGTCAATGTGTTGGAAGAAGGAAAAATGGGCAAAGTAAGGATCTGAGGACCAAATTATGATTGGCCAGAGCATCTTATCTTCAGAACAGTGGTCCTGGCGGTTCTTGTGGTGTGTGTATACAGTATACAGTGGTTAGTACCTACCACAAATGGTCCAACAAAGGACAGGGTCATAAGTGCCCAAGGTACCCAGTGTGAGGTGTGAGGGCCACAGAAAGATCTAATGTTTTAGTGGAGTCCAAGAGTTGACAGGTCAGAGCTGTCTAGGCGGGTGGTTTTAAAGGTATGGGTAATCAGTGTACATTTTATATATACAGGTCAATTCCTTATCCATCTTATAAACCAAACCAACTCAACTGGTAGCATGTAAAACACCTGAATTACTAAAATATTACAAAGCAATTTCCCCGAATTGTTGATTATTTTTGGTGAAAATCACAATTTCTTTAATATAAGTTCATAAAATACCTGCTACAATCTTAGACTTATGGTTTAAAGTGTAACATTTCCTGAACCCAACCTGTCCGCTGCTGTCTGCTTGTGGATAAGAGACAGGAGGTCTGCAGCACGGCCTGTACCCTCAAACACGATGACGGGCACAGGTGGAGACCTGCTCACGTACTCCAGCACTGTGGAGAGCACTGCAGGACCCCCCTCAACCACCACACATACCAGGGGAACTCTTTGACTCAGTCCTGAAAAAGAAAAAATACATCATACGTTATTATTATAAGTATTCATAATTAGGTTAAATACCTAACATGCAGACACCTATAGAAAATGGGGTCCTACATCAAAGTGCTTCCCTGTTACCTCTTTCCAAGTAGAACCATTTTGGAAACTTATTTGGAAAATTACTTATTCAATGAACACTATAGCAACTTGCTGTTGTCTACTGTTCATAAACACACACACTTACTGGGGTGGATCCTCTGCCGGTGGATATGCCTTTCCAACTTTCTCCTCAGCTCCTGCTGGCATCCAGATTTACCCAAAGTTCCATCGTCCACTAACAGGAAGTGTGAGTGCAGGCCATTAAGACTGGAGCGCTTACTCAGTGGATTCCCCAGAGTCTGGTAGTGCCTCAGGACCTGGTGTGCCACAAGGATCAGGGGTGTAAGACAGTCTTTATCTTAGGGTTGTCATCATTTAGCCCTCTTGAGGTATACGCTAGTTTATGGATCGAGCATGTTTTACTGGAAGAACATTGAATTGCGTGACTTGTCACCAATAATATCATTCTTCAGCTGATAAGAAAATATGACAAACCAAACACTACAGGACATGTTGTTATAAAAACATATACAAGTTTCATGTCAGGCTTTATCAAACCCCTCATGCTAAACTATTGAACAACTTTCCAGCATCTTGTTCCAGAAATATTCTTATGAGGTAATATGAAATCTCACATCTCGTCCAATAAGGTCAGTGTGGTTCTCAATAAGCCCCCACGGTGTGATCCCAATGACGGTTCTCTTCCTGCGCTCATGTGTACCGTAGGCTTTTACAGCATCCCCAACATACATTGACAAACCTAATAAAAGGGAAAACAAAAATCAACCCAACTACGTCCATACATCAGTCATAATAAGAAGGACAAACAAGCACACACACAAACCAGTATTGAAGCCATCAGTGAAAATCCAGGCTCCTGCAGTCTCAGCAGCCCTGATGAGGCCCTTGCTAAAGGCTTGGCCCACTCTCTGGGGTAAAGTGAAGTTGTCTGTTCCTCCATGCACTGATATGAGCAGCTTGGGCTGAGCCATGTTCCACTCTTGCAGCATTAACCAGCGAAGTTCCTCAGGTTTGGCGTCACAGGATAGTCTGACATACTGCAGGGGGGAAAACAATATCTATTAGTCAATATATATCTATCATCAATTAAGTGATTTCAGAATATCACTGTGGTTAGCAAACCTTAGCACGGCAGGAACACTTGTTGCCACCCTGGAAGTTGATGGAGCCGAATGCATCAGTGGGACTGGTTTTGGTGTGCTGGACAACACACCACACCTCTTCATCACCTGAGGGATAGAGCCAAGAATTGGAGTCGAGCTCTGAATGCTCACTGATCAGCCTCCCACAGCAGCACCTGAGAGAGCGATGAATGGAAATCTGTACCTGAACACGACTTTTTGTAATCGTTTTTACAATAGTAGTGGAAATCACCAAATTTTACTGTAGTAATGGCATTAAAAAAATACATTCATAGGGTTCATACCTGACTAGGTTTTGGCAAACATGACAAACAGGGAAACACCTGGAAAACATAGCTTCAATTAAAATGTAATACATGTTCAAATAACTCTAGAGGAAGAGTCAAATAGATCACCCAAACAAAGAAAAATACCTGTGGTGATCCCTTGATGCTGGTAAAAACTTCACACACTCCCTCTTATAAAAGGTCGTCTGAATCCATGACTTTCCTGACTGGAATAAGAAAGCAGTCTTCATAAAGGTGATCAATTGGCAGTGCTATTTTAGTCACTTTTTGGACCTGACCTATAACATCCATATATTCTTATTAAACTTCCCATTCCACATTTAGTTCCTATGTTGCCTTAGTTTCTTCTATGCAGGATATGGAAGTGAACTATTTGCCTACTGTGTTCGCACACAGAGGAATGTGATCTCTGCATTTAACCCATCCGTGCAGTGAAACACACACACACCAGTGAACACTAGGGGGCAGTGTACACACTTTGGAGCGGGGGGCAGCCCCAAACCACGGCGCCCGGGGAGCAATTGGGGGAGTTAGGTGCCTTGCTCAAGGGCACCTCAGTCGTGTCTTACCCTGGGCAGGCATCGAACACAGGACCTTCTGGTCACAAGACTGGTTCCCTAACCACTAGACCACGGCTGCCCCAAGGCTGCACATGCCTTTCCAGGCTGTGTTAAAGGTCAATATGCAGTTCTTCCACTTTAACCTTGAAAAACCATGCCACTGTCATGCTAAAACAGGTTTAACATTTGTAATGTTACAGCACACAAAGACATTAGCAGATCCTTTTGTAGATCTTTTGCAGGATCATGACCTTGTTGCCAAGTCCCTAGTTTTCCCATTTTGGGCCACTTTTGGTAAATGTTTACCACTGCATACTGGAAACACCCATTGAACCAGTTGTCTTGACATCACAAATTGGTCCTTGATCAGATTCCCACGCTTTCCCAATTTTTTCTGCTTCCAACACTTTAATTTCAAGAACTGACTGTTTACCTGCTGCCTATTCAACTCAGGTTTTATCTTACTGACCCATCAAATGTTCTTCAAATGAACATCTACTGTTCAAATAACTACACAATAACAAATAAAAGCAAAACAATAATGGTATACACCAACCTACAGAAAGATCTAGGCTTCATGAGAAAGTTCTGCCATTTCCCAATCCACAGTGGCACAGAATCAGCACTAAGGACAGCAACCACAAACACTCTCTGGTCAAACGCTATTAATTAAATATACCCAAGGAACGGTCAGAGTTGTGCTTTGAGGGCAATAATAACACTAATCCCATCTCATTTAGTAGATTATTCACCATTAGAAAGTTAACACCTGCATGGTGCACAGCGATTCAAGTCTACAAATTTTCCCAGAAAAGGTAGACTCCCTCACAGACTCAAGCACAGCATATATGAAGACCACTTCCACAAGCAGGACTACAGCATTATATTTATCCTAATAGCACCACAAAACATACAACCTACACTACGTCAAACCACTAACCCCAGACTCCCAATGTGGCTTGGAGTGAAGGATGTGCTGCTCTGTGCCACCCATTCTTCTATTTAGTATTGGTGCCTGATTGATCTGAGTCTGCTCTGATCTACAGTGTTGCTTCTTTACAGGAGTTTGGCTTGGAGCTTTTGGCTAGTTAGTGCAACCTTGAATGGTGGTCAACCACTTATTATTCACTGCTCTTCTCCTTTTCAGTCTCCACAGGTTCTCCCACTTGAACCCCATTGTTGTGTTCCATAGACTTAAGCTGCCTGTCATATTTAAAAGAGTGTTCCTCAACTACAATGCCACAAACACACAAGGTAGCTAAAGACATACAAAACTCCACTCTCTCCACTCCAGACATAAGAAAAACTTGCATTAAAAAAACAACTTCACCAACTTTATCCAACTGTCCAAACACCAAAATCAGTCAAAGACTGAAGACCATACTTTTTAATACAATTTTAGCAATATGGCCATGCTGGATTTGACAAACAAGCAATCAAAGAGGGTCTACACAAAAAAAAAACTATGGCTATATCTTTAAAGAATCCAACAGGACCTGGTCCAACAAAAATCATAATATACAATAATTTCTTATACGCTCTCTGACTGATCTGTCATTATCTCTTTATCTAAGCTATAGAGCCTACTAGGGGTCACAGGGGAGTGCCAGATTCTGTCCCAGTGGCCACTGGATGAAAGGCTGGAAAACACCAAGGACAGGGTTCCAGTCAATTATAGGGCAGACATCCAGTATTTACAGATACATGTACACACACTCAGGAGCAACCTAGTATCTCCTGTCTTTGGCCTTTGGAGGAAACCAGAGCACTCAGAGGAAACCCGTACAGACAAAAGGAGAACAGAAAAAACCTGGGGAATTAAATCCAGTCCTGTTTTTCTTCAGGGCAAATCTGTTACATTTCTGTTTAAAGTTTCTTACTGCTGGGGAAATTTTTTCCTTTGCCACATGTCATAGTCTTGTTGGCGCTTTGAGATATGTCAGGGCTCAATTTTGTATTTTTGAACAAAAATAATCTGCTCCAGTAAACAGTTACATAATTGCAGGCTTTTACCTCAACATTTATTTTATATATAATGTCTGTTGTATGCAATCTTCACAGTCAGCCACAGTCATAAAAAAAAATGATTGGCTTTATCAAGTGAAATCGAGTTTCTATGGTTTATATTACCTGCATCATAAGCCCACTGTGAATGGAAGAACATATTAGCCATTCTGAAGATGGTAAGAATTAGAGATGCATGAATATACTGGTATCGGGTATCAGCCAGTGGTGAATGTCTAAACATGCCTTTCAGATTTCTGGATGTAATAATTTATTAGGGGTCCAAGCACCAAATGTGATGGTTATAGTTATGTTGCTCTGAGAAACTAAAATGAATTTAAACAGAATAAAAATGTCTTTTAGGTATGGGTCAGATCAAGGGGGCAGATCAAAACTAGGGGGTGCAAGAACACAAGGTGAAAAATATAAACCTGCAAGGTTTTAACAGTTTGCGAGCATAAATATTGCTCCCGCGAGCGTAAATGTGAAACTTGTGAGCACAGAAAGAAGTCCTGTGCGCGTGTTTATCATTATATCATGCTTAAACTGCCTTTTTTGCATTTTCAAATGTTTTTTTCTTCTCAATCAGCAGTTGTCCTTACCCACCATGTGAATTACCCTCGACTGGTTTTTGCACTCGAGTGATGTTTTGGCGCTCGAGTATTCAATGGGGTTGGTTTTTGGGGGCAGGCATTGGGGGTGGTTTTGACAGCTTGGGGGCGGGCAGTTTCGCAGCTCCCGAACTGAGAATACGACGCTAACTTCAGTCTGCGAATAAGAAGCTAACTAAGGAGCTAACGCTAACGTCTGGAGCTAGGAATAAGGAGCCAAACGAATCGGGAGCCATGAGTAAGTAACCAACTTAAGTGCCTATATGTTTGCCTTCCGGAAGGGCTGTTCATACTGTGCGGTAAGCCACAACGCCAGGATCTATCAGCCAATAGCATTTGCTGACTGAAACAGGCATGAGCCCGCCCCCAAACTGTCAAAACCACCCCCATCCAATATTCGAGTGCAAAAAATTCACTCGAGCGCAAAAAACAGTGAGGACAACTGCCGAATCAAGAAGAAAAATTTAAGAATGCAAAAAACGGTTTGAGCGCGATATAATGATAAATACGCACACATGACTTCTTTCTGTGCTCACGAGTTTCACGCCCTTATATTATAACAATTGTGGTTATAAATTAACAGCTAATTTAAACACTATTTTATACCTTACATTACATTTTTAAGTTTTAATCTTACATTTAAAACTCACTTAACTTAACATTAATACTCCTACTTCTTCTAGTACTACTTACAAATTTTGAATCTTAGTATATATTTTGGTATAAACTATCTAATATTACAGGAGTCATAAAATACAATTTAAAAAAAATATATTTTTTATGTTTAAAAAAGTCTTTTATGTCTAAGATTAATCTATTGTTTTAATTTTAAAGTATATTACATTCAATTCATGATAAAGCATTGCTGACTGCAATGAAAAAGTTATAAAATTCAAACTCAAAGCTATAATATATAGGATTACAAATCCGAGGTGAGATCTTTCAGAGCAAACTGATTTATTTAAATATTGTGTTTCGTTTGAGAATTACAAAAATAACGTGGTGGAATCCACTATTATATACATTAATTTAAATAGTAAGTTTTCATTTTACATCTAAAACTGACACTACTACTACTGCTGCAGGTAATAGTAATAATTTCATGAAATTTAATGTTATAGAAACAACCTATTTTACATATATAACATATAACATATATTACATAAGTTACAAGATGCAATAAAAAATGTCTACTTACTGATTTCATTTTAAATTAAATTACACATCCATCAATCCATCAATTTGTAATGCTTAAATGTATGTATATATATATATATATATATATATATATATATATATATATATACATACATTTAAGCATTACAAATCCATGCATAATATATTTTTATAAACAAACAAACAAATTTAAAAAATCGATATGCAATGAAATTTTTAAACTTTTATTTGCTTTACAGACTTTATTTGAACTAAACCTACATAAAAAGTCTTACTAAAAGCTGTCCTTTTATTCATATTAATTTTTATTAATTACTTTCAATAAATAATTTCTCACCTCCATCCTGACGGTGTGCGCGCGCCGTTCAGTTCCTTGTCGGCCCTAACGCGACCACAGCGCTCGCGCTTTAAGCTCCCGCACGAGCTCGCGCTGAGCAGAGCAGGAAAAGAAAGTGGGCGTGGCTCTGGCGCTCTGGAGGAACTAGGCAGTCAGCTGGAGTTTGGCTGAGGTGTTTTAATTTTAAGTCTGATACAAAAACATGGAATTTGTTCATCAGAATCACGTCGTGGTCATCTTTATAAATCTTTTAACATGCTTTCACAAGCTTAGTGAAGGATACAAAACAAACAACTTTTCCTCCCAGGCTGACTGACTGACTGAGTAACTGACTGGGTGAGTAAGTGACAGAGTGACTGACTGACTGACTGACTGAGTGGATGACTGAGTGACTGACTGAGTGGCTGACTGGGTGACTGACTGAGTAACTGACTGGGTGACTGACTGAGTAACTGACTGGGTGAGTGAGTGACTGACTGACTGGGTGAGTAAGTGACAGAGTGACTGACTGACTGAGTGGCTGACTGGGTGACTGTCTGAGTAACTGACTGGGTGACTGACTGAGTAACTGACTGGGTGAGTGAGTGACTGACTGACTGGGTGAGTAAGTGACAGAGTGACTGACTGACTGACTGACTGAGTGGCTGACTGGGTGACTGACTGAGTGGCTGACTGGGTGACTGACTGAGTAACTGACTGGGTGAGTGAGTGACTGACTGACTGGGTGACTGACTGAGTGAATGAGTGACAGAGTGACTGACTGACTGAATGTGTGTGACTGACTGACTGAGTGAGTGAATTACTGACTGAGTGAGTGACTGACTGAATGACTGAGTGACTTACTGACTGACTGACTGAATGTGTGTGACTGACTGACTGAGTGTGTGAATTACTGACTGACTGAGTGACTGGGTGAATGACTGAGTGACTTACTGACTGACTGAGTGAATGAGTAAGTGACTGACTGAGTGAGTGAATTACTGACTGACTGAGTGAATGAGTAAGTGACTGACTAGGTGAGTGAATTACTGACTGACTGAGTGACTTACTGACTGACTGAGTAAGTGAGTGAGTGACTGATTGACTGACTGTCTGGGTGCCTGGCTGAGTGAGTGAATGACTGAGTGAATGAGTGACTGAGTGAATGAGTGAGTGACTGACTAAGTGAGTAAATTACTGACTGAATGAGTGACTTATTGACTGACTGACTGACTGAGTGACTGAGCCATATACTACAGTACTCACTAGTAATGCTCTTAAAAGTTAAACAAGCACTATTGGTGGCTACCATATACTAACAGCTCAGCCATGAGCAGGACACACACACACACACACACACACACACACACACACAGTGAATGTTTCAGTACTTGAAAAAATACTGTAGCTGGTGATGATGGGGTCAGTTGTACATTAGTCATAAGTTTACATACACTTTAAGACATTATGGAGTCATTTCCATAATGCCTGATGGTACTCATCTTGTCAAACAATATTATAGAAGTTTAAACACTATGGAACCATACAGCTATCACACCATTCAGGAACAAGACACATTGTGTGTCCTTGAGATGAATGTACTTTGGTGTAAAAAATACAAATCTATTCAAGACCAACAGCAAACGACCTTGTGAGGATGCTGGAAGAAACAGGACAGTGTCTATATCAACAGTAAAATGTGTCCTATATCTACATGACCCAAAAATCTGCTCAGCAAGGAACAAACCACCATTAAAATGCTGGTTACACTAACTGCACATGGCGATAAAGAACTTAATTTTTAGAGAAATTTCCTCTGGTCAGTTAAAACAAAAAATGAAACCATAATGTCTATTGTTATGTATGGATAAAATAGGGAGGCTTGCAAGATAAAGAACACCATCCTAACCATGAAGCATGGAGGTGGAAGCATCATATGTAGGTGGTACTTTGCTGCAGGAGGGACTTCATAGTCGCTAAAATAAATCAGTCTCTAGTAATGCTCAGATATTGCATTATCTTAAAATCTTAACCTAAGACAGGAAATGTGTACTATGATTAAATGTAAAAATGAAAGTTTAAATGAATGTGGCTAAGGTGTACTTCAATGTAAGACCTAAACTGTAACAGTAAATCATTTGCTCCAGCCAGCAACAAGCTATATTGAAGAATCTGATCATCCAACATTTTTTTAAATCTGGTAAACATTTTTTATTATGTGTTTATTTTGTAGCTAAAATCTGCCACTTGGAATATAAATTAAAGTGAGTATGACTTATTGACATTTTTTAGTTGATTATGATGGCGTCAGATAGTTTGGGGATATTTGAAAACGAGTAAGTGAAATAACTTACAAAGTACAAACTAAAATTCAAAGTACAACTTTAATCATTTGTGACACAAATATGAACCTCAAAGACCAAAATATATAAGTTTTTATATTTATGTTAGTTACTTAAGATTACGTTTTAACAAAGAAAGTTTTGAAAACATTGTAACATGCAAGGTTTTTTAATTTGTGTTAAAATAATATAATTACTAATATAATATTTTCTTCTACAGACTTAATGAATTCAAATGTTACAAGTGATATTTTGATCCTTTTGTTAATAAACAAAAAGAGATAGAAACATTATATTGCGTGATATTAACATGAACATAACATTTTTGAACAGTAAAGTGACAAATCTGAGTTTAAAAAACTAACGTATAAAAAAATAAAGTATGCTACAATATTAAATACATTGTATATCTATGTAGAAAAAAAACAAATAGCCTTTATTCCATGTAGAAAATTTTGGGAAAACTACCTGTTGAACAATTTAGAAACCCTTAGTTGGAACACTACACTACAATATTGGTAAGTATTTTTATTGTCATTACAGATATTAATAGACATTTCTGTTTACCTGCAAGATTTAGTATTTTGTAAATAATTGTTATTAAAGTTAATAAAAAACACAATATGACTTTATCGGTAGTAACTAAACTTTTCTTAAATTGCCCAGCATTTTAAATTTCTATTATTATTATTTCTAGCAGGAATGAACATACTTGTTCATACTTACATGTCATAACTTATACTGTTTTAACATACTTGTATGTCAGAGAAAACATTCCCAAGCAACACACTGCAAAATTTCACCAAGTAAACAACTGTTACACATACAGCATGCCCATGTATACCAGGAGTTATAAAAGTGATCCTTGAAGCTACCCTGAGTATAAAACTAACAGTATAAATGCAAAAATTTTTAAATAAAAATACAGCTTACCATATTAGATACGGTTTACTAAGCAGGTTTGCTATAAAGGTCGGATGGTCTCCACGCCTGGTTTGTCACCGGCTGTGACTCATAAATGAAAAAGAAAAAAAGAAAAACAGAAAAAAACGCATGCTACGTTTTCCTCCTTGGCCTGGATCAAAGGTCTCTGGAGGCTGACCCAGCACAGTGGCAGTCTCAAGGTTATTTTATTTCATTTTGAAAGTACCGCCTATTGTAATAAACAGCTGTGGGAGCAAAAGGCTATGAGCTTTAGTGGTGCAAAGAGATTTTACACACCATTGGAGCACCATTCATGACCAGTTTGTAATAAGCAAATTGTGGGTCTTTTTCATCCCTATAATGGCAGAGCCCTGGATGGTGAATAAAAAAAAACTGGAAAAAAGGTATGCACTTAAACATACAAATAGAGCAGCTTAGGAATAAAGTTCACATTTTATTGCAACTGCAGCAGACAAAGTGGAATGGTTTAAAAAAAATACAAGAATACAATCACAATTAAAAGAAAGAAAACCAGAAAACAGTAATCAGAATGAGATCATCAAAAAGTCACAGACCTCACATTTACAGTCAGTTCCTTTTACAGGAATTTTTAACAAAGCAACCTGGAAGTGAGGCAGAATCCTTTCCAAGAACATAGCTGAGCCACTGAGTGATTAAGCCAACGTGGGGCAAGTCTTCTAAAAAAAAAAAAAACCCAAACGTATTCCAAAAACGCTGGTTTTACTCTCATTATGCTGTATAATTCTGATCGAAAAAAGCATTTGTAGCAATGCTAACAATATATGGGAAAAAAAATCCAACACTGATACAACACTGTAGCTGCATTACAAGGCTAACAAGTAACAAAACCTTGGCTTCACCAAGAGTGACAACTCACAATTCCAAGACTCAAATCCTGACCTTTGGGTTGCTGTCTGTGTGCAGTTCCACCTAACATGTTTCCTCAGAGTTCACTGGTCTCTTTAAACTTTCCATGTCAGTCAATGGATTGCTTATGATAAATTTCCCCCAAGTGTAAGTTTGCATGTGATTGTGTGGTAAACTCCTGATTCAACAATGACACACCAAAGCAGTATACTTTTTTTGCCTAATCTTCTTGAATCTTGATTTAAAAAATATATATATATATATATATATATATGCACCCGATCATGTTTCTTTGGGGGGCATTGGACTTACCAGAAAAACAGCAGCACATTGTCCTATCAAAGGACAACCAGGTTTGTGCTTCAAAAATGACTTATTAGGCATTGCAAAGTCTTTCCAACAGCTTAGAAATAGAAACTACACACTGATATGTGGTATTGGTATTCCCTGTTTTTGTTCTTTCTTTGGTTCCTTTACAGTGTCGGCCCCTGGAGGTCATCTATTCTTGAAACCAAATGCATCACGTCTCCATTTCCTCAGTGGCGTCTTTGACAGAACGGTCCTCGCTGAGCTCGGTTGCAGACGGACTGTCCAGGAGGGACAGATCGACCGCGGGGAGGGGATTTCTCCAGAACTGGAAGGTGTTAAACGCACAAAGGTCGTCCTCGTTGTCGTCATTGCGCGTCACCTGTATTAACACAGTATTAACAGTCAATATCACTAACACGTTCATGTGAATATTTCATATTAAAACACTCTGCATTTCCCTATACCACAGCGTTGTTTAATCGTAAATTCTTACAGGTTGAGTAACTTTGCAAGACACATCACCAGTTTACTTCATTGCTTCAGTTTGTTCATAGGAATGTGTAGTTATTTGAATAGATATTTAAAACAAGAACTGTGTATCTAACTTTTTTTTTTTTTTTCTCAGTTGTCAGCATATAGCTGTAACTTGAAGACCATGAGGAAGTCTTCACAAGGTATCTGCACATTTTTGATCTACAAATTTAATGACCTTTAAGATCTTTTTAAGACCTTCAAGAAAAAAAATAAGACCATTACCACGGCAAAAATATGAAATCAACTACACGCAGTTTAACA
>JAOVVF010000028.1:14653212-14666990 GCA_028565595.1 Duopalatinus emarginatus | reverse complement strand
TACTGGAGTAATATTTTACCTTGGGTATCTGTACTTTTACTCAACTACATGATTTGGGTACTTCATCCACCACTGAAGACAACAATAACCAAAATAGTCACAAAACTAAATAAATGAGACAAACAGTTTATAAACATTTATTTTTCAGTTAAGTTCTGGCAGAACAGGTGAGTTTTTACTCCGGGTTTGAAGACAGAAAGTGACTCTGTTGTACGGACATCAAGAGGAAGTTAATTCCACCACCTTGGTGTCAGAACAGAGAAGAGTCTGGATGTTTGCCTTCCATGTGTCTTGGATGATGGCGGGTCAAGTAGGGCCATACTTGAAGCACGAAGAGCTCTAGGTGTGTGCCTGGCCTTAACCATTGCCATCATGTAGGAGGGGGCTGGAAAATTTTTGGCTTTGTAGGCCAGCATCAGGGTTTTATATCTGATAAGAGCTGCTACAGGAAGCCAGTGAAGGGTTCTCAGCAAGGGGGTGACAAGGCTATGCTTGGGGAGGTTGAAAACAAGTCGAGCTGCTGCATTCTGGATCAGTTGCAGGGGCCTGATGGCACGCATTGGAAAGACCAGCCAAGAGAGAGTTGCAGTAGTCCAGTCATGAGATGACAAGAGACTGGACTAGTACCTGGGCAGCTTCCCTCAAGAGAAATGGTCGAATTCTCCAAGTGTTGTGAAGGAGAAACCTGCAAGACCGAGCCAAGTTAGCAACATGACCAGAGAAGCAGAGTTGGTCATCCATAGCAACTCCTGATCAATGGAAATGTGATAAGAAACAGGAGAACCACATGGGTGAAATCCACAATGACAATAACCTGAGCTCAGAAAAGCAAGAAAGCAAAAAAATACATGTATAGACTATATCAACATAAGCACTCAAATCTCTGTTCTTAGCTAACAGATGTAGAAGGTATGGTCTTATGTAGGTCTACTGCTGGCCGGGACTTGTGGATTGGGGTGTGTTTTACTGCAAGGAAGGGTTAAATGCGAAGGCCACATTCTTCTGTGTGCAAGCACAGTAGGCAAATAGCTCACTTTCAGTTTCACTTTACTGTATAGCTTAAGGTTTGGTGTGTTGTGGGTTCTAAGGTGCTTTTCTGTCAGTCGTGGTTTTAAAAATGGAGCGACTTGTAAAGAGTAGTAGTTGAATTTTTTTTTTTGTTTCTAGACTGGAGGCTGTTGTGCATAAAAACCCCAAGAGATCAGCAGTTTCTGAAATACTTAAACCAGCCCATTTGGCATGAACATCTGGATTTTTCTCCATTTTTATATTTGATGTGAACATTAACTGAAGCTCTTTCAGCTGTATCCGATTAGTTTTATGCATTGTGCTGTTTCCACATGACTGCTTCATTGGCTAACAGCCTGGATGAGCAGAGGGTAGAGGTATACCTTACAGATAACCACTGAAGGACTTTACTCACTAGAAAGTAGAGAAGGTAATGAAATGACTGCTGTATTTTAAGCACAGCCTCTTTGTGGTAGGAATGTCAGTCATTCACTTGTCCTACATGCTCGTTTTTGATTCTCTGGAATCTTTGGATGTCTTAGAGCCATAAGGTCCAATTACAGTTCAACGTGAAGTCTACATTGCGATACATCAACATCTCCCTATTTAAAACAAATGATTGCAAGCCTGATATTTTTTTGTTGATTGCTGGTGTGCTAGAGCAGGAGATTACTGGAGAGCACTTACGATAATCTCATTATTTTTTAATCACGCTGCTAATTAATTCTGCATGTGTCTTTAATAATTCACAGGCAATTTTTTCCCCTTCTGTAGTCTTCTGCAAGAGCAGCTATGAATAATTTATTCTGACAGCCTGATCACACTCTGATGGATGTGGGTTGCTATTTCCATAAAGTCCACAGGCCACTTTCTCTCTCTCTCTCTCTCTCTCTCTCTCTCTCTCTCTCTCTTTCGCACAGAATGTGTGAAAAGACAGTGCTCACACTCTGAGATACTTTAAAGAGCTTTAGAGTCATGCTCAGTCCAAAAGGACCTCAATGTTCACAACTTCCAATTAAAAATTAGAGTTCTTATTGTTATTATATTGTCTTATATTATTTTTTAGACTTCGCACAATTTTTCAGATCGCTGCCCATGTGCACCATCACAATGGATTTAAAATGAAGTAATCAAGATGTTACTAAAGTGTTGACTTTAAGAAAAACAAAAAAATATTGCATTACAGCCATTTTCCCCTCCGTTTTCCCAGAACTCCTGGGACAATTGGCTGATAAGCAGTTTCATGGCCAGATGTGGCCTGTTTTTCTTCTTCTTATTATTATTATTATTATTATTGGGAAGCTGTTCATGGGACCTCCCAATATTCAGTCTAAAGAGGTGTTTATTAGCCAGCAATTTGGTATATTCTTAAACAGAAGAAACATACTGGTGACACTTAAAGGCATGAAAAACCAAGGAAGAAATGGAAGAAGAGGATGTATGAGTCTCATTGCCAAAGTCTACAGTCAAGGGACACCCTTGTGAATATAAATACAGTGGGTTTACCCCGAGATTAGAATGAATAGATAAAGCCAACTGGTTCCGAAATTATAGGAAGAGAAAAGTATTCAGAAGGAAAAGAAGAGAGCCAAAGCATACCACATTCTCTGTCAAACATAGTGGAGACAGTGTTATGGCATGGGTATGTATGGCTGCTATTGGAACTGGGTTACTGTTGTTTATTGATGACATGGCTGCTGTATCAGGTATCAGGATTCAGTCAACTGCTGCGAAACTGACCAGATGTGCTTCAGAGTACAGATGGATAATGACACAAAACATACAGTGAAAGCAAGCCAAGATGATTAGGGCAAAGACATGGACTGTTTCTAAAGGTCATAGGGCTGCTTTTCACTTTTCAGAAGGCAAAACTGACCTACAGATGAAACACAATTGAAAGCAGCTCATAGTCGAAAACTTTGCATTTAATGTCAGTGCCCATGGGGTGTAATGTCAACGCCCTTAAGTCAATGCCCTTGGGTTGTAGACTTAAGGCAGTCATTGACGGCAAAGAATTTGCATCCATGTATGCAATACATACGATTATGTTAGTTACTTTTGAACCTGAGAAAATTTCCAAATAGTGATTAGAAAATGACACCAAATTGTGTCACTGTCCAATAGTGTAATGTATGTGAAAGGTCTAACAGAGGCCAACAGGTTTCGTGCCAAAATTTATTGTAAGCCTTGTAACATGATGCTGCCACCACCATGCTTCCTTGAGGGGTATATTGATCTTTTGGTGATAGGCTTTGTTGAACGTTCCTGTAACCAAAGTCTACAGTTTTTCTATCCACTGTGTATGCATTGTATAACATGAGAACATTGCATGGAGAGATGAAAACATGTGCACATGTTTGTCTGTGAGTGCTTGGTAGTGCTACTGGAGGGGGAAAAAAAATGACTTGGGAATTGTCCTCATGCATCGATGCCTTTCAGCAGCTTGCATTTACATAATGTTCATGTTTCTGGGGCATGGCGGTGGTGCACACACACACACCACAAACAAACACATTTACAAAAAAAACCCAACCAAAAAACAGAACTGAAACATGAATCATATTATTATTACTTGATATTTTACAAAAATTAGAAGGCTTTTAAGCCATTTTATAAATGAAGAAAACAACTGATTTGAATTAAATTCTGACATGAGTTTAATAAATAACCTAAGCAGTGAAAACTTTGTTATGCAAAGTCAGTTATCAGTCATCCTTTACACCCAGACTACTACTTTTTTGGGCTAGCTATGCCCAAAATTGGATACTGTGGCACAGGACTATAGCAGACATTTAAACATCTTTTAACCAACTAAACCGATTAAGGTTAATGTCTATCTACGTATTTGTTACAAGTGTGTGCTTGCTCTACAAGCAAACGCTGCCAAATGTACCAAATGTAGACAGGAACATGTAGTAGAACACTTAGGCTGTGTAATAAGTACTCTAAAGCAACCCAACCACTTGGTAAATCGGATAAAGTGATAAAACGTCAATAAAATATACTTGGCCGACGTTCTAAGTCCACTAGCGGACTAAGTTCTAATAACCACTAGCGGCTATTTATAGGGCATGAACACTGACTAAATGAGAAAAAAAGCACAGGTTAGTACTTTCATGTCTTTCATCCTGAACTAAATGTGAGATCACTTTATAAAACCACCATTCACCAAAAAAAACGGTAAGTCAGTGGGCAGCATTCTAATTTCATTATTATACTATTATTGGTTATGGCGGGAGGAGTAGGATCGGCCAAGGCTAAGCTACTTTTTGGCCCAAGAAAAAATGTTAGGCAGTTTTTATGTATGTGTTTAGGAACAATGTACAGAAATTTACTAAAACTCTATCATTTTGCCTATGGCCTATATTGCGCCAAAGCAGCTGTGCGCCTCTTTACAAGAGAGTCCAATAATTCCAGGTGTATTTGTAAAGCCACCAACATGAAAATGAGTCAGCAGGCAGCATTCTGATTCTGTTATTAGGGTATTAATTGTTTAACCAGTAGGCCCAGGCTAAGCTACTTTTTAGGCCTGGACAAAATGTGTTTGGAGCAGTTTCTATGTAGCCTAGGTAACTAAAGACAATGTGGGCTATGATGAAAGAAATTCACACTTTTTAAAATGACATAATTTTCTTTACTGCCAGTATTATTCGAATTTATTACTGTGATGGAGTGGTGGAGTATACATTTCTATATTGTTAATAAATGACACGTTTTGGAAGTATTTTAGGTGTCCATTCTCACTGATTCCCGCTAACTCATTGTATGACCTAAGGTTCGTGGTTTTAAAGAGTTGCACATGTGGTATACACATTCAACAGACCAGACCGTAATCGAATGTGGTGGGCTGGTCTGATCCAAAATGCCAGGGCCGATTTTTTTGTCCCAGTTCCCCCCCTGGTCCTTATTCTATCTATGTTAAAATTTAGACATTACTCATGTAAATAAACACAAATCACCACTTATGGCTGTAAGTTTGTCTGTGTATGCATAATGGTTTTACTGAGAAAAAAAATTACAGTTGGAAATTGTCCTCAATCATCAGTTTCTTTCAGTGGTTTGCATTTACATAATTTTCATCTTTCTAGGGCATGGCTATAGGGTATACATGAGCACGCACTCACAGTAAGCAAATACACTTGCAAGAAACATATCTAAAATGTAAAAAAATGAATAATGTTAATTTAAATTTTTGATATCCTATAGAAGCCATTTTTGAAGAGCCAAAAATGGGTTTATATCAGAATGGCACTGACAGTTATTGCACTCTGTTGCTCCAACTTCAGATATTCAACTTCATGTTCATGAAATTCATTACTTTTTGATGTTTGTTTCTTAGATATTGTTTTGCTGCTAGAAGTATCATAAGCCTTTGTGAAAGCCTACTGAGTTTCTTGATTGCTTTCTCATTAGAAAATGAACAGGTTGGTTTAAATTATAATTAAAACAAAAATGTTTTTTGATTTCATTGTAATTAACTGAAATTAAATAATTACAAAAGAAATTTAAGTTTTCTTGTTGGTGTTAATTATAAAGCAATATCCAAATCGTGCTTGGCTTCTTACTGCTGTTGTTTTTCTGCCCTTTCTTGGCTGAATGTGTGCCTCAGTTCCAGAGAATTTCATTTAAGATACACTTTGAGTTTTAAAATTGACCAAAGTACTACTTTTAATCCACTTCTGCAAGTACTTTCAATTGAATCTGGGTGTACATCAATGGCTAACTATACCTCTACCTGCTTTTTGTTCCTAGAAAACCTGAACAAGCAGAAGATATTCCAGGTGATAGATCAGAACACTTTATATAGACAGCAAGTAGGTTCAGTCGCAATAACTCATCCATATACCAACAATTCGCCACACAATTAACTTATTTCCAGTGTCGGTTTGTGGTACCAGCCTTCTCTCATTCCATGGAATGCTAACACGACAAGACGGCATCCAGTTACTGGGACCGCCATCATCATGGAGATAGTACACTATCCATTCCACCCAGGGAGCATGGCCAATATCGCTCCCAAGGCTCCTGTAAGACAGATGAGTGTTGCATCATCAGGATTCACACCCCTGATCTTCCTATGATTATTTTCTATAATGCAGGAAACCTGTGCAATGAAACCCTTTAACACCTTTTAGAACATAGAGATCTCTGTTTACCCAGACAGTACCACACAGCCACTTCCTTCCTTCCTGTTCATGCTGATGTCGTTGATCCCTGGTCCACTGAATGATGGAAACTGAACCACCTCCCCTTAATTTGAAAGGTCAGCCAGATTACATCATTAATGATACATCAGTCTTCAAACCTCAGGAGATACAAAATAGAATCTAGTATGCTCGTTATGATTCTGAGGAGAGAGGTTGGGTACTAGATCTGCTAAATGTCCATTGGGGATCATCTGCAAATTACAGCCTTTGTCAATTTGTTAAAATGAAGTCCATTTTCTAGCCAGATCCCCAGCCAGCTACCAAACTATAGACCAAATTACCTGTTTTGTCACACCTGTTTCCACGCTGATCCCTTTAACATTTTCCTGTTCGGTCTAAAGCCTCACTTTTACTTTCTGCTAGTGATCTATTCCTGGTGCAATGTGGGAATATGCTTCACACCGAATTATTACCATGGAGAACTTATTATCCATGGAGAACCTTGGTGCCCAACTTACAATGTTTGGTTTCTAGAAGATTCTCAGAACATTATTTTTGGTCACAGGAACATTACTTACAGATTTGTTTAATTTTGCCTATGGCTTGCCAGGAAATATAAAGTTAGTTTTAGGTTGCAACTTTTGGTTTATGGAATGTTTTTCTAGCATTTGTGAACCTTTTGAGAAGTGTTGGTGAACTGTTAAGTTAATGTTCCTCCAATAGATAGATAGATACATAGATAATTTATAGATCCTGAAGAAAACTTAGCAGCCTGTAGCATGAATATAGACACCGTACAGTTAAGATTCAAATAGCAAGGTGATTAAAATAAATGAATAATATAATAGTAATATAAAATTTAATTAATTAAATTTAATTGGCAGTGTCAACTTTTGGAAAACCCCATGAGAAGATTCAACTTACCAACACTGATTCTCTAAACCTTAACTAGGGAAAAACGGAGGACATTCATGGACTTACAATAGTTGGATGTCGACTTTGTTGAACCTAGTGGACTTGGTGCAACCATTAATAGCAGCAGTAAATTTAAAATTCCTTTTATGTTGGTACTAAGGATTTATCATGAATGAATGGCTAGGCAACAAGAACCTACTGAAACACTGGCTTGTAGGAACGTTATCTTACTCCCATCTAATGACAGGAAACCAAGTTTCTGCTCAGTGGATCTCATATTACACTGGCTGGTTTAAACAAATAGCTCTCAGCTCCCGTATTGTAATAATCCCTGTGTGTGTGGTGAGCATCAAGCAATCATAATTACACTGCCTCATTATCTCAGATCACATTAGAAAAATCTGTGCATTAAAATGTTTGTAGCTATGTCATGTTGAACACAGGAACAACGATACATAAAATATTTATTCATGGAGACGAGTGGAAGATGTAATGTTTTAAAAGTAGTTTCTTTCAGCCTGTAATTGTGCATGTTATCTCAGGCAAGATTACATCCTCTCTTTCAACACCAAGGGTAAATACAAAGATGTCATTGTAATTTGAGGCTGTAGGCCACCGTGGTAGAATTCATCCATTATTATGCTTGTCTTCAAGCACAAGATGGTCTCAGATGGAAAGTGATGAGAACATTACAAGCTGGGAACAAAAACTTGGGGTTTTAAATACTAATGTTACCACACAGATTGAGAACTTTTCACATGAGCATTATATGTGTGCCCAGGACCAGAGAAAAAAAAGAAAGGATTTCTAATGGTCCTTGTATATCACTGAAGTGTAAAGAAAATATCCTGCCTCTAAAACAGCCACCCTTCAGCAATAGTGAATCTCTGTGTGCATGACTTAACATACAAAATAAAAATAAATGAATCATAATTTGAATATGACCTCATGTCAAGCTGCATGAAACACAGACACAATAGGAACGTGCTAACTCTCCACAGAAAGGATTGAACCCAGACTCTTCTTGATGTGAGGTGACAGTGCTACCTACTGCACCAACTTGCCACCTATGTTAAATATTATACACTGATTAGTCATTAGATCAGCTGTCGAAACAGCCACCAAAGCAACTCTGACCTTGTCAAGGCATGGCCTCCACAAGACCTCTGTATTATCTGAAACCAAGTCATTAGCAACAGATCCTTCAGTTGATCATCTGAGGGATCAGACCACATGGGATAGCCCTTGCCCCCCAAGCACCTCAGTGAGCCTCGGGGACCCATGACCCTGTCACTAGTTCACCGGTTGCTGTTTCTGAGATCCTCTAACCCAGTCACAATTTGGCACTTGATGCCTAATCTATCCAACAGAGACCAAATTGTGTTTGTCTGCTGAAACAGTCTGACCTAGACTTAGCCCAACTGTTTCCAGAGGCATAGTATGAATATGGGCCTCCACACTATCATCCCCACTCTTGCCCATCTACTCAATCAACGGGTCTGTGGCTAGGTGCTGCTACTGTGTTGAGATGCTACTCATAGCTAACCTACTATGTTAGTTGGATTGCTACAATGCACTGTACTCCTGCTTCCATATACCCACGAAAGAAAATTCAGACCCAATCTGATTCTCCATGCCCCATTGGACAGAGGTTGTCATCATACGTCATCATAAATAGATCCCTCACTAGCTTTCGTGACGCCACAGAGGCTCAAGAGCTGTGTAAGCCACAGTGTGAGGGTAGAACACAAACCAGCTGGGTTTGAGAGCTGTCCATCTAGCCCACAGCCACATACTTTTCTGAACTGAAAGATTATTTACCCGCGCAGCATCAGGTTAAATGGTACATTTTGCCTTGCACAAAAACTATGGGCCCACTTGCTAGGATGGCAGAATAGTGCAGCAAGCTAGCTCTCAAGACATCACATATGCCCAGGATAGTTGTGTTTGAAACCAAGAGTCTTAAATGTCTTAAATAGGTTTTGCATGTAACCAATTTGCTGATGCCAGATTGACTCACTGTCAGATGTGGTTCACCCTTACAGAACCAATTGGCCATGATGCACTGCCCAATGACAGCCCTCAACATTTACTCTATGCTTGTTTTACATCCATCACTGAGACTGCCCACGTTGCACAGACTTCATCAAGAGGACCACAGAGTCTGTGTGGCCCCACAAGTTTCCACCACTGCTCCCAATAGTGAACAGAATGCTTTGGCAACAGAATCATTGTTTTAAACAGAAGAGGATATCTGCATCTGGGTGCCTATTTGGGGCAGTGATTCAGCAATCCAAGAGACACTACATGATGCAAGACCCAGTAGATAACCCTTGTTATTATTGTACATGGTAAGCATCATGCACCCAGTGGCATGAGTGCAGAGGCAACACCTTTCCAGTCAATGGGTCATAAATCTGTTTTCCAGATGTCTAGATTTAGCTCATGTTACCTACTGAGAAAGCTGCAGGTGACAATGGTGAGGAAAAAAAGAGACAGGGACATCCTGAGACAGGATGAGGAAGAAACTTGAGCAGAACAAGAGTCAAAAGAAGAACAATCCTAGACAAATCTTGATGACCTTCATATGCTCTATAGATGGACAAAACAAACTGTTATGGGAGCTGTTCTTTGTCCTCTCAACGGCTGGGAGAAGTTTCCAGAATGACAGAAGGAGTGGGTATCAGAGGCGATAGAGTGTCACGTATTTGTTGTTCGACCTGGCAGAGAAACGTCATTCTCTATTTATAATCCTAGAAGAAAATGATATCCATATACATATCAGCAGTGTGAAAGATGGAGGTATGAAGAAGTTAGATATATGAATGGATAAACAAATAGGTGTATTATGTACATAAAACTAATTAACAACAGAAATGGCCTGCGTGTGTCTTACTGGGACTATTTATGTGTGTTTGCTGATGACATTTTGACTGCTGACTGGTAATTTTTGCTGACTGGCACTAAAAACTGCTGTTGGGAAACCTCTCATAAAGAGAAGTACCCTGAATTTTTAGTGGTAAACAATTTCTGTATCCAAACACATAAATGATTGTCCAAATTGTAGTTTGTATGTTCTAACCTAACTTTTGCCCTACGGTTACAAATCAAAATGTCAGTTGCCTACGCACCCAGTACCACCGTACTGCTGTTATTGAGCCCTTGAGCAAGGCCCTTAACTGTCCCTGATCCTGGTTTACTGCATCGTGACTGACAGAGGGCAGTAGTAGGTCATTTACTACTTTAACCAGCACCGTCTATGTGCTGTGATGAGGCCTTAATCCTGGAAGATTTCACAAATGCTTCTTTCTGTGATAACCATTTTATACTGATTTCTAAACTTAAAGTGTTTGACTTACAGACACTGTCCTGTGATTCACTATATGCATGGTTACTTCTTGGTTTTAGATATTCTGGCGAACTCTCGTTCTATACTCTAATATAAGTTGCTATGGCATATTTGTTGCTTTATCTGACAAGGCAGAGACAGGAGAGGCGTCTATAAGGGGCACTTCAGCTGAATGAGGACAGATGAGAGGCCACATAACTTAGTGTAGGGGTATTACAGCAGGTTCAATGTAATAATGGTAAATGTGAGCACAGTTCAATTTAGCACGGATGCATGGGGTCTCACCTAAATCAGCCACACCTCTGCTGCCAGGCCTATTCATATACATATATACAGTATGTATATGCCACCTTGGCTGCTGGGTCATATGTCAACATGTCTTCCATAATAGACAAGACTGGTATATAAATACATAAATACAAGAAAATGGTGGAGATACGTTTGTCGTATTCAAGGGATTATGATCTTTAAATCTCGATACTTAGGCAATAATCAATGCTCAAAATTGTCATAATGAGTTGTAAAAGCTGGTTTTAATTCTCATTATGTCAGTGGTTGGGTGAAAATTACTTGTAGTACAACTAAGATGTAGAGTGAATACTGCAAAATATCTTCTTGTTCATCCCCATAAAACCAGCAGCTAGAAACACTGTGGGGATATCTATATCTATTCCCATACAATTTAAGAGTGTTGATAAAAGAAAGTTATAGGACATATACATATACAGTTTCTGCTGAGTGTAGCTGAGACATCAAAAGTAAACTTTATCCACTCAGCTTTTTTGTTCTCTGAGGCTTGCCACGTGTCTTGGTTTCTCCTGCCGACAACAGAGCAGTTCCTCTGCTTAGCTCATAGCTTTCACATAATAATGCTAATAGCTTGGGAGGGAAAAAATGGCATGCCTTTGCAAAGGTATTTCTCAAGCCATGGGTAGAGATACTCAGATTGTGGCCTGCTAATGACATGACAGCCCAATCTGAATAGACTATTAAATCTTATGTTTTCTAAAATAGGCAGCCCACAGAAAAACTGACTGACTTATTTCACAGTTTATGGGTTGGTAGACGTATGTGCTGAAGCACTGAAAGTGATTTTATAACAACATGTCCCCTTTTAAAAGCCTCTAGCACCTACTTCCTACTTCAGGCCTACTTTGTTGTTCTTACTGGAGGCTTGATGCTAAGCCTTTGTCTGGAATCATCTGATCTTTGCTCACAGCTATCTTCAGCAACAAACACTAATATTTAATGACTTCAGCAAAACAGGCAATTTATGCTTGCTTCCACTGGGGACCTTGGGAACCATTTGCACCAGTCGGGATAATCTCACTACACATCTCTTTTATAAACCTAAAGGCCACTGAAACTCTTTTCAGTGACCATTTTATCAGGTAAAGCTATACCACATATATCAGTACACTTTCAGGTCTACAATTACCCACAGGAGCCCATCTGTTGCTGTGCACAGTTTGCCAGGCCCCTCTACCCTGTCCATCAATTGAAAGGAAAGGCCACAGAACCACCAATCTGGTCAGATGTTATCAGTCTAGCATTGTTACTGACAAAGTAATGTGTATGTATGAGATGCTGATTAGAGTGGACTCAGTATGTACCAGCACTACTTTGGTTAGCGTCACTGTTTTATTTAATGACTCGCCACCAAATAATACCTTGGCTGTTAATAGGTGAACTAATGATTCAAGTGTGGTGTATCAAATAAAGTGGCCTCCAAGTGGTCTGACATCATGAACAGGAATGGATGAAAGGCATACATACGACCATGTCCGTATGCTATGGACATAGCATTGCTGCTCATAATATGAAATGAATCAATCAAAATAAAGACACATTCATTGCTGGGTTGAAAAATGTCAGTGCGAGAGGATGGATCACTTTGCATGAATCCACCGTCTGGGCTGGAAAGAAACGAGCCCCAGCCCTTGATTCTCCATACCATTCTGTGTATATTTTTTTGCCCAATTGTCATGCTGTCGCGCAGGGGCGTAGGAATGAGTTCACGACGAGTTAATTAATTAAAGTCTACCCTATGCTGAAAAATTTTAGCTGGGTCACAGTTAATTAACGTTAGCTAACCCAAAACTTTCCAGTATATCACAACAAGATTTTATCCACACGCCCATTTCATAGCGATAATTAGCCGAAGTTCTTGTGCTCTTGTTACTGACCTCAAGTTCAAAGCTGGTAAAGCAAAATGACAAATCAACGCTTCAAAGAGGTTAAAGCTGAGGCCAGTGATTGGAGGTTATATTTAAACAGGCACCTCAGCACAAGCTTTAACAAATTCTTTTAAAAAAAAAGACCCAGCACAACCCAATACACAACATAGCATGAAATATTACATTAGTCTGATTGGCTGCCAAAATACAACTTACCCTCGTGCATTCAGAAATGTTATTTTTTTCTCACCTATGTTCTTTTGATGTATAGTCCACAAAAGTCCACAGTGATCCATTTTTGTTACTTGTTCACAGTAAATGGTTTTATATGGACGACACCTTATACTGATATCTTCTTATCACTGAAAGTTGGGGGTTAGAACTACTAACTACTACTAACACAAGACAGATTAAAGCTTTTATTCCCAAACCATTAACTTTTTTTCTGTGCTCGTAGAACCTGAAAGACGTGATAAGACTGTGGGATACACGTCAATACCAGCAAGTGAACACTGTATACTGCTGTGTTGTGCCTCTTTAAAATCTGTAGGCAGTGCTGTGGGGCTGCAGAGCAGGGAAAGGACACACACACACACACACACACACACACACACACACACACACACACACACACACACACACATACTTGTCAAGTAATTCATGCATTACCTACACCTTTATCTATCCCCAAACATACCTCAGTAATTGGAGGGAAACTTTTCAAAATAAAAGCTGCAGCTTTTGAACAAACAAATAAATAAAGTAATCAGTTCGGCCTTCCTGCCAGCTGCTTAGACATACCTAACCTTGTGGGGACATTTGGTTCTGATACAAATATCAGAACACACACACACACACACACACACACACACACACACACACACACACACACACACACACTTACAGGTCATACTATCAATGTGAGGACCTTTATATAACATCATTATGTGTGGGGACCTGCCTTTCTGCCTGCTGCTTAGATTTACCTACCCTTGTGGGGACATTTGGTCCTGATAAGGATATTAACACACACACACACACACACACACACACACGTCTTACTAGCTATGTGAGGACCTTCTTTTAACTAGTATACTGACACAAATATCAACACACACACACACACACACACACACACACACACACACACACACACACACACACACACACACACACACACAC
>JAOVVF010000028.1:14607787-14619096 GCA_028565595.1 Duopalatinus emarginatus | reverse complement strand
GATTTTGCATGTCTGCAATATTAAGTTATATAAGCGTTGCTTGTTATATATTCAATGTTAAAGCAAAACTTGTATGGGTCCATATTAAAAGGTTTATTTGTTTAACGTTGGTCCGCGGCTTTGTTTCATTTTAAATTTTGGCCCATTGTGTATTTGAGTTTGACACTCCTGCTCTAAAACAAAACATAACCACTTCAAAATTGTCTTTATGAACCGGTCACTAGGTGTTAAACATCTGTTGACGTCCAGCTAAAAATTTATATTGTAATATATTTATATTTATTAATACAAATAAAAGAACCAATGAAATATGTATATTTCAACTCTACGTATTTAATTATAGATTTAAAGGTACTGTGCTGTGCTTCATTTCCGTTTATCTTCTGCTCACGCACGTGACTGCTTGTCCGCTTGAGCGGTGGTGCAGTAGGTCTTTCCTGTCACGCTGCCTCCAGAACCATGAATGAACGAAAGGAAGGAAAACAAACGGTCTGTTTCAGTGAGTCGACTCTCGGCGAACCACTAAAAGAATCGACTAGCTCGCAAATGACTCATCGCTAACCTCAGATTGAACCATTTCAGGGGAAATCGGTTTGAGGGATTTTGCAAGTCAGATCTGATTGTTTCTTTCATTCTTATTACAAGTAGTAGTAGAAGTAATAGTGATAGTATGAGAATGTGTGACATCAGAAAGTCAACTCCTTCCTTCTGTTTAAGGGGCTATTTGTATGCTGGCCTGGAGTTCGGAGCGGAGTGTTACTGCGGCCACAGGATCCAAGCGGCGAACGTGTCAGACGACGAGTGCAACATGCAGTGTAAGGGTGAGAAGAGCAAACTGTGTGGTGGAGCCACCCGCCTGTCTATCTACAGACTGGAGCTAAGCCAGGAGTCAGCACGGAGATGTGAGCAGTCATACAGACACACCCACCACACATTTATGCAAGCAAGTTGCCCAACTGTGGTTAATGTGTGGTTATTTTCTGCTTTTAATATGGATTAAACATTAACAACAACCAGTTTACATCTACACACACACACACACAGAGGGAGAGAGAGGGGGGGGGGGTGTATGAATAACCAAATAACCACAAAAAAAAAAAAACTGAAAATACATGAATGCTGGTCACCAGGAGGAAGATCACTGCAAGACTAAACTGCAACCTTTATTACATCATTTTAATTACCTGGAATGAATAAACAGGAAATGTAAATCTGCAGTCTCATAAAACCGCCTTAAAACCAAAATCACATTTTAACCCAAAGAAAACAGGAAATAAGTCATGAAAACCTAAGCAATATAAGAGACGGAAACATGAACAGAGCATCGTGCTTGATGCAGAATCGCACTACAGATAAGGAACAGAAACCATAATATGAACATTAGGTAGCAAAACAGGCCGTCCAGCTCACCCTGGAGCTCAGGTACACCGAGTATTCGACGCCTGTTTATGTTTACGTGAACAGCCACAGTAGACGACACGTTTATGCAGCGGAGCGACTTTGCCGAGCTTGACCGAGCAGGACGAAGAAGCTACCGAGGCCAGAACGCCTTTACTGATACTGTTGAAAATAGGAGCCAAATCGTCATGTCAAGGCTGCGGGAGCATTCAGTAGCGTGCACAATACCCACATCCATTGTCCAACATGTTACAAAATGGACAAATCGGACAAGGACACAATGTGAAGCTTCGGTGCAGGAGCCACGCTTGTGCTACATTACATGCAAAAGATAACGGCGACGCTCCACCTGAACATTCGTCTTACATAAGCGAGAGAACCAGACATCACTAAGCATGTCGGCACAATTGCGCAAGGGCGACTGGACGAAAGACGGTTAAGGAGTAACCTGGCCTAGCTTCATTAGGGAGAGACGTTGTTTGAGTTACACTCGTTTACAAATGAAGGTTTGATGGTGTTTTTTTTCCTGTTTCTTTAGAAGAAGTAATAAAACTGACCATCTCATCTCGTGTGACACATTTCCTTTTAATTACTGAGTAAACACACGTGTCATGTGGGCAAGTGTGTGTGTGTGTGTGTGTGTGTGTTTCATGCAACTATAAGAGTAGCTGTTTCTTCTACAAGAGATTTGTAGTTTTTCCATTGCAATACTTCTTATGGCATTAACACTTCTGTTTCTGATTATCGTATCGAAGGGGTTATAAGGCCATCTCCATTAAAAGCTAATTACCACCTAATGGACCCCCCTGGTTATTTCACATTGTTTTAGACGCTGAAATATATGGATGCTAAGAAAGATGTTAGTGCATCTAACAACCAACATTTGGGTGGTTGTATGTACCTACACTGAAGTTCCAGGAAACAAACTGGTACACCAGTCTAATAGTTGGTAGGCCCCCTGTGAGGCTTTCTGTGGGCAATAAACACCGTAGTTCCTGCAGAATGGTCTACCCAGGACCTAAAAGTCACTGGGTGTGTGGTTTACATATATCAGTTGTTTTAGGTCAGTAAAAAGCAAGCACTCATTTACATCTTTCCTGTTTTAAAAGTTACAAAAATTGCAGCTTCTTTAAAATTGACAATTTTTATTAAATTGACGGAAATTCCTGATGCTGTATGTGGCGTCACTGGTGGACAACAGTAAACAGCGTCGCAGTAATGCACCATCATGACTGACTTGGACATTGAATTTCCCAGTGCTGGATCTTCAGATCCCAATGATATTTCTGAATTTGCTGAAGAGGATGAATCTGCAGTGACAGTGAGGGTGACTGGATATCATAAGGGAATTAAACACCCCTTTTTGTCATTTTTGCATTACCCTGAGTGCATCTACTGCAGTTGTCCACCACATGCATTACCTGTGCAACAGTTTCCGAACAGCGTGGGTGGGGCAACAGGCTTTTATATGATGTACCATCTTGAATTTGTAAAAAATTAAACGTTTTTTTAATCGTTTATTACAAGTTAGGAACTCAAATTCCTTCTACACTTTTATATTACCAATGTCTCTACAAAAGAAAGCAAACTGTGTAATTGTTTCATTTTTCATTTTTGTAAGACTATCCAATGTCAGTATTTTATAATCTCAGACGATGCCATAACTTAATAAATAAAAAAATAAATGTAGAAGATGATATTGTACAAAAGTCATATGTAATTATAAATGAATAAAAACATAATGTGTAATTTATTACAATACTATCATGTGTATGTCTGTGACGGTTTCTATGGTGTTAACACTTCTGTTCCTGCTTATTTGTCTGGGAAGGGTTATAAGGCCATTAATCATTAATTATCTCAATCACTTTAATCAGTTTAATGATAGTAGCAATGTTGCTACAAACAAAAACTATTTTAAAATTGATATAGTGTATAGTGTATAAAAAAAATAAAACACTTAGAGTGTCAGAATAGAATAAAGTGTGTTGGTGTTGAGTAATATCACATGACCTGAAGTGAACTTGCGGTTACCAGCCAAAAGTAGATTATTTTCAAATAACATCATGTGCCGAAGTGTTTTGATTGTCAGCATGTTGGACCAGATTGCATAATTTGTGTTGTTATTGTGTTTCAGACGGGAGCGCCATCTTTAAAGGCTGTTTCAGGAGACCGGACAACGTCACGCTAGCACTTCCTGTCGCTGCTGTCATTCAGAACATGTCTGTGGAGAAGTGTGTGGACATGTGCACGGAAAAGGTGTGTGTGAGCAGAACATTTGGTTGGTTGTATGTACATACAATAAAGTACCAGAAAACAAACTGGTACACCAGTCTAATAGTTGGTAGGCCCCTTATGAGGCTTCCAGTGGGTTATGAGCACTGTAGTTTCTGTAAAATGGTCCACCCAAGACTAAAAGTCACTGGGTGTGTGGTTTACATGTATCAGTTGTTTTAGGTCAGTGAAAAGCAAGCACTCATTAACATCTTTCCTGTTGTAAAAGTTACAAAAAGTGCAGGTTCTTTAGTTGAATTCTTGAATTCTTAAAGTATAGAATTTTACACACTGATTTTACTTCTTCTTAAGAAGAACCACTGGTCTGAAAAATTGCTACAGGTTTAAACATAGGATGAAATTGCACATGAGCTTTTGTTAGAAAATTTTGAAAGCTGCACTTGGCTCCTAACCAGCTACTCTATACTTCATCCTCTGTTACATTTACATACACTTCCCTCACATACACAGATAGAGAATTTACATGATAAATTGGTTACTGAGAATGGTTGAGCACATCCTGATGTTTACAGGAGAGGAAGTTCTGGGTCAGAGCTTCAGAGAATTAAAATGGTCCACATAGGTGTAGATTTACCATAAAATCTACTTTGATAAGGAGGACAAATGTCCCAACTAAAAACTGACTAGAGTTGTCAGTCGACATGCCCCCTTTCAGTAAGACATCCAACTAAAGATGGCATGTTAACATTTTTCTAATATCAATACTGAAACCTATGAATCAGTCTTGATATTACCCAAATGCTAAAGAAGTGATATTCCACCCCTACGTGGATACCGAGTTAGATAAGTGAGTAAAAGGTCCAGACATTTTCCTAAACGGGCAGCGCAGCTGTTAGCTGTAGCTTAGCATAGGCGCTGTAATGTAGTGTTGCCAATTAGCCAGTTGTTCTAAAAAGTGCTAAATAAACTTTTTTATTAAATAAAAAAAATCCTAAGTATTTCTTGTGACTTTCTTGTGTACATTAACATCAAGTACAAATTGCAATACAAAGTAACACAAAGGGACTGCCTAGGCAGATATAGACTTGTGACTATATTCCCACCACGACTGGGAGTAGACACCACATATGTGAATGTACAAGTCACAAGAAATAATTAGGAAAATTTAATAAAAAAGTTTATTTATCACTTTTGAAAACAACTGGCTAATTGGCAACACTGATTTACAGTGCCTATGCTAAGCTAAGCTAGCAGCTGCGCTGGCTGATTAGGACAATGCCATTCACGTGGAGGTGGAATATGCCTTTAAAATTAGGTTTTGTTGTTTAAAACGTCACCCCTGACCTTTTAACTTTAAACTTAAGCCCATAATTAACCACCTCGTTTTAAGGTATCGTGGTCTATAATAGTGTGTTAACAATTTAGGATGTTACTCTTACTAATCTTCAGTCACCACTTAATCTTAAATGTGAAACTAAACATGAAAGGTAAAATCCTCAGTTTTGAAATGAAAAAACTTTTAGTATTAACCAGTCCATCAAGTAACTCTGTATGTGTGTTACTGAAATACTGGGGTTTCTGTGGTGAACATTTCAGGTGTATTTAAGAGGAACTTTCACAAATAAGTGGTCATTCAGGTAGGAAGTAATAAAGTACTTCTATTTCGTTACTGTACATAAGTCTGGTATTTAAGCATCTATCTTTTAAAATGTTTTAGACAATGCTTTATGGGTTGAATATAAATTCCTAAAGATTTTAATTAATACGACTATGAGAATATGTGGTGCAATATATAAATATATATATATAACGAGATAAGGGTATATGAGATTTAAAAAAAATGTGACATATGTGGCAGTTTCAATATAACCCTCCAATCTGGATATATGTGTTCACTTCCTCTTTAGTGTGTGTGATCACTAGTGTGAGTTTTATTAAAAGGATGTGTTAAATTCTTCTGTGTGCAGGCAAAGCAGTGTCTTCTTTAAAACTGTTATTAAAATAAATGGAAAGATCAGTTAATAATCAAGAAGTTTGGCAACCAAGAACAAAGCGAGCAGCCATGACCACAGAGAAACAAGGGTTCCTGCTTTTCAACCTGGGAAAGGTTATAAGGCCATCTCCAAACTATTTCTAAGTCTACAGCAAATTCCTAAGTGACCTAGCAAATTCAGTCCAAGGTCAATAAAGAAAAGTAAAAGTATGGCTTCCAGGGATCAAAATCTATTGGACTATTGGACCTCTGGGTCCAAGTTTGGCCATCATACACTCTAACCAAATGCAGCATATTTCCACAAACATCTCTTTACCAGTTGAACCATGGTGTAGAGGAGGTGATGATTTGGGCTTGTTGTGCAGCCACAGGACATGGAAAACTTGAAACAGTGGCAACAATGATCTCAACTTTATCTCTTGTGGCTGAGGAATCGGTCTTGTGACTAGAAGGTCCTGGGTTCAAGCCCTGCACAGTGCCCATGAATGCCCCTAACTGCTTCCCAGGAACTGTGGTTTGGGGCTGCTCCCCATTTTGGGCAAGTGTGTTCACTGCCCCCTAGTGGTCAGCAGTGTATCTGTGTTTAACTGCATGGATGGGTTAAATGCGGAGGTCATTGTGTGTCTGTGTGCAAGCACAGTAGGAAAATAGTTCACTTTCACTTTCACTTCACAATGATGCCCTATAAGCATCTGAATGTTCAAAGTTAAAGTCAAAATCCAGACATTAATTGACATGTTATAGTGGGATCTTAGTTGGTTTACTTTTTGGGGAGAAAATGACTACACGTTGTGTGTGTGTGTGTGTGTGTGTGTGTGTGTGTGTGCGTGTGTGTGTGCAGGAATTTTCTCTGGCTGTATTGGCTGGGATTAAATGCCACTGCGGCTTCCCCACCACCCTCTTCACCCTGCACGAGCCCGAGGAAGAGAACCTGTGCCTTAATCGCTGTGCAGCTGAGGACTTCGAGAGCTGTGGAAACGATGAATACTTTGTAGTTTACCAAACACAAGTTCAAGGTAATGGCAACATCATAAGCAGGAGATTTATTTCCCTATTTGCCGCAGCTATATCAGCTGTTTTTCAAGCGAATATACAACAGAATGCCCAAAGAAGAAGCTAGCTACCTACTAGCAAGCTTTCTCTAGCTGACGTGACATGCTGAATCACACACACATTTCTTGTGTTGGTACCCATACATAAATGGTGATTATTCCCCAGAACCTTTTTTGGCATTGTTTTTGCCCGGTCCAGTCAGAAGTAGTGAGGGGAAATGCTGATTGTTTAGGGAGTGAGCAGTGTGCTGATTGGCATAAAAGCATGATCGAAATTTATGCTTGTGGTTTGTAGCTTTAGTGTTGCAAGGAAACGTGCGTTTGTATGTCAGCCATGTGAAACCCCACTGTTAATCTTTTTTACACGTGCAATTGAAATGTGGGCACGTAAAACATTTTGCAGGCATGCACCAAATACCCCTAGGGCTGCCAATCTTTCATACATTTTATCGACAAACATAAACATGTCATACATTAACATACATGCATGCAATGTTTTTTACATGCACACAGAAGTAGACATGCAGTAGGACAATCGCATGATTGAAAAAAAAAAAGGGGGCAATGTTGTTAACTACATATTTATCTTTGTGTTTGCATGCACAATCTGCCTGAACATGAAAACCACAAAACCACTGATAGGCCATGTCAATAACTTGCTTGTTTTGTTACATTGGCAACTTTCAATTTGTGAGGTATATTAAGCAGCAAGTTAACAGTTAGTTCTCCAAGGATGTGTGTGTGTTGGGGGGGGAGGTCTTAGTACGCAGTTATTAGTACCTACCAAAATTGGTCCAACAAAGTACACCCAGTATACTGGGCTAGACCCCTGTACGATGCCACAGAGGGATCTCTTGCTAACATCTGGGTGCTAGATACCACAGAAGTCCTTAAGAGTCTATGCTGTGTTGGACAAGAGCTGTTTAGGCAGGTGGTGTTAATGTTATGGCTGGTCGGTGCATGTGTATGTATTTAGTGTGTATACACAGCAGTCGGTCAGATCCCCATAGTGACTCAATGTTATTAAGACATATGATGAAGCAGGTTAATTTCATGTTTTGGCATTTTCACTTCCCTGTACACGGACGATGACGTTATAGCGCTAAACACATGATCCCCTCTGCTGACTAAATACCCGCTACATCCCCAATTCGCCGCCTTTGCTGAATCATCTTTAAATCTTTTGCATTCACGATCCTATGTAGGTTTTGCGACACGGCTGCTAGCAGGTCAATTTACCAACTTAGTGTAAATTTACACCCAAGTGCAGGAAAAATTTGATACACCAGGCTAATCCAAGGTGTTTTTGACGCTCAGACTTTCGAAGTGTACTGCATATCGCATTACTTGTCCACTCGGCCACTGTAGAAGAAGACCGTCTAGGCTACCGTACAGCAAGCTAGTTAGCAGCTTTCTTGTTAGCGGACTCCATTCTGGCAAAATTATATAAAATATAAACACAGTAATGCACTATGACTTTAAAGTCTGTGTTTTATTTTCAGTTAAAGGTTAATTAACTGTGGTAGACTGAAGTCTATGTTTACTTTTGTATTAAAATATTTTGAGTTATTTGGTCAATGATAGATTAGCGAATCTAATACCGGTCATTTAAGCTATAGAATTTTATCACAATCCTATTTGGTTGGACTACTACAACACAATAATAAATGTAGTAAGTGGGAATGTCATATTGTGATGTGACCTGTTGGTGGAGGTAGAAAGGTTAAGGTCGCAGGGAGTGAAGAAGAGTGCGTGAGATCCGGTTGCGTGTGGCGCCAGGAGGAAGGGGGGCCCCCAACTGCAATGAACCAGCTTTGGGGGATCCCAGCTTGCAAAAGGTTGAGAACCCCCGGCCTTTTTAAATATAGCATAATAATCTTAAAATCTACACGCAACTTAGCTTAAAGCTGTACCAGAAACCACGCAAAGACACAATGCCAACCATTCTTTCTTATTTATATTCCACTAGATAATCGATGTATGGACCGGCGCTTTCTGCCCACGCGTTTGAAAAAGCTGACGGCTTTAGCGAGCTTCCCTGGAGCTGGAAATACTTGGGCTCGTCACCTCATCGAGTTGGCCACTGGATATTATACAGGGAGCTACTACTTTGATGGGTCATTGTACAACAAGGGTGAGTGTGGTGGGCATTTCTCACTAATATTGTTCACGGTATTGTAAACCCAATGTATCCCAGACTTGTCACGGTTAAACCCAACTCCTACAGTCACTACTTCACTTCTATATCTACTTATCTGAACTTGCTGAGACTTTGCTGACACTTTCTCTATTTTATGAACCACTGGTACTCCATATTGTTTTGTATTTGTTTGTGAGGGTTGTAAACAAAATTTTGAATTGCATTCGCATCCATATTCGAAACTAGAAATTGTCAGAATTCAGTCGTAAAAAATGTATTTGTTAATTAATATATCAAAGCGCCCGATATGTAACACCTTGGTGGTGATTATACTTATGGAAATGGACACCCAGAAGCCTTGGCTGTATAAAATCTGGGTCATTTTTCACACAGGTTTCAAAGGAGAGCGGGACCATTGGCGCAGCGGCAGGACAATTTGCATCAAGACGCACGAGAGCGGCAGGAAAGAGATCGACGCCTTCGATTCCAGCATCCTGATGATCCGCAACCCCTACAAGGCCTTAATGGCTGAATTCAACCGCAAGTACGGCGGCCATATCGGATTCGCTTCTCAGGCCCACTGGAGAGGAAAAGGTGCGTCTGAATATTACAATGGATTGTCCACACAAGTGCTTTTTCAGTACTATGGTGTCAACTATTGGGTTGTTGACTAAAAATGTTAGCTCACCAAAGTTTTCCTTCCTCCTTTTACCACCTTCTTGTTTTTTTCATGCTTCTTTCTGGCTTCTATACACGTTTTGTTCCTTTTCAAAAGCACAAGATAAGCTTGCACAAGTGCCGACAAGTTCTGCATTTTGAGAGTTATGTTCATTTTCACGAACATAGTATCGACCTTCAGGTTGCCCTTCAAAACTCATGTCAAAGCTAATTATGTCTGCCGTTTGTGTTGGTCTGTTGCAAAGATTGTGGCGGCGTGCTGTTTATACATGCTAATACTGTGAATTTAAACACTTTCACTTTTCATCAGTTGCTGACGAATGGTAGGGAAATGGTTCACACCTTCGCACCTGTGAGACCAATATTACCATATTACTACTACTTTCTCTCTCCCTCTCTCTCTCTCTCTCTCTCTCTCTCTCTCTCTCTTTCTCTTTCTCTTTCACACTTTCTCTTACAGACAGCTTCCCGCTATTTCTCAATCACAAACGATTTACTCATTTTTTTACTCAAGCTACTATCATACTCTTTGTCCATTCAGATGTAGTTTAATGCCAGTGGTGTTAAACAAAGCTTTTGGGGCCCGCCTAAAGATATATGTCTTTCTCTACCACTTTTTAGGGCTGATCTTTGATAATGTATGTGTGTTTTATTTGGGTGTGCTAAGGCAGAATGCTAATCTCTGTCGCTCTGATTAATGCGCTACAGTGCAAAGAGCAACAAAGCCATTTTGATAGCTTATGTTTGTCAGTATATTTATGGGCAACTATTGGTAAGTACCAACTCTACATGACCTGCCATTTTAAACATGCTCAGACCGAGTCGTCAAGAATTCACAATTTGACCCGAGTCAGAGTCACACAGATTCTTACGCTTGCACATTTGTGGTGCTTCTAACACATCAGCCTCGAGAGCCGACTGTTCACTTGTCTAATATATCGCACCAATCTCAACAAGTGGCATTGTAAAGGTTTAGAGATTCTGTGTGAAGTATTAGATTTTGTATTGTCTTAGTATTGTCAGATTTTTTGAGTCCTGTTTGCCACTGTTGGATTTAAGCCTGTTTTTGATACCGTTGCCTTTATCATTTTTGCTGTTATCAAAGATCTCAGGCATCACAGTATGGTACATTACCTTAGCATTCCCCCTAATTCTGAAAACCCTTATTTATTGTAAATAGCGTTGCACCACATAGGTACATTATGACTTGTTTTCTGCAGCAGTTCCGCTTTAAGTAATTGGGTAATTTTGTTTCCAAATGATGAAAAGAGCATTCTTTTTGGAAATAACCCCATTATATATCACGTTTCATTTGTGACCCACAGACATTACATTCAGTGATATGCAAGGTAAAAAGCATTGAAAAAACTGATAAAAGCCGTTTTAAATATTCATGTAAACGTAAAGGCATTTTAAATATTTGTGTAAAGGTAAAAGGCATTTTAAAGACAGATAAAAGCTATTTTAAATATTTATGTAAATGTAAAGGTATTTTAAATATATATTTAAAGGTAAAAGGTATTTTGAACACAGATAAAAGCCATTTTAAATATTTATGTAAATGTAAAGGCATTTTTAACACAGATAAAAGTTATTTTAAATATTTATGTCATGGTAAAAGGCATTTTAAACACAGATCAAAGCTATTTTAAATATTTTTGTCAAGGTAAAAGGCATTTTAAACACAGATCAAAGCTATTTTAAATATTTTTGTCAAGGTAAAAGGCATTTTAAACACAGATCAAAGCTATTTTAAATATTTATGTCAAGGTAAAAGGCATTTTAAACAGATAAAAGTTATTTTAAATATTTA
>JAOVVF010000028.1:14585806-14599657 GCA_028565595.1 Duopalatinus emarginatus | reverse complement strand
GCCAATCAGAAATGCAGGGATCATAATCCCAAGGATAAACCTATAACAAGCTACAATGGTAAAGTACATCTTGCCTTCTTTTGTCTCCACATCATCATTAGTATCATAGTCATCGATGCACTGAACCCCCAGATTTGTATTTCGAAGCTCACGGGAGTACAAAGACGGGATGCTTAAGATTACCGCGTATGTCCAGGAGCACAGAATCATGATCAACGTTGATGAACGACAGAACATTTCGCAACACTTTCTTTTGCATTTGTTTCCGCCAATCCCGTCAGTGACACCCCACAGAGTCATTATACCTGCTGTGGAGAACAAGCTGGCATAAAATACAAAGGATGAGAGTTTGCACAAAGATGTTCCATAATGCCAGTTGAAGTGGTACCAGCCATAGAGGATCTGCAATGGCAGGAACGCTGAGAAGATAAAGTGGGTTATGGCTAATGCAAGGACCCACTTAGCAGTGTCAGACTTGCGTTGGTGATAACAGCTTGCAATAATGACCACGAAGTTGAGAACCATGCCAAGGGTGCAAATGATGCAATATCCATATAGGTATAACAGTCTGATTGTATGTAGGTACTTTTGTTTTTCATTGTCATGCTGCATATCATAGGGTGTCACGTTTAGTAGTGAGTAGTCAAACTCATAGTCGTCTGTTGTGTTGGCAGCCATCTTGGCAGATCTAATAAAGGAAAGTGAAATGAAGAGATATTTCTTTGTTCAAGGTCATTCATGCCAGTGTATATGCAATATCAAGTGTTAGCCAAAAAGGAAGAGTTACAGCCAAATCAACGTTTTTAAAACTGTATCTGTGCATGACCCCCATACTCATCATGCAGTACGCATACCTGCACACTTTTACTGTAAATGTAAATGCAAAGTCCTTACCTCAGAGGGCAATCAGGAGTACCAGAGGCTGAGTAAGATAAGGCTCCAGTACTGAAACTAAACTGTTGCGCAGTTTGCAGTAAGGGCAGTGAATCAAATCCTCCACTCCCCCTCACACAAAAAAAAAAAACCTGGCGACAAACCAAAAACTCTGCTTCCCTCAATCCAAACAGCATTCCACTTACAGACTGAGTGCAGTGACAAGGATAGTCTCCAGAAGAGAAAGTACAGTATCAGGTAAGCCTTACAAACCAAGGCTTTTAAAACTGTTACCCAAAATAATTTTCAGTGCATTTACTACTTCTTACCACAATAAGCTCCAGTAAACAAGACTCATTTGTATAGCACTAGTGTCTGTTTCCAATAATGTCGTCGTATGTAGTATATAGTTAAAGTAATCACCGGTAGATGTATGTTTGAATCGGTGTAGTGCAAGAAAATAATTTCAACAATTTACAGACTGTAACATGTTGTAATGTTACTCACTCATACACAGCCATTAAAGAAAACAGTCAAACATAACATGGCAGAAGAATAATGTTAGATAACGCGTGGTGTAATGTTGCGATAAGAACAGTGGCACAGAAATGACTTGTAACATGGCGATAAAGACGCAGCTAAAAGCTTAACTTAACTGAAAATTAACTATTTTGCCTTACTGTGTTTGCACACAGAAGGAATGTGACCTCCACATTTAACCCATCCGTGCAGTGAAACACACACACCAGTGAACACTAGGGGGCAGTGAACACACTTGCCCGGAGTGGGGGGCAGCCCCAAACCATGGGGCCCGGGGAGCAGTTAGGGGAGTTAGGTGCCTTGCTCAAGGGTACCTCAGTCGTGTCTTGCCCTGGAAGGGGGGGGGGTTGAACCTGCGACCAGTTTCCTAACCACTAGGCCACGGCTGCCTACTACTAATGGTCCATGTGTTCATAATATGAATAGATCGTACTGGGGTGGGAAAACAAGTCAACAGGACTGACGGTGCTGTCATACTTTCATCTTGATAAAGTGTTCCGGGTTATTTGTGCTTCAAGTGCTTGTGTATATCAGTTATACTGCTGTGATAAACCATCTCCACTTTGTAAATCTGTTTGGAGGAATTCATGTTTTCAGTTGCCTGTGGCCATCTTTGTTACATGCTGCCACAGGTTTTGTAAATCGACCTATTTTACACAATTGAAGTGCACGAGTTGCCCCGGAACTTCCTGAAAAAATAAATATTAAAATATTGTTTAGTAAAGTCATTTAATTTCAGATAAAACTTCACATCTTTATTTAAACTTTCCTTTGAACTAATTTTAGTATTTCTTTTCAAATACAGTGAAAATCAGTCCGGGCTACAAGATCAGGAAAATATATATAAAATAAAAAAGATGCCTTAGTCTTCGTCCTCCCATACTGTAAATGACTTGATGATGTCATTTCCTCATGTCATGTGACACACTTTTTTCCTTCTGCCTCTGCAATGATAAACAGGTTTTTGTAACAGGGTTGTGTTGATGCTCAACATCAGTGAACATTTACAATCATTTAAATATGATGTGGATGATTAAATGAGACATTTACTTACAAAAGCATACAAAAATACATTTGAAATTGGAAAATGTTGATTGAGAACTATTTAGTATTTTAACTATGTTGAAACCACATGGTTGTGGTTTACTGGCTGTTCCATGATTGTCCCACAAATTTTGCAAGCACGGGCACAAAAACACAAGGTGAAAAATATAAACCTGAAAGTTTTACCAGTTCACGCGTGTAAATTCCTCCCGCGAGCGTAAAAGTGAAACTCGTAAGCGCAAAAAGAAGTCCTGCGTGCATATTTATCATTATACCGCGCTCAAAATGCCTTTTTTGCATTCTCAAATGTTTTTTTTCTTCTCAATTCGGCAGTTGTCCTCGCATGCCATGTGAATTCTCGCGGGAAAAATATTTACGCGTGTGAACTGGTAAAACTTGCAGGTTTATATTTTTAACCTTGTGTTTTTGCGCCCCCTAGTTTTGACATTGATCTGACGCCATAGTAATAGGTTAATAAACATCACAAAGCCGTTATAATAGGTTTTATGTATATTTACAGGTGATTTAACAACATTTGTTGGCAATTGAAAAAAATTGTTAAAAAGTTTCAGTTTTTGCAGTTGGTAACATAATACAACATAGCACAACAATAAACGGTTCACGTGTCCAACAGGTATGCTCTCCTCAGTGAGACACCTGCTGAGAAACCTGAAAGAGCTCTGGTTATAGGAGACCCTATCATGTCATGAGGCACATGAAAATAGCTAGTCCTTTAGGGGCTCCAGCAGCACTAGTCCAGTGTATACCGGGAGCCAGGGTGCCTGACATGGCAGGTAATTTCAGGATCTTAGGCAAGCACAGGTTCTCTAATATAGTCATACATGTAGGAGCTAATGATATATGCCTTTGTCTGTCTGAGTTTACTAAGAATAATATTATAGAGGTGTGTAAATTAGCGAAGGCGATGTCCTATGAAGTAATCTGCTCTGGCCCCATCCCAATGTGACGTGGTGATATAACTTACAGCAGGTTATGGTCACTGAACTGCTGGATGTCCAAGTGGTGCTTAGAAAACAATGTGGGCTTTATAGACCATTGGAGTAGTTTTGAGGGCAAAGCAGGCCTTTTAGGGCAGGACGGTATCCATCCCACTCGGGAAGGTGCTGCTTTCATTTATTTCAGCTTAGGACATAGCCTTAGAACAGGCCTAGTTAAGTTTAGACAATCCAGAGCCAAGGCCAGGGAGCAGACAAACAGGCTAACCTGACCGTCTGCTAGCTGCTTAGAGTCGTTACCTAGGTTTCACCATATTGAGACTGCATCTGTTCCTTGAGCCAAACAAAAATATAGAAATACTCAGAGACTTTGTTCTGATAATTTAATAAATATCAATTTAGGCAATTCAGATAACACAGCCTGCACCGTTGACCTGAAGCTGGGACTATTAAATATTAGGTCTCTTAATTGTAAATTACTTAGTATAAATGAAATTATTACTGATCAGGCATTTAATGTTTTAAATTTATATAGATAATATAGTTACGCTTCCACAGTCTGATGCTATCTCGGACCATTACCTTATCGTGTTTAAAATACTTATTCACCAAAATATATGCTCTTCACGTCAGTACAGCCTGTAACGTACATTTACATCAATTACTGCAGATAGTTTTGTCAGTAAACTCCCAGATCTATCAGCTTTGATTGGATTGCTGTCCGACCCAACTGAGCTCGATCAGGCAACTGAATGCTTAGAGTCAACACTCCGTTGTATTCTGGATAGTGAAGCCTCACTTAAAACAAAAATAATTAAAGAGAAAAAAATAGCACCATGGTATAACGATTAAAAACTTTAAAACAGATCACTCGGAAATTGGAATGTAAGTGGCGTCAAACTAACCTGGTTGTGTTACAGATAGCATGGAAGGAGAGTCTCCTAAATTATAGAAAAGTTCTTAATGCTCCTAGAGCACAATATATCTCGTCACTAATAGAAGATAACAAAAATAATCCTAGGTTCTTATTTAATACTGTAGCTAAACTAACTAGGAAGAAGACCACTACAGAAGTGTCCACACCATCTGTATGTAGTAGTGACGACTTTATGAATTTTTTCAACGATAAAGTTGAAAACATAAGTCACAAAATTAATACTGTTGATCTAAACCCAAGTAATTTGATAACAAACCAACTACATGTTAGTATAGCTACATCAGGTGAGCTATTAGAGTCTTTTAACCCTCTCCAAAAGACAGAGTGAATTTCACTAGTTTTGTCATCAAAACCATCAACTGTATATTAGATCCCATACCCACAACTTTCCTCAAACTTATGGTATCCTTTATACATGTTTTAATGACACAATAGAACAGTTTAACAACATTAACTGAACACAGCACTGTCATAGCATTAGCTGTATCAAAATATTATTAGGTTAGCCAATAACTAAACTAGTGCAGTGATGTGATCAGCTTTGTGATTGGATTGTCAAATCTAAATTAGGAGACACATATCATTAAACAAACTGGCAACATGACCCGAGATTCCAGAAAGTTTTAACTTTGGATTTTGGTATTGGGAATAGATGCTAACATTAGCCACACAGGTTAGCTGTGATATCTAGCTAAACACAGTCAAACTGCAGGGTAGTGATATCACATGCTACTAGGTAGCTAGGAAATGTCACAGTATGTTTGGCAAGTTATAAATGATCCATGTTGTGATAAAGAAGAGCTGTGGGAATTCCACAGCCTTATTGCTTTATTGAATATGACTTCATATCTTATATATAATATATATAAAATTTTATGAAAGAGCAGATATAGGGTGGTGTGTTCCTAAAACCTTATAATAAATATGTTTACATTTTTACTACAGAAGTTTGTATAATGTAAGGCTTTTTCCAGTGGTGGTCAAAAGTGATCCTGATTAACACTGTGACACTGACTGAGGGTCATGGATGAAAATGTCAGCTAAATAAAACCCTGGCACCTCACTGTGTTTATATAACTGTGTAACAGAATGATGGATAGATAAAATAGCAGAAAGTGTGAAGCAGCATAATGGGGTTTAGCAACTTTATATAGCATTCCATCTCTATTTCTACAAGTAAAATAAGTTAAATTTATTTATACACCACTTTTCACAGACATGAGCCAAAAAGTGCTTTTCAAAAACATGACACAATATAAAACACTATACAAAAATGTACTGTCTGCTGCATTATCCAAATACCTTGCTTTTTAAGAGTCCACAGAATCAGCTGATCGTAAAAAAAAGGGCAATGTGTTCCACAATTGAAGAGCGATGACCCCAAATGCTCCAGCTCAATGAGTCTTAAAACAAGAATGTGAAACCGACAAAAAGTTGAAATGACACGACCTGAGAAAACATGCTGTTACGTATGGGTGAAGCAGATCACCTACATACATAGTAGCTTGAACATGCAATGATCTGTAAGAACTTTAAAGTGAATCCTAAACTCAACAGGAGAACAATGTAAAGATACTACCAGTGGGGTAATACAAGGCCGTCAGTTTGATTTGGCCAGTAATCTTGCTGCAGCGTTCTGAATCGCCTGCAAACAGCCACGTGCAGACACACTAAGTAAAGAAAAAAGAGCATTACAGTAATCTATACGAGAGGAAATAAATGCATGTTCAACCATCTGTAGCTCTGAATCTGAAACTACAGACCTCAATTTACTAATGTTTCTTAAATGGAAAAAACAAGGTTTTATCAGCATTCAGCCGTAGGAAATGATTTGATGGCCGTTGCCTGATAGCATTAACACAGTCTAGGAGCCTACATAAACTATGCATCCCACCATATTTTAATGAACTAGAACTAGAGCTAAACATCATCAGCAGACAAATACTGAGTCATATTATAATCATAATCTGAGCCAAAGGCAACATATACAAAAAAACAAGAGTGGTTTACAATGATAAACAGCTTGCAAATGTAGTTTTGTAACTTAATTGTAGACTAATTTTACTACTAATTCCTCTGTAACAGATCAATAATATGAACAAAGATGAACAAGACAGGCGACCTGCATTCATCATGATTTCTACATAAAATGATCAAATTCAGATAATAGATATACAAATACACACTTGCTCTATGCATCCATCTGTTACCGAGCCAAATCACTGAAACAATTTTAGACGGCGCAAGTCAGGATAAAACTTACGACTGGTCTTTTATTCTGTAGGATTTCAGCCTGCAACAGAAAATATAAGAACAATTCTAAATGTTTTATGCCAGAATTAGAATATACCAATTTGACACGTTTTTGTCGTGTGGCAGATTTCCAATGTTGAAAGTGAATATGAGCAGTGGGACTGAGGAACAGGCCGTGTAGTGGGAGAAACAAGAAAATGTCCCACAAGACCCTGACAAAAAGTCTAAAAAGTCAGAATTTTCTGTATCTTTTTGCCTGGTGTGATCTCCTACAACATGGACATACAGTATGTCATCATCATGAGATTCTTACTCACCTGGGATATTTATAGATATATATATGTTGTACCTCATTATTACGACTTTACGTGGTGTAAATGGGCTTCTACAGAAAACGTCTTTGTAGTGTGACAATCTAAGAACAGTGATGTGGTGTCTGGGATGTCCCACAACATGGCTCTGTACCTTTCCACCTGGTTTGACATCTCCTACAACATGTTCCTTGAGGTTCCTTGACCATGACAACCTATAAAGGTGAATGCTGATTGGTCAGCACTAACTGTGTAGTGTAGTCTCCAGATTAAGAGGCTGTTCATTTATTACAGTACACAGAAATCTACTGTGTCTTCTGACCCCAGAAGTTAAGTGCAAACCCAGCTTTAACTCCCACACATCCGCCTCGCGTAAACGAGTCTGAATAAGACACAAAGAGGAGTCGATTCAGAGAGTAAGAAATGAGTCCCAGTTGGTCCAGCGCATCAACACGGCCGCGTCATTATAATAACATACATGGTTCAGGCTCTTTGTGTGAACGTATCTATTAACACTGGTGTATCAGGAGGTTATAATGCGTCCTGTGATCAGAGCCTGACTGGTGTGTCCTGGATAATGGCAGGTCAAGTCAGGCCATACTTGGTGCACTCCTGGCCTTAACCGTTGCCATCAGGTAGGAAGGAGCTGAACTGGACAGGAACTAGGCTTTGTAGGCCAGCATCATGGTTTTATATCTAATATGAGCTGCTACAGGAAGCCAGTGAAGGTTTCTCAGCAAGGGTGTGACATGGCTAACATGAGGATGGGGGGGGGGAGGGTTTGAAGACAAGTCGAGCTGCTGCATTCTGGACTAGTTGCAGGGGCCTGATGGCATGCATGGAAAAACCAGTCAGAAAAGAATTACAGTAGTCCAGTTTTGAGATGACAAAAAACTGGACTAGTACCTGGGCAGTTTCCCTCGAGAGAAATTGAAGTAAACGTAAATGGAAACTGGAGTGATCGTAGTGTTCTCGAAGAAAATCAAGAGATGATGATGATCATGATGTTGTTAGGGTTGAGCTTGAGGTAGTGGGCAGCCATCCATGAAGCAATGTCTGGGCATACTTAGATCCAAGTTGAGAATTGAAGAGAGGAATGGAATACTTTGTCTGTTGAAAGAAGAGAGAAGCAGGTTAGAGATGCATTAGATGAGGTGTGAGGACACATTATTCTTTTTTACTACTGTTTATTGTCTATTTTATTATCTCTGTGTGTGATTGTCTGTTAGACATGACTGAAATGGTATATTTGCCAGGACCGTGACGTTATGGAGGCTACAGCCCTACATAGAAGTAAGTTAACCCCTTATATACTCAGTGTGGTGGCCTGGTGTGTGGTATCTACAGGTGGTGCACATCTAGTGGGAGTGTGTGGTTTGGGACAAGACCTGCAGCTCTAACAACGACAATGAGGCATTTTGGGATTTGAGAATGTCCTCAGTCCATTTATGTAACCTCAGTGAAGGAGTCCGCTGGAGGTTGGAAATGGGGGATTTCTGGTATGATAGAGCTACTAATCTTATTATACTGCACTTATACACATACACACATATATAAACATAGCACAAAAGTAAGGAAATTTGTGTTTTCTAGATTATTTCTTTGTTGTAACAATGCTTCTTGGCAATAAATCTTATACCTTTGGAAAGCATGTTCCTTTTTAAATGGTGCCACATTTGTAAGGATCATGCATATGTGTGATAAGGAGCAAAGCTGAGTATGTGGGTTGCGCCCATGAAAAATTTGCCAAATCGTCTCTGCCTTTGATAAGCTACTTAATTGGCTGTTGCTATTGACACTTGTTCTGAGCTTCTGCTACCCCCAGGTGCTACCAAGCCTGCACCTGTGAGCATCGAGATGAAATTCTGCAACTCTATCCTCCAAGATGAAAACACTCGCCCCCACAGAGCAAGGTTTATCAGAGACTACCACCAGAATTTAGGAGTGGAGTGGATGGAATGACCTGCAAGCAGTCCTGACCTCAACCCCTTTGAACACTTGTGGGATCAGCTTTGACATATTGTTTGTGCCAGAGTGACCAACACAACCACATTGGTTGACTTGCGACAAATTCTGGTTGAAGAATGGGATCCTGCCATCCCACAGCAATGTGTGACCAGGCTGGTGACCAGCATGAGAAGGAGGTGCCAGGCTGTTGTGGCTGTGTGTGGTTCCTCCACATGCTACTGAGGATCCTGTTTTTTTATGAATAAATTGTTAAATTGGCATTATGTCTTGTTTCTTAAAACTTCAATCATCCAGTCCACCAAACACCAAACAAGTCAATGGCAAAATAAGCTGTTTGGCAAAGAAGATTTGCCAAATTTTTCATGGGCACAACCCACATACTCAGCTCTATTGCTCCTCCCACAAATTATTTATTGAAAAGAAGCATTGTTACAACAAAGAATCTTTGTTATAACTTACCAAACACAAATTTTCTTACTTTTGTGCAATGTTTACACACACACACACACACACACACAGATTTATGGTTTCTACTAGGAAAGTACCAATTCTTTTCCTGAATTGAACACTACACTAACACCACATTGATGTTAAGTTCTGGAATCTGATTGGTCTATCAGATGGTTAATGTTTTAGATCAGCAGCCCTGACAGTAGTGCAGGTTTATAATAATACACTCAATGTAATATATTACGGTTTTTATAGTAACAGATCACTGAGCTGTGTGTGTGTGTGTGTGTGTGTGTGTGTGTGTGTGTGTGTGTGTGTGTGTGATGTTCTGCTGTAGCGGGTCAAGAATGTGAAAGATGAGCCCCACTACTCCAGTCTACTACACACAGAGTTTAAAGTCCACTGTAATGTCCACACACTCCTCCACACTGACACTCCTAAAGACATCTCTCTCGGTTAGACAACAGACTCTTTTTTTCATGAAACAAATGAAGTATTGAGCCTCACAGTTAAATGCAGAGGTCACTTTCCTCTGTGTGCAAGCACAGTAGGCAAATGGTTCACTTAAAGTGGGTGGCCAGTAAAAATTGAAGTGGCTGGTAGAATTTTCCATCAGCTGCAGTGGCTGGTGAAAAAAAAATATTACAACACTGATAATAACTGCTCAAGCACTTATTATTTCCCCCAGCATTATATACTGTATTATATAATCCTAGCAGCATTTGGCTTGAAAAATATTGCTTAAATATTATATAATGGTGACTCCACGCGCCACCAGTGGTCAGTTCTTGCCAAAACACAAGTAAAGATACTGTAAATAATTCATATTAGAGGAATTATGCACTAGACCAATAGAATAGGAATAATTGCAATAGAATAATTGTAGCCCAAAGGGATATTTACTCATCCCAATATTTTCAGGCATCCTATAAACCCTTTATCAAACATGGTTTTCTAAATGTAAAATCTATGTAACTGATTCTGAATCAACTGTAAAGTTCTTTATCTTAAAAAGATAAATCTTTTTAAATCTTATTAGATTCCTTTAGTTACTTTGGTAGGACTGGTTCGTTCATTCATTAATTATCTAAGATGTTTTCCTACAGGTGGCTAAAGTTGGAGTCTGTCACAGAACTTTTGGATGGAAGGTAGATTTCTATTCCATCACAAGGCAGACAGATCGACAGATGGACTGTGGGAGGAAACCAGAGCTCCCAGAGGAAAACCCATACAGACCCAAGGTGAACCTACAAACTCCACAGAAAAAAAAACATGACCACCTAATCAGGGAATCGAATCCAGACATTCTTACTATGTAGAGAGAATTCCATTATTGATGTCTTAAAATTTTATTTAAATAAGACTTAATGGCCAATTACTGTAATTTATTTATTTATTTGTATTTAATGTTTTTACTTTTGTTTTTGACATTTAAAATTCTTCATCAATACAAAATTCAAATTTGAAAAGTAAATCAGGGTGAACATTTCTGAAGGTCACCCTGTATGCGTCGGGGTGTATGTCTCAAATTTACCTCATTATCTTCTCTTTTGGCACCTAATGCAACAAAGATTATTGTCATCTGTTATTTGTTGTTGTTGTTACAAAGAAAAAAATGTCTATGTGTTTCAAAATGATGTAGATGAGGTCACAGTGAAGAATCACTACACCGAATACCACAATCACTATGATAACACAGGAGAAGAAACAAAACCTTAAAGAAAACATTATAAAAATTATTTTCACCATTTTTTTTTTGTACATTCAATTTTCTATCTATGTCGGGACTACAATATCCAGCAGCCCCAAGATGTCACGTCATGTTCTGCTGCCTGTGTTTACATCCTACACCTGCCCGATGTGAGTGTTTTAACTCACACACCCACACTACCACATAATATGAACAGGACACAGTGTTGTTTATGGGCCAACAACACGTATAAAGAATTTGTTCTTGGGAGCACCACGGAGCTGGCCAGCCTGATGCAGGTGTTCCCCGTACAAGGGGAATTGGAAATGGAAAGGAGCCTGATGAGGACACCACTGCCACACTGCTGGAAATGGACTGGAGTTGAGCTATGCCCGAGATTTATTCTCTACACATTTTCTCAGCAGCTTTGTTGCTCCTGTATACATGTTTCAGCTTGGAAGATTTTGTAAGATGCACCAGGGAAGCGCTGTCTTTCAAAATAAAGGTCTGAATTCTATTCATTTTACTCTGTGTTAAACTGAGTATATTTGTCTCGAGTCCCCTTATAGTATGTTACTCCCTTAAATTAGTGTGTACATTATTGAACAAATGCTTATAAGTAAATGTTATTTGTAAAAGGAAGATGAATATAATAACTCAAATTATTTTGTATTGATTGTATTTTGTGCATTATCAAGCTGCTACTACAAGAAGTCTATTTTGGTATAAATACTGGTGCTATATTCGAAATGGTATACTACTCTAGTGCATACTGCATACTACAGTAGTATATACTGCATACTGCCTTATGCCTGTAGTATGCAGTATAATAAGAAAAGCCGTCATACGTGTAGCATACAACATATTCATGTTAGCTCAAGACAGAAGTTAGACAGAAGTTTAAAAATGGTTAAAACTTTTCTGTTATTATAACCTATCAGTGTATGAGAAGGAGGAGGAGATCTGCACTGTTGTCTAAAAGACTTTCTTTTTGCATTGTTACCTGGTAAAAGTAAATACAATTTTACCAAGCGTGTTTAAGTTGTATGTAGTATGCCATTTTGAATACAGATCAGATCTGAAATCACATAAAAGTACAGATTCTCTGTTTATCACCAGTTACCTCATTTATTTAGTTCATGCAACATAAAGAACATTTACATCAAACAACAGCATACATGTGTTTTGTCAAAAGTGTATTATATTAAAAATACACACATTAAGTAAAACATTTAATGTGATATATGTGTACAAAATGCTACCTAATTACATTAACTCAGTTGGATATGTTTAGCATCAAAAGTTAATACCAAAGATACACATCAGCATTTCTGTTCAAACTAGACAGGTGCGTTTCCTAAAGAAACTGTCAGCACGACAGCAGTTAGCATTCACAATTTAGCATTAACAACAACATTTGCATTAGCACTAGCAATTAGCAAGAGCAAACAGTATAAGCACTAACGTTAGCATTAGCATTACCAATTCACATTAGCAATTAGCAATAACACTAACATTAACACAACTGATTAGCACTAGTAATTAGCACAAGCACTCAGAATTAACATTAACACTAACAATAACCAGCATTTCAGCATGACATTAACCAACATGACAGGTGAACAAGTGTATAAAGAACATATGTCACCAATGGAACGCATGTGGGACGGGTGTTGGTACTGTGTCAATATCGCAGTCATCAACGCAGTCTAAAAACATTGATGGACCTTTTCGAATAACAAACATTATAATTCCCCATGAAAATGAATGGGGCAAAATAGAGAGATAAAAACAGGTGTGGCTGGTGAATGAGTGCAAGCATTTAAAGCTACCAACAAGCATGTGTCATCAACAGGGCTGAGGTTTTAGCGGTGGAACGGTGTCGATATCTCAAAAAATGCAGACCCTGACAGACAATAAAGGTGGAATAACAAGAAGAATATTACTGTTGCATAACAATAGTGTGATTGTCTGCTGCAAAATAGATAATATACCTCATTATAAGGTTTATACGGATAAAACAAATAAGGTATATACTGATTTCTTTATACAGCGTATGCCTAAGCATGAATATAGAACACCTTTCAACCAAAGACCCAACTAAAATGAATCTCTGGTTATTTTATGGTTAGTTCTATCAATGTAAGAATGTTTTTCCAAAGATTACTTTTATTGCAATGGTTAGAGGAATGCTAATACAACAAAACTGGAAAGATCTCCAAAGTTTCTCCAAATGTTCCCACACTAAACACTTGGAAAACTTTCCATGAACCAAAACATGCAACAAATACTACTGCATTTATATATTAGGGGAAAACATAGAAAAGCAAACAAACCTTCAAGGAACGTTGCTGTAACTGCAAAAGAAAACAGTGAACATTTTAGAAATGTTACTAGGTTTAGTTTCGGTATTCCTTGAACCCCTTTTTGACCAAAGTGGTATGAATTCCATTCTAGGTTGCACACCTAACTTTGAGTTATTTCTATCAAAAATAATTAGGTCCAGAATCCGAAAATTTGTTTCAAGCTGGAATCACAGAATAGTAGGTTTTTCAGTATAAACCCTGACATCCTGGGGTGTGTCTCCCACTGAATAGCTGACCATGTCTTCCAATAGTAGATCCATACTTGTGTTTAAGAACACATCAGTGGTTTCAGTACAAACACGGGCTGGTTCTCTGTATATAACCATGGTTCTAAGAAGCCTGAATGGAACCAGTTATTTTGGTCGAATAGGGCTACAGGCTAGTCGATAATTACAAAACTGATGGGTTCATCCACTTCATTTTAATGTCATTATTCACCAAAAGATAGATCACTGGATTGATG
>JAOVVF010000028.1:14543999-14559425 GCA_028565595.1 Duopalatinus emarginatus | reverse complement strand
AGATACTTTCCTCATATCTAGATGTTTGAGTCTGAGATACTTTCCGCATATCCAGATGTTTGTGTTTGAGATACTTTTCTCATATCAAAATGTTTGTGGTTGAGATACCTTCCTTGTATTTAAATGTTTGTGTTTGAGATACTTTCCTCATATCCAGATGTTTGTGTTTGAGATACTTTCCTCATATCCAGATGTTTGAGTCTGAGATACCTTCCTCATATCCAGATTTTTGGGTATACACATAATAATATAATATAATATAATATAATATAATATAATATAATATAATATAATATAATATATGTTTGTGTTTGAGATACTTACTTCATATCCAGATGTTTTTTTTTTTTTTTGGTATAATGGACTACTTGTGTGTTCAGTTCACTATGAACTGTTTTTATCCATCATGTCCAGGGTTTTATTTTTGGAATCACGAACCCAATGCTCGAGCGACTCCGAGTCTAAAGAATCGACTCTGTTGATTCTACACACAACTCGAACTGGAATCTGAGTCGACTCTTTATTTAAAAAAAAAACCATATATGACTCGCCGGAGCGCCCCCTGCTGCCCGTTAAAGGGATCGTTTGTTTATTGGTGAAGTCGTACGCAGGCGCCCTGTTTCCTCGTGACAGCACGGTCTCAACATGGCGCTCAGCTCGGTCAGGAACTGTTTCGCGTCCTTGGCGTTTCTGGGCAGAAACTTGAGCACACCGGAGGTTAAAGCAGTTTGCTGTTACCACAAGAAAGTGAGTAAATATTTCGCTGTGTGTGTTTGTCTCTCTGTAAACACACAACTTTAAGACCAGACCTGAGGTAAACTGTTATGTAGCAGTTAACTTGCTAGCTCTAGTTAGCATTAAGAGTCGTTATTTATCTAACTAGCACACAGAGCCACAAATTCTCCAGAGATACGTCATAAAACATGGCGCAATGATTTCCCAGTTCAGTTAAACTTTAAGTGTTTTGCTGTAAAAATGTCTAGTCAGATGCGTTATCATCAGGCTCGATCCCAAATCCCACTAGTCACCCTACCTAGTGCACTACAAGTAGGCACTACAAAAGGGAGCCGTTTGGATCACGGCCCAACTTTCACACACTTGGCGCCCTCTCGTGCTTGCTGTGGTGTTTATCAGTGTGTGTTAACCAGTTTGTACCTGTTTGTTGGTCTGACGCAGGTGGTGGATCACTACGAGAACCCGAGGAACGTCGGCTCCTTGGATAAGAACAACAAGAACGTGGGGACCGGTTTAGTGGGAGCCCCGGCCTGCGGAGATGTCATGAAACTACAGGTGTGTGAGCTGTGTATTTATACAGTCTGCACCAGTTTTTTTTTAATAGCGTGTGTGTTTGGGCATGTAACCAGAAGGTCTTGTCTTGTCTTCACAGATCCAGGTCGATGAGAAAGGAAAGATAGTGGATGCCAGGTTCAAAACGTTCGGTTGCGGATCAGCCATCGCGTCAAGTTCTTTGGCTACAGAATGGGTGAAGGGCAAATCGGTATGTCCTGGTGTGTGTGATGTCGTCTTCAGAGTATTAAACACTTCACACTCAACCCCATGTCTTCTGTTCTCTCCACTAGGTTGACGAAGCCCTGCAAATCAAGAACACGGACATAGCCAAGGAGCTGTGCCTTCCTCCAGTGAAGCTTCATTGCTCTAGTAAGGTTTAGTGAAGCCCCAGTCAACACCCTGTGTTTATCTGTAAAAACATAGTCATTATTTATCTGGCCAACAGATTTTAATGTATGTAATTTACGTTGTTTATATAATCACGAAACACATTTGAAGTATGGAATATTTTTTTCCGTTTACGTTACTACTACAGAGACATTACAAGATAAATTCAGCCAATCAGCATCCATGAATCTGATGCCTTAATCCTAGAGCAGAGTCAGTTAGTAGTGGAGTAAGTTCACGTGATGGTTATTGCCAATGATGAACGTTGAATGATTTCATACAGGACAGGGTTGAAGCAACCTCCAGATTCAATACGGTCTTTTCTCCGAAATCTGTTTGAGAGGAAAACTTTGGCACCTGACATAACAATCTCACCAAACAATCAGACCAAGGCTTCTCCCGTATCTGGTACAGCAGAAAGCCCTGCATTCTTATCTACACACACACACACACACATGCCAGTTTTCTCTGTATATAGATACAGTATGATCCAAAAATATTTGGCACTGTGGAAATTTCTAATATTGTATCCATACTGTATCGTCTGTCTGAGCTCATTACAGCTCTGATTAGAGATTTTGGTAACTGTTGGTTTACTGAAAGCCATTACTGATTTCCACAGACCTTTGGTGTTCTGCAGTTTGTGTTGGGATGCTTGTTGAAACTGACAATATGGCACAAGCAGCCCAAGCTAGAGTATTTTTCACCAGCCACCACCGCTACACAAATCCCAGTTAATTTACACTCTAGCGCATTTGTCCCACACGTGACTGACACTGCTGTTTGTTTCCCTCCAGTGCTCGCGGAGGACGCGATCAAGGCCGCACTAGCCGACTACAGACTCAAGCAGAAGGACGAGGAGCAAGCGGCGGAGGCTCGAAATTAAAACCAAAATTCTAGACCGTTCTCTGCAGTGCAAACAAATGGTTTGACATTATGGTTTGCATAATGTAAGCAAAGACTGTGGCTGCCTAAAACCAAACATACCCATAGAGTAACATCATCCTCCTGCGCTACTGTAGATCCTCAGAGAATTGCCTGTGTGCTTAGTTTTTTATGCTGAGGTTTAATTTTGTTTGGAGTGCTGTGTGAATGGGTGATGGGTTTCTCTTAATGTCTGAATCACGCACAATGATGGAGGAACTTGGTCTGTTTTTTTTTTAAAGCAGACAAAGTTTAATCCATAGAGCAAAATAGCAGGGAATTATTAAATATGAGAAAGAATTATGAGAGATTTAGTCTTGGGTACATGTTTAGAAAAGCATTTCACTCCCACTGATCCTGAATACAATGTATCTTTATATCCTAACCTTTGGCACTATATGATTGCAACAACATGCCTGCTTATTCCTAACATAGCGAACGATGCTGGAGGCAGTGTGTTAAAAATGTATATTTGTTTACGTTAAATGTCCTGTAAAAAGCCATCATACACGCACAAGTCATCAACATAATCTAACAATGCTGTATTCTACTGTTTAAACTTAATACAAATTGTAAATGACTTCTCGTTTGTCTGGGGTTATTTTCAGAGTGACATGAGAAAGTTGATCACGACTTCTCATTTTAACTGAACGTTTTTCTGGTTCTACATGAGCAGTAAACTTAAGCATTAACAAAAAATTACTGATTACAAATAATCAACATGTATAACCCAGTGCTGTCTGAAAAACTCAGCACTGAGGCTGAAGCAAGCTTTAATATTTACACCTGGAGGCCAGTTTTGGAGGCAACTATTGATAAATAACTTGGGCACCTCCTGTGATGTTTAATGATTGTTAATTCATCTTAATTATTAATGTTAAAATTTAATTAAACTTTATTTAATTTAAATAAAACGCTTTTAATGAGCCGTCCCATTAAAACCACTAAACAGCTGGCAAAACAACTCTACCCTATTAAGACATGGACTCCAGAAGACCTCTGAAGATGTCCTGGTATCTGGCATGAAGACGTTAACAATAGATCTTCTCTGGGATTGTACTACATGGTCTAACTTTCACCCCTAGACACACCAGTAAGTATCCACTGGTTGTCCTTCCTTGGACCACTTTTGGTAGGTACTTACCACTGTATACACACAACCCACAAGACCTGCTGTTTTGGACCTGCTCTGACACCGTCATCTATAAGGATCACAATTTGGCCCTTGACAAAATCACTATTACTGACTTCACCTGTCAGTGGTTTTGTGGCTGTAATGTTCTGGATAATTGGTGTAAGTTCGTCTTTTAAAAATATAACGAAGACAACCAGGATCCACAATTCGTAAAGTTCATCCATCTTCTTTTACAATTTTTTTTGGAAACCTTCGTAATAATTGAAGTTATAGAATAAAAGTTGAAGGTGCGGTGTGCACTGATAACCAAGAACTCACACTTTGTTAGAAACCGCGCTAAACGCTAACACGCAAGAAATTTGACAACCTTAAGTAATACTTTGATTGGTCACAGAGGACTGAAGGGGAGCGACCCTTTGGGTTCTCCACAGGAGGATCCTCAGCACCAGGAATACAGCTAACAGGAGCAGTCCTGTCAACACGCACAGCACCGAGAGCAGTGTCACAAGTGCTGGGTCAGTTGATTGGGTCAGGTTTCGAGGAGTGGACTCAATCTGCACTCCTGCCTCACTGGTGGAGTATATAGGGACCAAAGTGCTCATAAAACCCTTCTGGATGATGGCTGTTGTGTTCATACAACCGGGATCCGCATCTGGTGTTGGGTTTTGGGGTGATTGGGTTGTCTGAGGGACAAGGTAAGTGGAGTTTAGTAACAAACACTGCTCGTAGCTTAACCCCTCTAAAGAGGATTGGTTTGACCCCTGATTAGACCTAGATGCAGTATGGTTAACAGCCGAGAGGAGCTTTCCTTGAGAGCTGTTACAGGAGGGTCTCACAGCTCTGATTACATCAGAATTAGGATTTGCAGGATATTCTTTAGAAGAATTCCCTGCTATCCCCTTGGGTGTGTTGACTGGTGCTAATCTGTCACTAGGCTTCAGGAGTCTTGGGCAGATTGCCATAACAGAGAGGGTCAGGAGCAGCTTGTGTGCCAGGTGCAATGGCGCTGCACACACCAGATCTGTTGCCATGCGCAACCTGTCCATCAGCAGCCACCGATACAAGTATATGATGTCACATTCACAAACCCACAGGTTATTAGCCAGCTCCACAGAACGGAGACTGGGGAGGCCATCAAATGCATGCTCAGGCACTGAGCGCAAGCAGTTGCTGTTGATTTTCAGAACCTGCAGGTTGACCAAAACAGCAAGTGAAGGCAAATCCAAGGTCGAAATGCAGTTTGCAGATACATCTAGGTGCGTTAGTGAACCTGGAAGGTGTGACGGCAGACTTGACAACTGGTTTCCCTTTAGAGACAGCATCCTCAGCCGTGCCAGGCTCAGCAGTGCCCCAGGCTGGATGGCCCGAATGCGATTGTCCTCCAGGTCCAATCGTGTCAGATTCCCAAGGTTCCTTAGATCCCCGGCTGTGATTAATGTAATGCGGTTCCTCTGGAGCTGCAGGCTTTCCAGGCTTGACGGCAGGCCACGGGGGAAGCGATCCAGCCGGTTGTGGCCGAGGCTCAACTCCTGCAGGCTGGAGTACTGCCACAGGACATGGTCCACATTGCACAGGCGGTTTCGCGCCACAGACAAAGCTGAGGTGGTGAGGGGGACGGAGCGAGGGAGGACATGAAGGCCCAGTGACTCACACAGGATCAGGATACCTGGGCGAGGACAGCAGCACCCTGCAGGGCATGAGAATAGGACTGGGAGAGGAGCGATAAGGCAGCAGAACAAGAACAAAAGAACAAAGAGGAGGCAAAGGTGCATGGCTCACTGATAGAACAGATGGGAAAACAGAATGAGGAAGGATGAGGTAGATCAATTATTTTTTTAATTCTAACTAAAAGAAGGGATATTACTTGCCATAAGTAAACACCTTGCCAATTTCCTATTAAATACAGATACGTTCATAGCCAATACAGATTCCAGTTACAAGCTACTCACCACTCACTCACCATCCTCATGCTCCCCTGACTCCTGTTTCTCAAACAGGGCGAGACATAGAGTCCAATAATGGATTCGTTCATGTCTCACTCATCACTCTCCCTCTTCAGCAAGTTTCCAGAAACTACACTGCTCTGTGTTCAGACAATTCCAGGCAACGGCCCATCAAACTTTAATGGCAGTCTTAAGGTGTTGCCTTACCGGTTTTGTGTCTTCTTCGCCATGTGAGATCTGCGTTGTCCTGCTGATTTTACTACCGCTGTGAAAGCCAGGTACAGGATACAACATTCAGAATGGAACCTTTATCAAATAAAACGAATGGTTATCTGATGCTTTGAGGATGACCAATCCGGGTTCTTTGATCCAGTCATTAGGAAAGTCTTGTAAGGAAGAGCTATATGGTAACCTTGACATACAGCATGTGGTCAAAAACCAACCAAGCTCCTTGCTAATCCTTTGAGGAAGGGGTGAATGCAAAAGGGTGGCAGATTCCCAAAATAATTCAGCACTAAAGGTACAAAAGAAAGGCAACTTGAGCTGGAGGCTCAGGATATTTTCAGGGCTCCAGTTGCACCGTCTCCTTTGCTGGTTTACTCTGGAAGTCGCCTACATGTGGCCTCGTGCCATTGCAACGGGGACTTTGTTTTCATTTATAAACCTCATTTGCATTTTCGTCTGATACTGATCTACAGGGAGTGTAGCCGTGTCATATGTAAACAAAGTAAATTATTCAGAGATTACTAATTTATTGTGTTTATACTGTACATCAGTGCAGTATTGTGCAGAGGAGATGACTGAATGGATTTTGCAGTTAAATTTTATGACAGCAAGGAGGCCTATTTTCTCCTAAAAGAATTTTTATGCCCCAACCCACATCAGACAAAACATTTAGAAGGAGAACTGAGAGAGGCAAACTGAGAGTGTATCCTTTTCAGTTCAAGGCCAAATCTAAGAGACCTGACTCGGACCTATTTTCAGAACAACACGGAACAGTGGCTCTCGTAATGGCCTTTTGAAATATTGATTGCATTTTGTATAGCACACTGTGTGTGACAAAGGGGCCCTTTCTGCTGCATTGCTTTGCCCAGAACAGCATGAGAAGTGCTAAGACACGTATCAGTGCCAAGACTTGTGGCTGGTAGACATTAAAGTTGTCTGTCCTTTTGTACCTAGATTGACCAATTTATGCTTAGATGATGTATGCTGAGGGGAGATTTCCAAGTGCAAAGGAGGTTCTTATAGCTCTGGTTCCAGGTTTGAAGAATTCTCCTGTATCACTTTGGAAGTGTTGATACAAGTATATGATGTTGCATTCACAAACCCACAGCTCCACAGAGCGTGAATGGAGTGGGCCATCAAACGCATACTCAGGCACTGAGCGCAAACAGTTGCTGTTGATCCTCAGGACCAAAACAGCAAGTGAAGGCAAAGGCAAGGTTGAAATGCAGTTGGTAGAGACATCTAGGCTTGTTAGTGAAGACGTGGCAGCACGTTTTCCATCAGCCATTTCCTATCCTCAGCCATGCCAGGCTCAGCAGTGCCCCAGGCTGGATGGCCTGAATGCGGTTGTTGTCCAGGTCCAACCATGTCAGATTCCCAAGGTTTCTTAGATCCCTAGCTATGATAAATATAATGCAGTTCTTCTGGAGCTGCTTCTGGAGTTCTTCTGGACCTTCCAGGGTCCAATGTATGGTAAAAAAAAGCTGTTTTTCAGTCACTGCTAGATAACATGTCAAGGATGCCTCAGTGAAGCGATCTGAAAAATCTCTGACCATATGGAGATAAAATCTTGTTTGGTGTGTTTCACTCCACTGTTTTTAATTGACCGTGGTGGGTCTGCATATCAAGATATGTTTACATGCCATGACCATTTTAAATGTAGCTGCCAAAATTTGCCTAGTTTGGCCGACAATACACTTGCCATTGCCATAAGTACCTTAACTGTCTGCTATTTGGGGTACAACCATTTAGACAATAAAGATAAAAGAGCACCATAGCCGAAAAAAATGATTTAATGTAAAAAATTGCAAACTACACTTATTATTGAAATAACAGATATACAGTAACTTAGCCAAAAGCTATGTAACAAGACAATACAATTCTAAATACACTATACAATGAAAAGACACTAAATCTTCTAGATATGGAAGTGTAAACAGAGCCAATGTGGTTTATATCCTTACCGTCTGAGATACATTTATACTAAAAATATCCCCTGTAAGCCGGTTCCTGACTGCTGAAGTTGGTATCTTTAAGGTTTTATCTTTAACTTAAAACAAGTTGTACCACATGATGTCTGATAAATGAAAATAAAGGTTTAGTCAAGGTCATGTTTTAATTCTTCAAATCAAATAAACCATTAACCGAAAGGCAAAGCACACATTTAGGAGCATATCACTCTCATTTAGGATAGGTGAAAAGCTACATATTTTTCATTGGTCTTGTAGGACTTTAAGAAAGGAAAAAACAAAAAGGCTGCTGAGAAAATGATGGTTTATAATTGCTATGATCTAAAAACAAAAAACAAGCTGTTTCATGAATGTTCCAAAATATTAAGAAAGAAAATGCGAGTGTGATTGCAGCTTTGCCATGGCAGACTCCGCTTAGTGTAAATTGTGTAAATGATTGTGTGTATGTCAATGTGACAGACATTTTAGAAGTGGAATTATCTCAATACCGTGTCAATATCTCAAATTGGTGTACCTGCCAAACACGATAACAACAACAGTGTACTTGCCTACTAAAATGAATGGGACAAAAAAAAAGGTGATGGAATGGGTGTGGCAGGTGAACAAGTGCATGTGCCCATAAGCTGTATAAAAGCCTGTGTGTCATCAATGCGCCGAACGTTTTATAGTTAGAACGGTTTTCCATATCTTAGATCAAATATTACAATTCACTGTCAGAATGAATGGGGCCAAAATAAGGGGATAAAAATGGGGGTAGAGACTGAATGGGCACATGTATCCTAAATCTTTATACAAGCCCATGTGGTATCATTAGGACAGCTGTTTTAGAGGTGGAAAGGTTTCGATATCTCCAAAATTGTGGAAGATGACAGCCGCACAAAAAAGGCCATAATAATAATAAGAAGAAGAAGAAGAAGAAGAAGGATATTACTGTCAGATATAAATATAAATATAGGCTATAAATATATAAAACGTAATAATAATAATAATAATTCTGTAATAAAACACTTCAAGACCTGCATAGCCACATCACACTACCCAGTTGTTGATTGTTCTCCCTCACCAGCACATTCCTAAGTGTTTTATTCCATATCTAATAGACCACCTTGTTTTTGGTTAATGACTTCCTTTCTTTTAAATTAAGACTACCCCAGACCTAAATATTACAAATAAGCATTGCTGTTATTTTCTTTATTTGGTGATACACATTGCAAGGTATTTAACAAGTATTTCAGAACATGGTTGTTGTATAGCATGACGATGAATACACTATTAAGCAGATTATGTTGTTAAGAATAGAAAGAAACTTAATCACACTTTATAGCATTGGGTAAGTTGACGTATAACAAGTCTCCTGTTTAAATTCAGCTCAGCAAATTGTTTGGTACAAGGTTGAATAACTGACTGAAGCAGAAAGTCCCAAAGCTCTATCTCCATCTATCCAAGATGTGTATCGTAACGTTATTATTCCCAGCAACCACAAGTCCTGTGAAAATTCCTCAACAACCCACTTGTTTTCTTAGTGTGAGGCTTGGTTTGCTTTCCTCAGGTGGCAAGTGCACACAGGTGCCTGATTTCCCGCTGCAGACGTGCTCGGCTTGGGCTCCTCCTTCTTCTTCTTTTCTTCTTCCTTCTGCACCTCTACTTCTTCCACATCTTCTGCTTTCTGCACCTCTTTTGGTTTTGGTCTAGGATCTTTGCCCTCCTTATCGCCCACTAGAGATTTAGTCGGAGCACGCAGGTAGCTGGTGGTGGCACTGTGCGGCTCCCGGAGGCTTTGCTCCGCCCCCTTGCTTGGGACAGTCATGTACTTCCTGGGTGCGTGTTTCTTAGGTGGATAGTAGGCCTCGAGTTTGCGCTTGTGGCTCATGGCCGAGGCACAACAGGCAATGAAGATGATGACAATGAGCAGCGACATCACTACGATGATGAGGAGCATGTTTTCGCGTAGGAAGTCCACCACCTCGTGGAACAAGAAATGCTTGATGCGGATGAAGGTGGTGGTTATGCTAAGCATAGGCGTGGGTGAGGGTGGAGGTATGTGGGTGGCGCGGGATGTTGGGAAAATCAGCTCCTGTTCGTCTCCACTGCCCTCCATGGACATGTTAAAAGGTAATGCCATGGTGGAGCAGCTCCAGCTCCAAAAGGCAAAGAGGAGCACAAAGGCTAGGCGTGGACACATGGACGACATGGTAATGTTACACCTGGAAGAAGAAAAAGAGACATGAATCAGTGTTCATGTTTAGTTTACACCTTAGGCAGGACTAACTGACTAGACTGACCAGAATGATCAGATGGTTTTACCTGGTTAAAACAGATAGATATGCTGGAGATGTTTTGACCAGTTTGAACCTTTAAGCCAACTCTGTAGTATATTGGTAGCCATTGTGAGGACTTGGAATGGGGCTGATGTGGGCTCTTTTTTGGCTTCTAGTGACAACACTATCAGCTGCATTTTGAATCATAAGGAGCTGTTTGGAGAACATTTCTAATCCTGTTGATGTTCATAAGTTTTAATCTTGTATAACTCGAGTCTGATCTTTTGTTAAATGATATCTACCATTCTCTGAAAATGGGAAGTAGAAGCAATGCTTTGTTTTCTGCTTCCCGTCTGTCTTTGTAGACCAACGTTTGGCCTTTTAGATGACCTGCCTCTCAAAAACTGATAATACAATAGTAAAAAAACAAAATAAGAAATTGTTACTTAAATGTGTTTAAATGTCATAATAGCTTTAATTTCTTGGCCGTCCACATTTCCAATAACCTTACATGGTCTTTCGACATCTACAAAGGTGTAGCAGAGCCTTTACTTCTCAAAGAGAATAAAGAGAGACCATTTACCCCCTCATATTCTTAAAACGTTTACCGGTGCACCACTGAGATCGTTCTGGGTGATATTTCAGTACAGAAGCTCCGCAGTGGCTGACAGGAAAACCATGCAAACAGGTGGTCAAGAGTGCTCAGTGCATCACAGGTGCACAACTAACTTCCATCAGTGCCTTCACCACCTGCATAATCAGGGACTCCTCTCAACCAAGGCACACGTTGTATAAACTCTTGTACTCTGGGTGGAGATATAGGAGTATCTGCTCCAAAACCAGGAACAGCTTTGGACACATTGGATGTATCTAGGACTATCAATACTCACTCCTTTCTGTATACTAATTTGTTATATTGCGTACTGTATGTGTATGTAAATATATATATATATACTGTATTATATCTATAGTAGATAATATTCCCTATATATATTCCCTACTATGCAACTTTTGCTAGATTTGCTAGATTTGCTACATTCGGTAGATGCTAGATGCATTTTGTTGCCTTCTATCATGTACTTATTATATTATTGTATCTTTTCAATAATGTCATTTTGTATATGTTCAATAATATACACATAGCCTTTACCCTGTTTTGATTGCATTGTACTTTTTCCTGTGGAATTCACCTCTGCATTTAACTCATCCGTGCAGTGAACACGCACACATACATACTAGTGAACACTAGGGGGCAGTGAGCACACACACACCTGGAGCAGTGGGCAGTCCCTTATTCTCAGCACGTGGGGAGCACTTGGGGGTTAGGGCAGTCAAGTCTTGGTGCTTGCGTGGTTTGACCGTAGGGCCTTCTGGCCTCAAGGTGGGATCCTTAACAACAAGCCTATGGCCACCCCCAAAAGAGTGATCTATCTATCTATTTATGATTTTAAATAAGTTCTTTAAACCTAACTTGCTGGATATAAGTAAATGTAACAAAGAATCAGTCATGTAACCCCAAATGTTTAAACATTAGCTGGACTCAGGGCAATGAACCTATAAACTTAAGTGGTTGAAGGCTATCAGTTCCCTTAACTGGGGACCATCCAAATGAATATCCCATTGCAGTCTTTGTGTGGGCCATATGTGCTGTTTACTGGTATCTGCCATGTAAGCCAGATAATGATCTCAACCATTACAGAAACCCGAAACACATTTACCTTCTGAGTCACAGAAAAGTGTAAAAATCATCTAAAGCCTGTTTATCTGGTTCTGAGAGTAGCTAATAGGCTCAGCATGATTTCTTTTTTTTTTTTTTTTTTTAAGCTTATAATTATGTAGCATTTCACAGTGGTATTTAATTATTACAGGCAACCAATGTCCCATTCATTTTGTAGTGTTAAAATCTGAAATTAAAATACACTTAGTGTTATGATTCTCCCGAAGGGGTGGACTCTATTGCGGTAAGCTAGCCTGGGGAAGAGGTTAGCGCTGATGGTTCGGCTGTGAGAGTATGGTGGACGCTTGTATGCAGAAAGAAGAATATTCGCAGTGCTTGCATATGCCAAAATCAATTACCGACAAGCCATCAGTGCTGCCTCGAACTCGGCTCACTGACTTGTGTTCTCAGTGTGCTAACTTGATCAGGAAGCCGCCGCTACACACCAAACTAAATACAATGTGAAGAGGAAAGAAAAGGACAAACAAACACCACCCAAATGAAGGAACTGATCTATGCGGCCTTTCATTAATTCTTGCTTAATTTTTTTCCTTTGCTTCCCTTTTCCTCCTGAAAGACAGTGGGAGTCGACCGGCCCCTAACACTTAGTTGTACACCGTTTGTATTGTGGTGCAAAGGTTAAAGAAACAACAACAAAAAAGGAAAAGTGCAGTGACTGACCTACTGCGTTTGCACACCGAGGAATTTGACCTCCGCATTTAACCTATTCATGCAGTGAAACACGCACACTAGGGGGCAGTGAACACACTCGCCTGGAGCAGGTGGCAGTCCCTATCCATGGTACCCGGGGACCATTTGGGGAGTTAGGTGCCTTGTTCATGTGTCATGTCGTGTTGGAAAAGACTGGGCATTAACCAGGCCATTTTATAACATTTCATAACATTTTATATGCTTGGAACCCCTGTGGAGACCGCTGCCCCAGTCTCAAGTGTCTTACAGGCTGGAACAGGTTTCTTGCAGTGTATTTGGCTCCATCTATCTTTCCCTTTTTTCCAGTTTTTAAATCTTTGCTCTTGACCAGCAACATGATGCTACCACTAACATATTTTATTATAGATATGGCTTCCACATGGTGATACGTAATTTAAGTTTCACCAAACCAACGACCAAAGAACCTTTTTCCATATGTTTACCAAGTCTCTGGGATGCCTTTTTGACAAACTCCAAATGGGATTTCATATTGCTTTTATTTCCACACTTTGGGCCACGGTTGTCCTGTGAACCTCTCATCTACCATCCAGGCTGTAGATCTGCCCAGTTGCTTCAAAGTTAGGTTATTTTTCAAACAAATGCCCTCTTTACCAAGATCTTGGACAATCAGCTCAAGCCATGATCATGATTGTGCCTTTCCGTTTTCCAATCATGGATTTGATTGTACTATGTAGGATTTACAAATGTCAGGATATTTTACTTTCAGCCAAACCCTGATTGATACTGTATCAGCACTTTGTCTCAGTGTTTTGACAGCTCCTTGTTCTTTATGATGCCTCTGAGGCCTTCCAGAGATAGATGCATTATAACACTGTCATACCCACAAACACTAAACATTCAACTGACATTAGTTTATAGCATTCCTATTGTTAGAACCTTATCTCATGTTTAGATAAGTGGAATGTTGTCATACTGTTTTTGAAATGTTTCTTGTGTTGTGAGGAATGTAAATACAACCAAACTAGGATGTTCTCCAAAGGTTCCTCACATTACAAATTTCAGGAAAATGTTCCATAAAATATCTAAAATATGCTACTACACTAACATTATATTTACATAAAAAAAACATTCATAAGCAGTATTGTTAGATTGTTAGCTGAGCTAACGTGACCTTTTATTTGGTCAAAAAATTCTATAAACACAATTTTAAAGTTTGTGTAAAGTCAAAAGAGTTTAAGCTCTTATAGCTGCAAATAGTGCAAATTGGTCAATGACGTGACACCTAAATTTTCTGTCCAACTGCATTTTCTTCTGTCAAAAAAATAAAGCAGCATAAAAATGTTATATATTTGCAGTATCTCTCTTTTATATGAAAGTGCTTTAACGTTTCATAAAACATTGGCTGTTATTTTTCTGTTATTAAAGTGCCAAAATATCATGTGGTGCATCCAATAATAGAAGTAATTGTATTACATTCTAAATAAGATATTTAGTTTAGGTGGCTAGAAATATAAGTCACTGATGCAGGATGCTTGAGTTAATTGTATATTTTAAAATATGTTATTAGTTTTATGTTGATTTACAGGATATATAAGTTTGTTAAGTAGGTTTAAAAAGGCGACTGTGACATATATCAAACAAAAATATGAGATTATTATTTAGTAAATCTAAAAGCGAGGCAAATTGTCTGTTTCTGAACATGTTATATTACCAAAAACTATATTACCAAATAAAAAATTTTAGGCACGTTAAGGCAATTCATTTATTTGAAGATAATTTACGGTCGCACCACATGACATTTTGTAAAGTCATTGCCAATTCATCCGGATTAAAAAACAGTTTGACCGCTTAATATTTTTTTATATATGAACTCATGTGTACACAACATTCTTAATGTTTGAACAATTAAAAAAAATTGAGTATTTTTAAAATTAGCTAGTTGAAAACCTTAGACGTCATTGACCCAAATACGTGTGAAAGCAGATAAGTGAATACTTTTGGATATATACATATACATATACATGTGCATATATATACATAAATATGTAAGCATGTGCAAATTATATAAATATTTCCATTTTAGTTGCAGTTTGTAAAAGTGGTGCAAAGCGGTGAATACGTACGCAAGATATTGTACATCAGTTGTTTAAATAAAGCTTTCTATTAACAAAATAATATAAAGGAAATAAAAATCTAACACACATCCACTGAACCTCGAAGCCATTTTTTCCTTAAGCCCTCTGCGTTAAATCTATTTTAGTTATTGCAGACCATTACTTATTTGGGGTGGAGATGGAGCAAGTCAAGGCCTGGTTTGTAATTTTTTTCCCCCTTGACTGCTACCAGCTGCTCACCACACTAAAGAGAAAAAGAGAGAGAGAGACATACATACAGACAGATAAATGGTTAAATAGATGTATCTGTAGATAGTGTTGACAGTGCGGGGTCATTATGAAGACGCTAGTCATTATGTAAAATGACTTGTTTTTGCTGGAATCTGTGCAAGCAAATGTACTTCAGAAAACACTGTGTTTGGGTGATTTCTTTGTCCTTATGTATTCTTGATTGCCTTTTCAGACAGAGACAAAGAGAACACAGTGTGGGAGACTTGTTTCTTCAGCCTGTATTTTCTTGCTATTTTAGTTCAGCTGCAATAAACCAGACCAACGGAACTATTTCTGCTCTCCAAACCACAGTGTAGTGTACACAGCTTCATGCAGCTGCTGTATTGTTTTTTTATGCTAGAAATCCAAGTCTATGATTTGTGTCACATTTGAACATTAGACGACATGCATTGGTAAGATTATTTTTTTAATTATTTTTTTAGTTTATTTGGTAATATATATATATATATATATATATATATATATATATATATATATATAACGTTTTGTACACATCTAGA
>JAOVVF010000028.1:14525189-14543899 GCA_028565595.1 Duopalatinus emarginatus | reverse complement strand
ATATATATATATATATATATATATATATATATATATATATATATACTACGTTTTGAACACATCTAGATTTCTTGTCCATTAATTAGCCATAAAGACCACTTACAAGACAAACCAGATCCAAATAAAAGGTTTGCTGTAAGCTCTTGGATCTAATGTGTGGGTGTCTCCTGCCTATTGGATGCAAACCCCAAGAAAAGAAACAAGCTAAATTACATGCTGAAATGGTCAGCTCTGTCATTCCAGGACCAAGCTGAGCATGGGGCATCCGGCGTTGTCTGGAAAGGCCTACTTTTTTTCAAAGCATGCATGGGTGTAGGAGAACATGGGGGGAGGGGGTCTAGCATGGCATAGTAAATGCACTGTAAAAAAAAAATGCATCCTAACAACTTTTAAAGAGCGAGAACTTATGTATATTTTTATATAGAAATATTTTAGTAAATTGAACATTCATGGATAATAGTTTGTCCGATTAAAAGTACAATTAAAAATGTTAAACTAAAGATGTTATTTGACAGAACAAATGCTGAGGTAACTTAAAAAGTCATGTTAGGATTGTGGACATAACATTTTATGCTAAAAAGATCTAAGAAGAGAATCTTTTTAATGTTTGTTATATAATTTTTTTTTTCAACAGTGTTGAAAAGGGTTTGCGAAGAAAAAAACAAAACAAAAAAAAAACACCACACACAACAGCTGGCTTTAAACAACAACCAACAGTTGGTAGCCTAGAATCCAATGGCTACTGCCACAATATGAAACGAATTTATCATTTATAAAGTATTTTTTAAACAGAATAAACAAGAAACACATTTCATGTTATACAAGTCTTAAACCTAGTTTAAACCTAGTTAGCTAGCTAACATTAAATAATATAATTGTGCATGCCACAGCTTTCTTAAAATAAAATATTTATTTAAGTAGCTACTCATTGGACTTGTTAACTAGCTACAGATGGTCTGGAAGAAACACTGACAAGACCTGCAGCACACCAAAAACTTTGGATCATCAAACTCTGGATCATTAACGTAAATATATCAAAGATCAACAAAACAATATGTGTTTGTAAACTCAATTTGTTGAATTTACATGGTAGAATGTATAAACTTCACATACTATCCATCCTTAGTTCAGTTCACATTTATTTAGGGAACTTTTTATTAGTTGGCTTCTTTCAGTGATAGTATTAAAATACTAAATATATAATATATATATAACGTCAACAAAACAAAATTGGTAGCTGGGAAGTTAACCCATGAGACTTAACATCCTCCTAATAGGTTAACTGTGGTAAAATATTGTTCTAGAATCTATTGTTCTACTGTTCTAGTGTATATTTATAGAATAAATAGAACAGACAAGTGAACCCATTGTGGTTACTTACTGTAAGGTCAGATGTAGTTTAAAGGAAATTAACCTTAGAAGAGGTTGTTATTCTGCACATGTATTTAAGCTGTGTAAACCAGTATAACTACAATCTACAAAGCATAAATTATTTCAATCGCTTATAGTAACTGGGAGAATATAGAAGTGTTGGATTTGGTACAAATTCTTTGGTGTACGGGAGGAAATTAACCAAGCATAAAAAGCCCACATGAACAAATTGTACATGCAAATTCAATGCTAATTCACGATCAAATTTGGGGTTTAAAAGAGTGAAATATGCAAGCAGTCTCCAATAGATTTGCTGCAAACTCGGAAACAATCCCAGATGATTCCTGCAGTTTTTTTAATTGCACTCTCTAGAGAAAGCCAAATTCATTTCAAGAGGACAAAAACACTCACTGATCTCCAGATGTTCTTGCTGTTGTTATTGCTGATCCCAAGGCCTGTGTCAGTACACAAGACAATAAAGAGAAATAAAGAAAGGAAGACAAAAAGAAAGAAAGTGAGGAAGACCAGCTGCCTCTGTGCTGCACTGAGGGTGGCACAGCAGCTTCTACCTATGTGTACGTTTTCAAAAAAAATGTTAATGTGGTGAACATCTCCCTCCCTTCCTGCCTCCAATTTTCTCCTCCTCTCTGTGGAAAGATGGCATGTTGGGTTGACTGTGTTCCCCATGGCCATGTCTGATAATGATAGAGTGCAAATTTACGCACATAGTTCACGCACATAGATGACTCAAGCTTTGATATCTTTTACTTTTCACAAAATCACATGCGCACACACACATTTTGTCAACTGATGGACAATAAAACTGTCCTAGTATTCATTTGATGACTGTTTGAGTTACAGTCCAAAGCTGAAGGCACTCACTTATTTTGAATGTTGTTTTCAAGTAACCAAAGTTCCATATTTATGCACGATTTTTCCTATCTGTTTATTTGAAAATAAACCATCTGCACTAACATTTTGTATTAAATGCTTGCTAAACTGAAATAAGCAAAAAAAAAACAAAAAAAAAAACATTTGGGATGAATGGTTCTGTTCCGCTGTTCTACGAAAATAACATACAGTACTGTGTAAAAGTCTTGGAAGACGCCTTCAAACGTAAAAAAAAAAAAAAATTAATGTTAATACATTTTTAAAAAAATACTTTATTGAGCAGTGAACAGTAGCAAATTAAGCAAAGTTTATATTTAATGTGAAAACATTAGTAATAATACAAGTTACTATTAATGCGGAAACTATCTGGCAAGTTTTATTTAACATCTACATACAAAATTACCCACAGTTTGTTTGAAGACTTCAACAGTCACACTTTTTTTTTTTCTTTTATGTTGTAAAAGTAATGTTTAAAAATCTAAAGTTTTTTTTTCAGATTTAACAATGAAGAAATAAAATCTATAGCAAAGTATGTAGTAATAATTATATGGTTCCTATAAGTCTTATTTACATTACTGTAAGTGAAAATATTGTAAATATGTACATATGTTTAAATTTTTTTTCAAATGATGAAATTGATTCTGCTTGTGTTCAGATTAAGTTTATACAAGCTTCAGGAAATAATTATCACATATAATAATTACATTTTTGGTATAATGCTAATGGTATAATGGTAATAAGATTACCAAGGGAAATAATTGACATCATTGATTTCAAGATAGTATTTACTCTTCTACAGTCCAAGGTATTAAGAAAAGTGTGAACTATAGACTCCACAGTACTTATTATTCTGACTAACAAATTGGTACCAGGACAGTCTAATTTCATTAACACCTGAAAGTGTTCACTGTGATTACTACCTTGTTACTGACTGGTTAACCAGTTCTCATGTTCCTTTTTAAACATAATATCAAGAGCCTAATTGACATTTCAGTGCAAGTAAACAAAACCAGTACTACTGGTACTTACCGTCACGTTACTCAGGTTTGTACTTTACCTGGTCGATAGCTAGACCCTTTGAGAAATGTAAAACTAAACTAAAAAAAGTTAGTAGGTGGAGTTTATATATTATACCAAGTAAATTTGACAAGTTTAGGTCAAACATTTTACATACATATTACTTTGTTGATCTTACTTGCATATCGTCGCTTTCCTAAAATAATCGGCTGACTCCCCCTCCCAACCCCCTTAAATTATCTGTGGTAAAATTGCATACTCCCTCAGTTGATCAGATCATTGATTCTACCCATTTAGTATAATAGCCCATGTCAAGATTGCAAACGTTTTTGTTAGGTACATGAAAATAATTCACTGTTTGCTTCTGAAAGCCACACTTTTTAATGCTAGCTAGCTAACTAGGCTTAAATAGTCTTGCAATAGGAAATATTTTTGTTGTAGCCCATACTGTTTACTAAATACTTATAATAATAATAATAATAATAATAATAATAATAATAAATTAACAATAATTAAAGAAATCAACTTGAATCTTGACACAAACTTTTAAGTTAGCCCAGAATTTGTTGACTCAGATTACGTTTTAGATTTAAAAGTTTAAATTTATAATATTTTATAAATATTTGCTAGTAATACATTTCAGATTTTTTAAAACAGAACATTATGCAATACTGTGGAGTTTGTACCTCACACTAACTTAGTAATACGTAGTACCTGAAAAACATATTAGTGTAATTAAATTAGACAGTTCTGGTAATTTCCATCTTGTTACCAAGGTAAATTACCAGTAAGTACCTCACACTTACCTGGTTAATACCTACAAGTAAAAGAAAGGGTGCGCACCAAATTGTATTTTGTTTTTGCAGCATTACAGCAGCTATATACAATCATTTCTTCACTAGCCTCTTCTTTTTCTTTCACATCCAGCAGCATGTTTCTCAGAAACAGCAAACGCAGCATCTGTAGGCTTTCCTGTCACAAAATATATATATATAGCTTCACCTCTGATACTGGAGACGGCATTGAAAATGCCTTTTAACCTGTTCAAGTGGAGCGTCCATGATTCAGTGATAATTTAACTTACTAAATGCACACTAAAGTTAATGTTAACTTAATGGACCATGATTTATATTCTGTATATTTAGATACTGTATTTATATAGAACATGATGCTTATACTCTGTAGTAATAAATAAGTGAATCAGTGCAAGATGTGCACTGTAGTCCTGATTCAGTTACTAAATCAGCAGTCTATAATATCTTTCTAGAAGAAGCACACAATAACCTCAGCTAACTAAAATGTATGTGCATTTGTTTCTTTTTATTTATTTCTTCAATTATTTTACATGGCATACATTAACATCTTTGGACATAGCATTCAGCATGTGCATTCTATATTGTTAAATGTTATACTGGATAGCTATATATAGCACATTACATATATATATGTGTGTGTGTGTGCGCGTGTGCATTTCATATTATATCTAAACATCTCCACGCTTAAATGTTATACTAGATAGCTATATATAGCATATATATAGCATATATATATATGTATATATATACACACACACACACACACACACACACACACACATATAGACATACATACATATATATGCACATAAAAGACCTTCCAGGCTGTTCACGGTTCAGTTTGAAGTTTGATTTGGTGCGCACCTCCCATGGGTGAGGCTCTGTGGGCGCTGGGTGTAGCTCTTATTTCTGAACCTGGTTTCTGCTCTCTCTCATCAGGCACTTTGCGATTACAGCTTCTTGGCCACACACACACACACACACAGCTGGTGTATGAACAAGTTTTAAAATAAACTCCCATCTACAGGCCTTCTGTAGAGCTTACAGGAGACTATACTAGTATATTACCTACTGTACGATTGTATATATACATATAGGACAGATGGAGGAGGACAGAAGTTAACCGTAAATGCCTTGATCTGTAAAAAAACTGGAAACTATAGATGATTAAATATCTCTAAAAAAACAAAAAAACTCTACCGGTGGCTCTGTGCATGGAAAGAAGATGAGTTTAAATACCACAAACCTCCTTTCATGGGTGTAAACAACCATACACAATATACAATACAGTTACAATACATTCAACTATACATGCAAACATTCATAAAGGAATGAATATATGAACTCACTATAAACTCAGAGGCAACTTTAATAGGATAGATTTAATACTATAATCGAATGCCTGTACATCACACAGGTCACATTTGAAATCCAGTTTTCCAGTGGGTTCTGTACCACTGTTACACTAAAACAAATGACTGCACTGGATTTCTGTGGCCTGTACAAAACTGACAACTTTTTATAAAAAAAAAAAACAGGAGAATATAAACAAACATACTGCAGATATAGCAATAAATATAGTATTTATATAATATATAGCATTGGGGGGTGCTCTCCCTCAGTGTCAGTGGGGATTTTCCTCAGACCTCCAGCACATGGAAAGTGTGTGTGGGATTAGTAGATTAGGATAAAGCACAGTGCGACTAAACAATTTTTGCTCTACAGAACGGTGTGTGGTTTGCTTAGCTGGCTTTCTACATGACCCCTGGTCCACCTGATGGGTTTTGGCCTCTTCCAAAAGGACAACACACAACTACAGACCTCTAGAGACGCCAGATTATGGTTCGAGGAACATTCATTTAAGTTTGGGGTTTTGCCATGACTACCCAAGTCACTCAAACCGACAGAAATCCTACACCTCGGAATAAAACAGAATTGTAAACTGTTCTGCAGGAAGTACTTCATTGTGTTGAGTATCTAGAAAATATTTCCGTATTTCTGCAGTCCTAACCTTCTGTGGTGGATCTACCAAGTGTTACACCAGTGCACAAGTTGTTCTGACACTTCAGTGTACATTTTCTTATATATATAGCAGGAGATTATCTGTCACCCAAATGATCATTGGTTCCCTTTTTAAGACTGGTTCCTCTCAAGGTTTTTTTTTCCCTTTGGTCATCTCAGGGAGGTTTTCATTGCCAGTGTGATCTCCAGCTTTCTCATCACGAATAAAACGTATATAAAGTATAATCCAATTGTTAAAAAAACGCCAAAAAATACAATTAAATAGAAAAAAAAGGATTTGTTTCGAGTCCAAAGAAGGAAAAAAACTGCTTACTGTCTTAGCAAGATCTCATGGGTACCAGCTTCAACCCAGGGGTTTTAATCTAAAATAATCATTTAAACCACAAAACCACAAACAATAAAGCAGATGCTGAAACGTGGTAGCTGCTGAAGAATGAAAGGTAGCACTAATTCTATTCTGTCCTGTTTGCTTAATGTGTGATCACCTGCTCGGGGGATCCTAGTCCTGATGCACACCACTAATAGAAATCTCAGCATCTCAAGCTCATAACAAACCAGTACCCGGCCTGTTGTGTATGGAACCTATGATTCATTGAAGAGGCGACTGGAAACAGGAACACGACTTCATGAGTCAAAACATTACAACACACAAATTACCGTAAATGATATTTCAGCCTATTACATACATTGAGTGAGGGGGGGTTTCCTCATGAACTCGACTACAGAATCAAACTATTTATCTAAATACGCATTCAAGTCATGAACTTGTTGAAGAGCTTGAACTTTACAGCCAAGAGATTCTAAGGTTTGGTTTGAGAGAAGACCACAGTTCGAGGCTGCCGTTGCTAGGCAGCTCTCGTCACACTATATTTAAAAACGCAACTATATTTAAAAAAAAACGCACTTCCTTTTCCTCATCCAGACACTTCCTTTGCAACACCATTGCACAAAGACAAATATTATCATCTGTGCTGACGACTACTGAGCCTCTACAGGAAACTAATCTCTATACATGCATCAGTACACATCAAGTCCGCGTGTTTGAGGCATTGCCCATAGGCTTGTTCTGTAGATTTGACTACTCTAGAAGAGTCCCGGAGAACTTTTCAGGGTTAATTTCGTTTAAGTTCGTCAGGCTTGTTTAGCAGTAACATACAAAAGCTTGATTAAAACAGATTCAGTGGTAACGTCTTCACCACACGCAAACACACACACCATATCAGGAAGGAAGAACTGAAGCCGCGAGGATCAACCTCACAATTTCGTCCTCTTGAAAACGAACCCGGCGTCTATGCCGAGCCTTCCGTATCATGCAGGAAGCTGTTAAGGGTGAGGTCATCGCCGTCTTCGTCCTTGGCAGCAGGGATCAGCGCTCCGTTGCTTTTAGGGCGCCTGGGTGCGGGAATGGGATGATCGGAGTCATTCAACAGGGCAGATATGCAGACCATCTCGGTCTCGTGTAGCAGGCTCTTCCTGTGCCTGTATCTAAGGCCTGCTAACTTGGTGGCCAAGACCACGGTGGTCATGATGAAGATGGTCGCTAGGGCGGCCAAACTGGCGATGACAATGAGGCACTGACTGACAAGGCTGTCCCCTTTTGTTTCAGCCGCAGGACAGACTTTGGTGGTCGTTGATTGGGTGCTATGTGGTTTAGTCGGCATGTGGCGCTGAGTGGTTCTTATTACTGTTGTTGTTGGAACCAGTGCCTTTTCTGTCGTTCTTGACCTGGAAGGTCCATCTGTGCTGACATGAGGCACCAGGGTCACCACAACAGGGACAGAATTTGTGGTATTTGTACCGTTTTTAGGTCCTACTGAGGCAGTAGGAGGTAAGCTTTGCGTTGTGGCGATCGAACTGATGTTTTTCACAGGAAACAGGGTTTGTGGAGGACTTTCAGTACCTGAAAAGCTTTCATTACCTTTTGACTGGTGCTCGGTGCTGTTCCTTTCAGTTCCGTCTATGTTAAAAAGATGTCCAAAAGTTCCATTTCCCTGTAAAGGTTGGCTGTGGGCCATGGATGAAGTATACTGGTCAGGTGGAGGAACTGCACTGGACAATTCTTCTCTTAACCCTGTGTGCAGCAAAGGTCCACTGGTGGGCTGAAGCTCAGTTGCGTTGTTCTGTTGCGGTGTGTAATTGGAGACGGTTGCATTTTGTTGATCGTGCACTTCAACAGCGAGTAGACGTCTGCCTGACAGCAAACTGCTCACAGTCAGGAGTAAAAGAAGTGACCTCAACTCGAACTTATTAGTCATGGCTGGTAGCTGTAGAGCAAAACAACAAGGCACAACTTGGAGAACTTGGAGTGCAAAAACATTTCTGTCAAGTTGTATCTTAAGTGACAATTTTATTTTTTTCTCATCTCAGAACTGTTTTGCTGTCTCGGACACCATGTGTTATTAACATTTGAATATGAACTTCCTTCTAATACGTCCGTCACGTACATCACTCCATTTTTCTGTTTCACCTATGACCATACCGTCAGACAGAAATGTAAGAGGTTCCCACCCTCAAGAACAACGTCCTTCCTAATTCTCAGGTACTTTAAACTTTACCCATATAGATAATTTCCCCAAACTCATCATCAGACTACATAATCAAATACAACAGTCTACAGACATACGGAGGATAAATACCTGATGTCGGGTTCACAGCCCTTTCCGGCTCAAACAGCGTGTACCGCTTCGTAAAACTTCTCACTGTTAAAAATCGAGAGCAGGAAGTTGCCTCAGTGTCAGACCGAGCTGAGGTTTCAAACTGACGCAAACACCACACGAGCAAATAGGAGCCCGTTTAAAGAGGGTTTCAGCTGCAGTTCCCTAATCCAACGAGTCCTGAGCAAAAGACAATGACGGCACCTAATTATGCAAGCGTCGAGCTTCCTCCTCAAACGTAGGCCACACATTGGATGATACAGAACAAGAAAAAAAAAAAAAAAAACAAGGAGGCTGATGGGTTTTTTTTATTCAGATTTTATTGGGTGTATTCACTTTTTGTTCCATTTTAAGTGAACAGGGAGACTTTGGAGACTATGGCTTCGTTTTTTTTTTGTCTTATGCAGTTTGACAGAGGCAGCGTCGGAAATGGAAACGTGGAGTTATTTACAGAACGTTTTATGAAATCACGTATGCCAAGCTTTCAAGTTGGAGCTCCCAGTCAACGTACGAAAAAAAAATCCTTCGAGTCCGTCACCTACTCTGTTATATCACGACACCGAAACATGCGTAAACACTCTGAGAATCAACCATTATGACCTTTATCTTTATGAAGCAAAATTCTTACGTTTAGTCAAATGTCATTGGGAAAAATAACACTAACGTTTTAGTTCACCACTAGCAAAACAGCCAGTGAGGACTGACCAACAAGGTGTCCTATTGGTTCAATTCAGTAATTACACTTAACACATCAAAAGCCAATAGAACAATGATGCTAATACATCTATACAGAGTCTTATTCTTAAAGATATATTTGCATAATGCTAACTGACCTCCTCAAATGTAGCATTTCACACCAGGGTAATGTTCTGTAGAGCAATATGATGGTAGATTTCGCCATTGGGCGAACAATGCAATTTGGCAACTATTTTAATTTATTAACCTATAATACGATACAAATGATACTTTTAAACTCGGTCAACACCTTCTGTCCAATCAGATTTGAGAAATTAATGGCACTATGGTATATAAAAATACTTAATTCTACACAAAGGACATAACTAGGACAAACTAAACACTAAATTGAGCTATGCGCTCGCCCTTCGCATTGTTCCCAACCTTCACACCAATCACCAATCTACCAAACGGTCAATCTTTCCACCGTTTTCATCCATGCATGGTCCCTCTATAGCAAAAAAAACAAACAAACAAAAACCTAGCTAGCATATAAAAAAAAAAATGGCACGTCTATTCATTCACCTCCGGATGAGCCGTTTCCTTGTTGCACATTAAGCACATTAGCACGTACAAATAAAGCGACAGATCTTTTTGCCGTCTTCTGATCTAAACCGACGTATGAATGAAAACATACTGAGAGAAAGTTGCTGTAGGTTTCCTGTAGGTGGTGCGAAAAACAATAAAGAGGATGTAAAACACCTGCGAACACCTCTCAGTTCCCAAATGAAGTACGTATAATAAAAAAAAAATTAAAAAAAATAAGACAGAGGAAGTGTTAGCCATGTCACTGATTAGACAAATTTCAACAGGGTGCTTTCATACGTGCCTTTTTTTGCCCCTCAACTACCAGGATTTTGACTTGCCTAGGTTGAGTGCTCACAACTTAGCAGGTCATGATTAGTCATTAGTGAGTTGATGTTTTTTCTGAATGGAAATTGCCAATTTCATTGCGAATATTCCAACATAACTAACTGTTTTTTTTAGGACATCAACTAGGTCTCATGTTAATTGTAGCTGCATGGAATCGCTGTAGTTCATCTACAGAGTTGCACCATATTTCATATAAACCACATCGCAGATCTAGACAGCACACTCGGCTATTTAGATCGCTGATAATAGCTACTTTAAGCATGGTAATGGTTAAGATGCGTCACAAGAGCTCAGCATAAAACATGCTTTTTTTTTTTTTTTTTTTAGAAGAGAAAAAAAAAAAAAGCTGCATGTGAAAGCACCGTCAAGTCTGACGCCCTGACCCCCCCACCCCAAGAACCTGCCGCACCTCGCCCGTTAACCATGTTTTAATCTGACTCAGAGTTTGTTACCTTTCAGTTACAGCAGACTTCTGAGATATAAGACAGTCTAGACCAAGTCGAGCTACACCCTTTTAAAAACAAGTGCTGTTTCTGCATGGCTAAGAGAGCAGGGCAGTTACTTCCTGCACAACGGAAACAGGAAGCAAAAAGCGGGGTAAAGGTGTCAGTCTAGACCTCCGTCAGCATCCCTGGGGTAAACATTTACTTCAGAACTTACTGAGAAACTAAACGTGTGAGGCGGTAAATTTGGAGTTACGCATGTAAATGAAGTAGAGTGTTGATGAATGTTGCTAATGTGGCTAACGTGTTGGTGTTAGCTTGTTTAAGCAACGTCTTTCTCAGTAACTAAAGAGCCCTGATCCTGAAATAGGCCCTCAGAATTGATTCGATGACAAACATAATCATAGAGACGCCGGAAAATATATAAGTCCTGCTGACAAATTCTAAACATAATGAGAAAAAAAAAAGGAACATGGAACACCAACAATGGGGGAAATCCAGGAATGTGTTAAGAAATTCTGGGAAAAAACTCTTTATTGTATGTGCTTAGGATAATGAGAGGCCTCTGGGAAAGAGGGAGGTGTCTGGGAATGATGAGAAAAATCAGACTTCAATGTCTTCAGTGTTCACGGCTACTGGAATAAACTAGAATGCTGACAAGTCACACCACTATACAAATTACAAAAAAAAAAATATCAGTATTTGGATGTTGCTTTCCTCTGTCAATCTGTCAATACAGCCTGCTAGGTTAAAATCAGCTTCAAAACATGAATATTTCTTGTATAGAAACCTTTTAAAGTGGTCAGATAAATCAAGATCAATCCCCTTACTTGCATTACCAGCCTATTGCAATGTCCCTTATTAGTACAAAGTGGACTAAGTGTATTTATTTATTAAAAAAAAAAACAAAAAAAAAAACTATGGTCAAATACTGTCAAGGAGACCTGTCTATGAGCCTCCTCTTACAATTTGGCAACAAAGAAGAAAGGATGGTGAGGGAGGAATGCAATACTGATTTCTAATCTTTGAGCACGAGTTCACATTGTGGTCAATATTGGTCACGATTGGTCTTCTTTTGGACTGCAAGAAAAAAAAAAGAACGAAAGAAAGAACGCTTAACACCTTTGTCGAAAACACCAAATAATACACAAAGTGCCACTTTCGGAACAAGGTTAGGTAAAAAAAGAAAAGAAAAGAAAGGAAAGAAATTCCTGGCTTTTAAGAGAGAACTATGTTTCGTCTCTCTCCGTCTGTCATTGTGTGAATGGAATTGGTTGAAGGGGTTAGAAAAAAAGAGAACGAAAGAACAAAGGGAGAAAAAAAGTTCGTCTTGGAATGTTGGGCAGGTCTCAGACGGGACAAAGTCGCGGTGACTGGCAGTGACTAGTCCCGCCCTCCTGGCCAATAGAATTTCCTGAACAGTAGCTGGGGGGAGAGGGGGAAAGGGTCTGGGTCCTTCAGACGTCCATCTGGGACAACTGCTCCTCGAGCTTGGCGATTCGCTTTTCCTGACTGCTCACCAGCTCGCGGAGGGATTTGATCTCTTTCAGAACCTCGTCCAGTTTCGCCTCGCTTTTCTGTACACACACAAAATCCGCAACATAAGAGTGATGATAAAACATGACCAAGAAAGTCTATACTTCTATAAGGCTTCTATACTATACTATATAAGTCATATAAAATACAAATTACACCCTCTTTGAATTTGATGGTTTTACATATCAGGACATAATAAAACAATCATCTGGCTCTTAGCAGGTCTTAAAATCAGGTAAATACAATCTAAACAAAGACCAGAATCAATAGCTAGTGAAACCACCTTTAGCAGCAATAACCTAAAGTAATTGTTTTCTGTATGACTTTTATTAGTCTCTCACAATCTTTAGCTGTCGAATAGATGGCCTCATATTTGACTCTAGAAGTTCATAGATGACTCAGTGACTCTAAGCTGTATGTTGGTCCTGTTGCTGTAAAACAAAAATCACCACCCTTCCATCACCATCCTTGACAATTGGTATCGGTGTCGTTCGGCGAAAACCAACCAAAGCATATCAACATAAACGTTGTCACTTTGTTCTCATCTATCCAAAGTACATTGTTTCAGTCTTGTGGTTTGTTTAGATGTAACTTCGCAAACTTAAGCCATGCTGCCATGTTCTCCTGAAGGCATTTCCAAACAGGTCATACTTGTTTAGTATGTTTCAAATTGTACTGCATAAACTTTAACATTTAGCATACTAACTGAGGCCAGGGGAGTTGTAGTCCTTGGTTTTGTTTTTTTCTTTTTTTTCTTTTTGCAATTTCTCTGAGCATTGCAGTCTGACCTTGGGGTGAATTTGCTGGGATGTTCATGCATGGAAAGATTGGCGGTTGAATGTTTTCCACTTGTGAATAATCTTTCTCACTGTAGAATGATGGACCCCAAATTGTTCAGAAATGGCCTTAAAACCCCAAATTGTTTGGAAAAAGCCTTGTAAACCCAAATTGTTCGAAAACGGCCTTATAACCCCAAATCCTTTGGAAATGGCCCTATAACCCTCTCCAGATTGATGGGCACCAATTTCTTCTCCAACAACATTTCTGATGTCTTGCCTCTTTAGTATTGTGTTTAAACCCCCGAATGCTTCAAGACTAGTCTGACCTGACTGATATTAGTGTATTAAATCTTATGAAAGCAGTAAGGATGTTACTGCCTAGTTTTTCGATGGAATTCATCACGTCATGTTGCTCATCTGAGGTTGTCTTTATCTAATTTCAAGACCTGCTAAGAACCAGATGTTTTTTTTATTATGTCCTAATAAATACAACCATAGAATTCATGACTTGACTTGACTTGACTTGTATCTGGACTGAGAGGACGTTGGCATCAAATGCAAAGTTCAGCACTTTAAAGCATTTGATACAGGAAATAAACCACATGAAGACGTGTTACAAGCACAAACCATAAAAAACTGATCAGAACAGATGATAGGGGCAAAAAAAGGGAGGAAGGAACAGAGTGAGAAACGTACAACACTCGGGGCCGCGCTGGCCGTCTTGGTGACAGGAGCGGTGGCGTTGTTCTCTGCATTCTTGCTGGGCTTGGGCTTGTTGTCCAGAATATTCTTCTTGACCACCTTGAGGTCTCGGTTCTTGGCCGGGATGTAGCCATCCTTCAGCGAGATCAAGATAGGCTCGCCATTTTTGCCCTCAAACCAGTCCTCGGCCTCGATGGCACAGTCAGGTCCTGCTGTGTCTGGATACAGGTCGTCCTGGAACAGGTCCGACTGTAAAGAGAGAAAAGGAAAAGTGGAGAATTAGACAAGTGGAGACTTCGACACTTGTTTGTGTCACACACCTGTAAGATTCCTGAAGCTGGTAAGATCTGTTGGTTGCAATATTAATTCCATACAGATCCTCCAAACTTTCAAACTTCAATAATAGATACACAGACAATCTGAAAACACAATGCCACTACCACCACCTAGTGGCCAATGCAGTAAACTCAACCCCCAGGACAAGTAGATTAGGGTGTTTGTTTTGGACATGGGCTTACTAGGCTAGCAATCTTCACTTGTTCAACAGATTTACTAAATTTACTACCCCTCTTGGAGCTGAATGATCCTCACAAATTTAGTAAAGTCATGTACTATGAATTTTCACCACTCAAGTAACCTGAGGCGGTGCAGCGGTCTGTGTAAATTAAACAGGTCCGTTACTGTACACCATACAAAGTACACCCTTGTGACTACTGTTAGGCGATCGCTCAGTGAGCATGGTGCAAGGACTCACCTTTCTTGGCACTGTCATGATGATGGGCTCACACTTCCTCTCATGCAGCTTGTAAAACCTGGAAATAGACGCAAACAAAAAAACTTGTGCATAATGCAGGTATGTGCTGCCCCCTACAGGACAATAACATGGCTAAAACTAACCTTTGGTAATGAAATTTCTCTTCTACAACAAACATATTTCATTATTTCCTTCCAACATTCCAGTAGCAAACATCTATATGTACAAAAGTATTGGGACACATGTGCATAAGATTTTGGAGTGTGTCTGTGGGAATCTTTGCTGATTCTGAAACTGTTCCCCCAAAGATGGAAGTATACAACTGTCCAACATGTCTTAGCATGCTGAAGAATTAAGATTTTCACAAACAGCATTATCCCTCCATCACCAAAAAGAGAAGTCTGATTTCTCACACCACAGAACACACTTCAACATCCAGTCTACTGGTGGCCTGATTTACACCACTCCATCCAACACTTGGCATTGTGCTTGGTGATGTAAGACTTGCATGCAGCTTCTCTGGCCATGGAAATCCATGCTATGAGGCTCCCGATGCAGGTTTTTGTTCTGATGTCGATGCCGGAGGAGGTTTATTAAGTCAGCAGACTTCCTCAGCGCTCTGCAACTTTACATGGCGTGGCTGAGTTGCTGTGGTTCCTACACACTTCCACCTTGCGATAATACCACTATTGCGGAATATCTACGAGGGAACGAATTTCACAAACTAACTTGCTGCAATTGTGGCTTCCTGTTAGAGTAGAGTCGTCCCTCGATACTTCACGCTTCGACTTTTGCTGCTTCGCTATTTTGCGGGATTTAAAAAAAAAAAACAATAATACAATACATTACAATACAATACAGTATGTACTGTAGTGTACAGTATCATTAGAAATGGTTATGAACAGTGTGGAGAAGGTTAATAAGGGAGTGGAAAAGGTTTAAAAATTGTGTGGGAAGGGTTTATAAAGTCTTAAAATATACGTAAATACTACAATAATACACCGTCTCTACTTTGCGGAATTTCACTGATCGCGGGGTGGGGGGTTTGGGGGGTGTCTGGAAACTTGACTTGATTTTATACACCTGTGGTAACGGGAATGAACGAAACATCTGAATTAAATGAATAAGAGGTGTGTTCCAATACTTTTGCCCATATAGTGTATATGGGCTGCCTGATTCCACAGTCAGCATTTTGTAACAGGAAATATAACATGAATGCTGTTATTAGAAAAACAAAAACACTTCACTTGCATGCTGTTGTAGGAAAACATCCAAGCTTGGATAGTTGAATATTTAGTTATTTAATCGTTCCTGTACATAATTACACTCAATAATAACAGTAATAAGTTCAACTGGAAAAAAAAGACGCTGTTTTTTCCCCTCACCTGGAGATCTCACACTTGTTGACATCCAGGCCTCTCTTGGGCATGTAGCCCATACCCCTCTGCGGCTCCTTGGTGGAAAACGTGTTGAGGTAATGCACGTACGGTGCCTCATCGGTGATCTCAAAGTAGCGGATGCTGCTGTCACCCTAAAGCGAACAAGAGCAAAAGAGGCACTTTAGGGTCTGGGCGAGTGTGTTCACTACCCAATAGTGTGTGTGTTTACTTGCTTGTGTATTTTACTGCATAGCTGAGTTACATTACCTTTCCACAAAGGTACACCACATTGGTGTCAGGGTCGTAGAAAGGCAGGAGGACTCCGTTGCTGGTGTCCATCTCGTGGACTGTAATCGGCTCCTCCATGTTTTGCTGGCAGAAAGCAGAAAAAAAAACTGCTGTTAACTTCATACAGCCTTTTTGGAAGCAAGCTGGATTTCTGGGTCCTGTTGTGCACTTTGTGTGTTATATGTATGTAAAGTAAGGTACCGGATTCCAGAGTGCGAGCTGCCTCTCGCTCATGCGGCTGAAGCCAGTGGTGAAGACGTTCCCGTCGGACAGGAAGATGGCTCGCATGGGCCTGGCGCCCTCGTGGGCCTTATCCTTCTCCTGATAACACATGTTAATCTGTTTAGACACAAACAGGACTCTAAACACACACACACGTGTGTAAATGGGCGTGGGTGTAGTACGCATACCGCAATGATCTCCTCCTTGCGTGGGTCGATGACGCGCACTTTCTTGTCCTTGCAGGCGGTGCAGATGAGGCTGCCGTTGCGATTCCAGCACGCGCTGAAGATGACGTCCGGGTGCATGTCCTCCAGCGTGATGAGCGCCTCGCCCGTGCCCACGTTCCAGATCATGATCACGTTATCGCAACCTGGAACGCAAAGCACCAACATGAAACCAACCAGTGGATTCCTAAATCTGATCCAGCAGATTTATGAAAGTGTTGATTCATTTATAACAGCAGCTCAGGATGGAGACCAGGTAGAGAGCGAGCGTCCCGTCACTCACCGGCACTGAGCAGAACATTGCGGGCCGTCGGGTGCCAGGTGATGATGCCCACTCGTTTAGAGTGGCCCTCCAGCACCACCACAGGCTCCGACATGGAGGTCACCAAACCGTTCTCAGGGATCTGCCACACCTGAAACAAGAGCAGATGCAGAAAAATGAGACAAGGCCCATGGTTTAATAGATGAGCATCATGGTCAGTCTTGCACTGGAAAGGGTAACAATTAGCTCAGCTGATTAAATCTGGCACCAAGGCATTAGCAGATGATCCTTTTGTGACCTGATATTTGGTGGGATCAAACATCCCTCAGACATCCATCACCTGTGAGCCCTTGATAAGACCAATGACAGGGTCATGGGCATCCAGGTACGGACTCCACAAGTCTTCTGAAGGTGTGCTGTGGGATCTAGCACCGAAACATTAGCAGCAGATCCTGAGGACCTTCGGTACAATCGGACCGGGCAGTCTAGACTTCGCCCTCCATTCCGTCAGTGAGCCTTGGGTGCCTTAGACCTGGTCACTGGTTAATCAGTCGTCCTTCTTTGGACCACTTTTGTGGTGTGAACCACTGCAAACCAGGACACACCCCACAAGACCTGCTGTTTTGGAGATGCTCTAATCTAGTCGTCTAGCCATCCCAATTTGGTCCCACGTCAAAGACACTCAGATCCTTATGCTTGCCCATTTTTCCTTCCAACACATCAACTTTGAAAATCAAGTATTAACTTGCTGCCTATATACTAGCAGGTACCATCATAACTAGGTAATCTGAACCAACAAGGACCAAATGGTGATGATCCTAGGGGCGGAGCTTCATGAACACATGTCGAATTTAAATGACATCAGGAGTACAGACCTCATTGCAGTTGCATGATTGAGCCTCAAGAGGGAGGCAGACTGCAAGTATCTATACTGAACAGAGTTCACAACACTGATCTAGTGATGATTATTTAGTCTTGGTCACAAGATCAAACCCTAGTGGAGCACTTTTAATGTGCACATACTGGGATAGTGTATTATAACCTCCTATCAGAGATTAGCATCTGTTAACCACCAGGTATTAAAATTAATGTATTTATTAAGATGCTACAGTGCTGACTGTAATCCTTTTTGTCCTCTAAATGTCTCTAGCTCTGTATCCATTTCATTATTTCTTTCCTATACGCCCTGCCTCTATCTTCCCCTCACCTCAAACCATATCGTTTCTATATGTCCCAGACACACTCACACACATTATTTCACCAAGCATGAGGTCAGTTTCTGCAACTCCAGCACATCTCCCTTTCAGCCTAGCTTCAGATTTCAGTAACATTCCAGAAACGTCCATTAAAAAGTTCATCCTGAGATAAACGGGTCAAATCCTGCTCCACCTTTAGAGTACAGATTACATATCAACGTGCAACTCCCAGCTCTAATTATGATCTCATGCTAAACAGTGAATGAATAGGGGGACAGATGGGTATGGACTTCACACCTGCTGTCCCAAATCACTGTCTGTCCTTTTAATGTTCCAGCTGTTCTGCTGTGGTATTGTATTGCATGGCAAGATTACTGCAGAAAGGATGGGGCTGTTCAAAAGGGTTGAGACAGGACTGATCCAAACTACAGGCCACCGAGACAGGGCTGTTACAAACTACAGGCCCCGAGACAGGGCTGTTACAAACTACAGGCCCCCCAGACAGGGCTGTTACAAACTACAGGCTCCCCAGACAGGGCTGTTACAA
>JAOVVF010000028.1:14506205-14519842 GCA_028565595.1 Duopalatinus emarginatus | reverse complement strand
TACCAGCAACCCTGAGTCCTGATTCTGATGAGCTCCACCTGCTACAGATGAGGCACCAGGAGATACCAGCAACCCTGTGTCCTGATTCCTCCTGCTCCCCATTCAGACTGAATCTTAACAAAACCTGCAGACTAAAGCCAACCAGAACAGACTCATGGATCATGGGTGGGGCTGGATTTCACTGTTACCTACTGCCATCAAGACATAAAACCTTGTCTCAACTGGTTTATTACCATTTATAATAAACTCATGCAACTTTAGCAACTGCTGAGTCACATACGGTAAAAAAAAAAAAGCCAGATTTGACACAGCAGAATACAATACGCCTGCTGTTTAGGTCCCCAGTCTAATACTTGATATGTCCCCCACAGGGCATGGACTCCACAAGCTTGTGGAAACATCAAACACTATACTTCCTACAGAATGGTCCACAATTCTGCTCCACAGCACCCACATGGCGTTCACCTGTCGGAGACATTCGTAGATGTACCAGGGGTCCCATGGAATGCCAGCTAAACAAACCCCAAACCGTTATAGAGCCACCACCAGCCTGTGTATTTTTCATAGGCTAGTCCGGACCAGTTTTTCTGCTTTTCAGCTAGGAACTGTGACTGGGGGGGTTCACGCTGGTCACAAAAAAAAGTCACATTTCTTGTCCTCTGATTAATACGTGCTCATCATGCCGTTCTTTGTCCATCATTCTCTAATTCTGGGACACGTCCTTGTGTCTTATTAACAAAACCAGCATCACACCTTATTTATTCTTATTACTCCACGTCCTTGATAAAATCTGTGCACCCAGACACACTCACACACTCTCTTTCTCGAACACACTCGCACATGCTTAAAAGCCACTAAATGAAAGGATGTCTGTGGCTCCGCTTCCCAACTCCGGATTTGCAGATGACGTCAGTGCCCTCCGGGGCGTGCTGGGCCATGACCTTTTACCCTTTAGCCCCATGGGAAAACAATGCGAGCAGGTGATTAGGCGCTCGGCAGCTGCAAGAGAGAGAGAGACCGCTTGTGTGTGGGTCTGATCTATTGTGGCCCGAGGGCACACCTCCTGCACATTGACATCACTAGGAACACCGACCCATCCCAGCTCTATTTAAAATCCCCAGCATTTAAGATCCACGGAGTTGCATAGACAGACACACCCGCAAACATCTGTTCGCGGCTTAACACTTCGCAATAACGCTTTTCGTTATGACGTCTTTTATATGGTAAAGAAAGCAAAGGCTCCTCCCGTTCTCCGTCCTGACACTGGAGACTCCTTCCTTAATGGTGCTACAGAACGGAAAACTGTTTCGCGCTTAGAATAAAAAGAGTACTTTACACCACAAATTTACACAGCACACTATTGGCTGATGGAATGTAAGGTGACCAACCACAGCACTCTGTTCTGTATCCTGGGTGCCGACTGGCTCAGTGACCGCAGCATCGGTCTGTTTGCTGTCCCGCGCTGTGCCTATACATCTAGCAAGTTTTTATTTATTTCAAGCCCTATGATGCCACCCAAACGTTCTGTGCCTTATACGGCTTCTGATTGCATAATAAAAGCGCGACTAGGTTGTCCCATCATACGTCCCATTATAGAAAGCTTCCCTATAATTAACAATTACCAGAAAACACACCGCGAACTAAGCCGTTACTATGGAAACGGCTTGAATGAACGTTAATTATCAAACGCGACTTTTTCAGCTACGTAGAAGACGTAACAATGAGTGAATCCTTTACACTGAAGAAGACCGAGTAAGAGATTTCCTGGGGTAAAATAAATCACACAGCCAACAGACATCACCAGTCTCTGATATTCCGCTTGCCACACTCTAAATGAAAGCCCAGCTAAAATAAAAGTTAACTATTTGCCTACCGCGCTTGCACACAGAGGAATGAGACCTCCGCATTTCACCCATCCGTACAGAGAAACCCACACCAGTGACCACTAGAGGGCAGTGAACACACTTGCCCAGAGTGGGGGGGAGGGGGGTGCCCAAGGCGCAGTTGGGGAATTAGGCGACTGGTTCCCTAACCACTTATGATAAGACTGAGGAGTCCATGTGCCAATTATGAGACTGGTGTACCAGTTTTTCCCGTTTTTAGCTACACTGAAGTACACCAGTCTGATATTCGCTACGCTGAAGTACACCAGTCTGATATTCGCTACGCTGAAGTACACCAGTCTGATATTCGTTACGCTGAAGTACACCAGTCTGATATCTGCCACACCAGATGTGTTTAATAAAGTTGAGGTCTGGTGATTAAGATAAGAATGGCAAAACCTCAAACTTTAAACAATGTGTGGTGGCACATTGTCCTGTTAGACCAAACAGAGACCAAACCCATCAGAACAAACGGAGGACATGAACGGGTGCAACTCGCCACATGTTTGTAGATGTACCAGGAATGTACTTTGCATAGTCTCGTCTGTACCAGTCTGGGACTTCAGTGTATACTTGCTGTTAAGTACCGGTATTCCTAATGCTCATCTTCGGACTCTAGACAGAAATAAAATCAATGAAACCCTGGTGTAATTCTAGACTCCATCTTTTAAACGGCACATTAATAACATTACTACAAGCATATTCCATCACCTAAGGAGTATAGCATGGGTGAGGCCCTGTCTCCGGTTTCAAGATGCCAAGAAATTGATCCATGCTTTTGGGTTTTTTTTCTTGCCCTGAATAACACATTGCACTGCAATAATGCGGCAGTGAGAATATTAACATGTAGAAACTAGTATCATGTCGGACCTCCTCTAGACCGGGAAAGTTCAGGGACTCAGTGTGGCATTGATTCCACAAGTAGACAGAAGAGGTCTGGAGGGATGTCGAGCCATGCCGTCTGGATATCCACCCACAGCTCGGAGGTATTTCCAGGTGCAGGATCTCCAGTGCGAACTGACCTGTCCACCACATCCCATTAATGCTCGATTGGCCACATGTTGGGCGAATTTGCGCCCTCTAGAATGCTCCTCAAACCAATTCTGGACAACATTTTTCTGATGGCATGGTGCCTTATCCTGCTGGAATATCCATCACATCAAGTCCATGAAGGGCTGCAAATGGTCACCAAGCAGTGACACGTATATGTTTAGGCAGACCAGTGAACCCAACCTATGGGAGAACACACCTTAACACCAGCCTGTACAGTGCCTGACAACTGAGCTCCATGGCTTCGACTATTGGTACCAAACACATGTTGCCAGTCCTCTAGTCTAGTCAGGAACCACTGTGGAGATGATCTGGTGGAACTTCTACTCCTATGTCCAATGATGAAAGCTAAGGAACGCTGCACTTCCACACTGGATATATGGCTTCGGACCTCGAGAACCACAATGTTCGAGCACCACCATGACCTCGTGGGCCTATTCGGTGCCCCGTTATCGAATCTGCCCAGCGTATTCACTGTATACTTCCTGACTTCCTGTTCCTGGTGTGTATGTGTATGTGTGTGTTGAGTCAGAAGGGGATCAGACTTCAGCTAAAAACCAACCAATTGCGACATGACTGAGGAGAAATGTTCCAGACAGACAGAGAAAGAGAAACAGATTCCTTTTAATACATCACAGTCACGTGTGATTTGTGTATTTATTTGATGCATACATCTGCACACACACACACACACACGGCTGAATGAGGGCAGAATAAATAACGCGCACTTGGTCTCCTATTGACCTGCATTGGGAGTGGGCCGAGCTCCATTCAGATACAGTCAGGCACTTGACTTAAAGAAATGAGGGGTGGGGTCAGGAGATTTATATATATATATATATATTGAAACTGCACCCTTTCAGAGCTGAGAAAAGGACCTGAGGGTTCCGATTGGTCGAATGCCCTGAAGCCCAACCAATGGCGAGGCAGCAGGAAGCCGGGCTGGAAGAGTGACAGGCGGGGAGCCGAGCATGACCATATATGGTAAAATCTGCAGTCGGTGGCCTCCAGAGTGCAAAAGGAGGAAGAGGCTGCTGGAATACAGATCGGGAATGAGAATGACACGTGCAGTCACTCATTCTCTCTCTCTCTCTCACACTCTCACACACACACACACACAATCTTTCGTCTTTCTTGTTTCGCTTTATACGTAATACTAACATAGCCAACATTTCATTAACCAATTATGCAATTACCCCACACACACACACACGGCTGCTTTGTGTTATTTACCCTTAGGCAGAAACATTCGCCAGCATCTGCTATGAGCCGCAGGCATGTTGTATGCGTGCACACACTCACACTCACACACTCACATCACCTACAGGATATATAAAGGCTTCACATTGACCAAACCGAACCGGAGTGTCACTTCCTCTCCCTCATTCTTCCTCCTCTGCCCCTCTTCCTCTTCCTCTCTGCTGGCTTAGCAGGAAGAGCCGAGGCTGTAACACTGACCTTACGGCCCACAAAGCTGCAGCCATTGCAATGAACCGCGATTAGTGAAAAAGCAGTTAGTGCAGATGCTGGTCTCATAGATAGCGTTGAGACCGAGGACGTGTGAAGCGCTTTCTTTCTTTCTTTCTTTCTTTCTCTCTCTCTCTTGCCGCTCCATTCACGGTCTGAATGGACAGCAGGAATGCGCGAGCGGAGGACGGAGGAGGGGAGAAGACGGCGGAGGATCTCCTGCCGTTTCCTTCATATGATAATGAGAGAATATATCACACTTGGGCAGGAAGACGGACAGGACTAGATTAGAGCTGGTGATTTCTACACACACACACACACACACACACACACACTAGGGACACAGTGTGTAGAAAAGCAGGAAGGCTAATCAGAGCTGAGTCATGCTAGTTAGCCTCCTACACACAGAGGAAAACACACACACACACGACCAATATCCCCCCCCCCCCTACAAAGACACCGTCTGCTCTACATGTGCTGCTGATTGAGAGGTGACTAACGAGCAGAAATTACAGCCCGGACATGACGTCTAAGGATACAATCATGTAAACACTGGTCGCTTTTGTCCAGCTATACCTGCATCCGAGCGCGAGACTATGCAGCGTGCACAGGAATCCATAATGGGAGTCATCCGACATCTACTATAGATACCAAATATATATTGAATATTGTTATATTAGCAATATTTGGAAGGAGTCTCCAGTGTCAGTGCTTGGTAACAGTAACAGTTTTCCGCCACATGAAAGTCCTCATCGTGGAAGTTTTTAAACGTTGTTACACGTTTCGCCTTCACGTGACGCTAAGATTGGTCGGCTCAGAAACATCATTTTCCCATCACCCTGCTGAACTCCTCAACGCACTCATTACCTACTAAACGCTAACACTATACAGAGCTCATTAGTACAACTACTGCCCTCATTTCACACACGGGATGAATCTAATAATATCTACAGCCACTACTCACTGTATATACACATACATATATACATATACACACATACATATATACATATACACACACACACACACAGAATTTCGAACGGCACTATTTTTTTTTATCGTGATAATTTGAGATCGCGTTAATGCGTTATTATCGCGTTAACTTCGACAGCACTAACATATAAATAGCACGTCTCAGGCTGTGTACCTTAACAATGAACAGTATGCGAAAGCAGTACTTGAGAGCGGGTAGTGTGGGCGAATGCCCGTACTGCACCGGTAGGCATTTTAAAGTATGCGAAGACAGCACACTGTGGTCTGACAATCCATTCCAGACTTCAAACTGATCTGCGAAGGCGTTGAACATGAAAAATGGTGGAAAGTGTTAAAAAATATTATGAATATGTAACACCACAAGCAGTTTTGTGATAAACAACAAACACGTTGCGTCCAATTGTTTAACGTAACTCGCGCCATGTAGCGTTGGTAAGGTTACATTACTGCACACTCGTGTACTGAACCAGCGTACTGCTTCACTGGTCGAGCAATGCACACTAGATATGATCTAGTACATACTGTTAAATGACGCAATTTCAGATGCAAATGACGCAGCTTCAGACATATTTTCCGTTTTTTTTTTCCTGTGGGCGATTTAAACACCACATTTTACAATTTTTAATTTGAGAAATTCAACACAAAATTTGCAAAGGCAAGCAACACATGGATCGTTAGAAACAATCTTGGCTGCATTTTACGGCGCAGCCTGTAGACTAAAATGAAGGGCTGAACCTGAGAAACTAAGCTGATAATTCAGTAGCTGTACCCCTTAAATCGGGTGAGAATCATGAATAAGGCTCGCAGCAGCGGGACTCCCAGTGAGAGACGCCGAGTGTGAAGGCGAGAGCTGGAGGAGCTGAACAGAAGCTGGAGACAAAGGGCCTGGGACGCACATGTGGGAACAAAAGACTAGGGGGAGCGGGACGGCAGGGCCAGATGGGCTCCAGACATGCGTGTGTGTGAGAACTTAAAACTGACACGGTGAGCGTTGGGTTAACAGTAGGGCAAGCCTGCGTCACGGTTGTAGCTTTTTACGTAACATCCGTGCTCTCTCGCAAAAAGCGTCTCATTCCTGAAGGTCTGAGAGTTGGAACAAGACGCGACGAGCCCAGGTGTTACGTAAAAAGCTACAACCGTGATGCGGCGTCGCCACATTGACAACGCATTTTTTAAACCCAGGCTACACAACAGTCAGAAGAACCGATTTCATCTCGAGATACGGATATGGGCATGCGAGAGCTCGCACAGAGAGAACTCCAAACACCAAACGCCAAACACACGCCCATCTGTCAGAATACGTAGCCGTGTTCATGAAAACATTACTCACCGGCTCCGCTTTCAGTCACGCCACAAAACAAACACACCGAACACACCCATGCTGTAAGACAAGACTGGCAAGCCTACGTGCTGGCATGTACACATCGTCCTGTATAACAAAATGAGGACTTTTTAAAGCATCGGAGGTGTTGATGACGTCTTTGGCGTTTGCCTAATTTTTATTGATCGCTGACCATGAGTTTGATGAGTTGCAGTGACGCCAATAGTGACAGCTGTGTGGCTAAATCGAATGACCTCTCAGGGTCAAAGCTGTTCTCCTTCCAGCTCGTCTGGGTCCATCCTAACAACAAAAAAAAAAAACTAACGTAGAGTCGCCGATTTCTATCGCAAGCATAAAGACCCATACGGTTGAAAAGCTCTTAAAACTCGAGCTGACCCGCCATATGGCAGAGACGCTTAACTGGATATCCGTCCACATCAGGTTTCACTTTGCAGACGTTTAACGAAACATCATCCCAATTCCTAGCTATAAACCAACTGCTCGATTTTTTTCTCATATTAAAGTTAAGAGACAAGGGGGAAAGGCTGGTGGTGGTTCCATAATGGTATGGGTTTGTTTAGCTGCCATTCCAAAGGACAAGCGTCTCTGAAAGCTATGTGCACCTCCGTTCTGTCCTGCATGTATTCTGCTAGGTTTGGCCTCCTCTTACAGGACAATGCCTCATCACACATGTAGAGACGCCAAATTACGGTTAGAGGGACACTCATGTCAGTTTGGGGTTATGCCAGGAGCACCCAAGTCTCCACATCTCAACGTTATCGAACACATCTGGGATGTAACAACAGAACTGTGGAGCGTTCTGAAGGAAGTCTTGGTGTACTTTAACTTTACTTCAGGGATTAGCTGGTGGAGTCCATGCCCCATGGGGGACCTACTAAGTAGTATTAGACTGTTGTACCAGTTTTTCTAGCACTTCAGTTGGCTAACCGATTTGCTGTTATTGCAAAACCATCAACTTCGGGATGATATCCACTTTATCACCACTGATACATGTTGTCATGGCAACGAACCGATGGCGTGAATGGTTTTTCCATCCACAAAGGAAGCTAAATTTTAAGGCTCTGGTACATTGTAAGGACAAGCAGCTCTTGTAGACGTTGTAATCGGGGTTAAAACAGGTTGTACTAGTGTTTTTTTTTTTCCCCTCGAGGACTCGTATTATCATAATGTCAACCGAGGCCATTTTTGAACTGAGGGTGCTCCTCGTTACCCTGACCAGAGCGAGACCGGTTCTACATCTATCTCTAAGAGGAGTTCCCCGAGTGCCAACAACAACACGGCTCCAATGTTTACACCAAGTAATGTGTACACTAAAATCGTATGTAAGCAATCTCGGCATCTTTGTAAAGCAGGACGGGTTTCCCCAGCCCTTCTAAAAAGTCAAAGACAGGCCAAAGCGGAGACAACAGAAGGTCACTGGAGTGTAAAATGCCAGGATTATTCAGCTGTGGGGTTAACGGATGCCTGGTGATGTCAGTGACCTGTCGCTCATATCGCACAGCAGACCGGTTTGTCTTGCTGCTGAACAGGACATGTGATCCTCTTACATCAGAGGACGGCAGACGTCACACAATCTGTCGTCTGAGGCGGAAGAAATGTCAATACGGTGGCACTCTGGATATGATTAGAGGTTGATGAATACTGTAAAGGCCCTAAATCAAGATCCACAGCTCTGGGATTATATCATGCAGAAAAAGGACTCTACTGTCTACTTGGCCATTACTGCAAAATCATAGCAACCTGGCATATGCAACCTGCATAATAATGCACATCGTAAATGTCCTTCCCCCCGAACTTTACCTTTTGAAGAGGCAGGACCATGAACGCTCCGCCGCCGCTGGCCTCCACAATGATGGCGACGAATTTGGGGTTGACGGCGCAGAAGGCGCTGTCCCACGTCACCCGGGACACCCTGATGTCATCATAGCACTGGTCGTTCTTCACCGCCTGGCCGAACACATGCCGGAACTTGCTCTGCCGCACCACCCGTCTCATATCTGCAGGGGGAAAGACAGGGAGGGATTAGCAAAAGAAAGAAGTAATGGAGGAAAACCTAACCTTCAGAGCACAAGCTAAAATCTTAAGGTTCCAAAACATCCTAAGTGGACCGCATTTTGGGGTAGGACGCAGAGTTCCCCTAGCCTTTGGCGATTAATAAAATGTTAACCAATCAGGGAGATCAGACAGGTCCAGATGAGGTAGTGACTGCCCTTCTTCTATCTATAGATAAGCAACAAAACACAAACTACAGTCATGTGTACCCCCGTTATTGGTGGTAGTTGTGAGAAATGGCTAATGGATACGATTATGTCTACTAGAATCCTAGAAGTACTAGGAATCCCAAAATCCACTACAGTATGTAGCTTCCAGACAATCACACAATACACATTCTGATCCACACACCACCAAGTCAACATGCCTATACCATTCCAGGACAATTACGCAACCCTTCTCGCAGGCCTCTTGAAGATATCGCACTCTGCATCACTGATCCTCACACGCCACTTGGAGAAAACACGTTTGATAGACTTTCAAACATGTTCCAGATGAGAAGAACCACGGCTCTTTGAGCAGCCCTCGTGTATACGGGGCACATTTCATTCCAGTGAATCACAAAAGGAAAGAGGCGTGTTGGACGACTGAAGACGACTTTATGCTCGCATGCTTCTAAAGCGAAACCGTTTTGCAGCCAGATGCTCTCGTGGACCTCAAAACAGATACGGGTTTACAAGACTGATCAGCCATTTGGTATCCAGCTTTTTGTACAAAGCAGAAATACAGCAGATATCGGTTAAACCTTGAACATGGGGCATGTGAGCAGCTGAAGGTCAACCCAGTAGCACTCGCGAGTCGCAACAAACTGATGTTCAACCAGTTCTGCCCTGGAACACTGAAGATCTCAGCTTAGAGGTAACACAACATATGACATGGATACACATGGAGAAGATAACACCCTCATACAAAGAGCACTATCACTTCCCTGTGTGAAGAAATGCCCAACATTTCATTCTAGCAAACTAATCTAACCGTTTCATATATACACAGCATCTGCCTTATTTGACCATAGATGGCCCTAGCCAAAATGAGGATATGGACACTGTAGCAAATGGGGAGGGGGAAGGGTGACACCAAATGCAGGAAGTGGTTCCTGCTAGCGGGCGTGGCGGCCAATCTGACTCAGGCAGATAATGTGGACTTTGTCTCCCGATAAAAACCTTCACATGCCGTCACATGCCAAGCTGCTGCCTCTGCTGCTCTCGTCTCGCTTCGGCGGTTTACAGGGCAGCGAGCGAGTCTCTGGGTCGTTGAGTAGCGAACCATACCAGACGCAGTGCCACTTACGGATTTCAAAGGAATATCGGAATGTAGGAAATCCCAAACTAGGCACAACTCAATTGTCTGTTACCTAGCAAAAATATAATTAATCCACATTTAAACTGCAGTCTACTGAGGACAAAAAAGGTATAAATAACAAATAAATAAATAGGTAGATACATTTAGCAAAATAACAATAATAATAACAAAATTAAATATATAGATGACTAAATGAATGAATGAATACATAAATAAATAAATACATTTTTTGGGTGATAAAGAGCATGTTAAAATGTCCTAAATTTACTTCTACATTTCCATGTCAATGTTTATTAATTTATTAATTTTCCCATTTCTATAAGAAAATATTCCTTCGGCTCTGTTACTGCTTCCTTGGCCAACACTGGCTGCTTTCTGCTACAAGAAACGTTGCTAAGTTGTTGATTGTTATTCAGCTTATATGGAGCCTGTAAGGAGCTGAGGTTAAAAAAGTGGTAATGAAATTGCTTTTGCTTGTGAAAGTTTTTTTTTTTTCCATTCAGATCAGGTTACATCCTGGTTGGTTTTGCAAAGACGGCAACACGAACACCACAACAACAACAACAACGGAGGACAAATGCTGTTGTTCTGTGAAAATTTTATTCATAAAAACGAAGTTAATATTACTCGGGCACAAAGCTAAAGCAACAGTTTCCATTTGTAAATGGAAAATGCGTGTAGTCAATTATGTAAACCAGAAATTTCTGGCAACGTTAACATGTTAGAAAACATATAAAAATCTTTTTTTATATATATAAATATATTAAGATATTCAACTTGGTACAATACATGCCAACGTCCTGAGTTTAAAACTCAATATATTATTATTCACCTTGATTCCTTTGTATAAAAATGAATAAGTGTAGACAACTTAGCAACGTTTCTTGTAGCTAGCTACGGTCAACGTTATGTGTAGCTAAAACAGTAGTAAAACAGCTGAAATGGTCCGATCTCTTTAACCAGTCCTGCTTTAGGGTGAGATTTGAACCACTTACCTAGTTTAGATATGCATTTCAAAATACAAGAAATAAATAACTGAAGAATTGTGGAAATAAATAAATAGTTAGATAGAAATAAACTCAATAAATTTCATGAACAAAAAATAATTTATTTATTGATACTTATATCATTTTTCATCCTCAACTATAAATATACTACAAACGATTATTTAATCACACCACTGTCTGTTTTAGTCCACACAAATTGTCATTACTAGGTTCACGGCTGCCTGAAAAACGCAAACCTTACCAGACGCAAAACACTAATATTATGCTAGTTCATGCTAGCAAACCAGAATTGAAAACAGCCCGGCGGTATACAGCAAGATCACTTTAAAGTCACCTGATTTGGGCAAGTCAGGAGGATTACGAACTCTAGGTATAGACAAGTCCATGAATTTAAGATTTCAACATTAGCTTTGCGATATCCTAACTGTAATCACCATGGTTAGGTCATTTCTGAAGTATGGCCCTAGACGCAACTGCACATAAACAAGCAACAGGTAAACGGAAACTCGTTTCTCTTCATCACCGCTGAGGTTTAATCTCTAAAACAATCACCGGTTTATTAAAGGAAAACACACATAAGCCAAGCACATAGTGCAGACCTTATTCTAACCTTTAGTTGCGTGCCTCGCGAGTCTCCACAAGGGCCTTACTGTAAAAGCTTCCCTTTAATAAAAGGTCACTCTTAGCGGCTCAGTCAGCAGGTCTGGATATACCACATGCACTCCAAGCAAAAGAAACGAGTACCGCTTCCCATTTCTGACCTTTTTCAAAGCCATGTTTCCTCATGACGCGGCCCGTTAAACGACGGCTACGGCGCAAAGCCCGAAAAGCAGAACATCATAAGAGGAACTTGATGAAACAGAAACATCACAGATGAGGGAGAAGTTCGGGTCTGTAGGACATGACCATTTTAGGACAAGCTGCATTGTTTTTTTGTTTTTTTTATTCTACACCCACTTCCTGTTTTATTTCAGCTAATTAACAAGCTAGCGAAAATCCAATGCCAGAGGGTTGGACCCATAAAAAAAAAAGAAATAACTTAACTGTCATTTCACTGAGGGCGTGATCTTGTTCAGTCTTGCCGGACTTGTCAGCATCAATCTATTACACAGAACACAAACAGTCATGAGCTTTAAAGCCCTAAAGAAAAAAAAAAAGAATCTGATCGGCGTGATTCGACGTTACAGAGCAGGTGCTACAACACACCCACGTTGAGCAAAAAAATCAGTTTTTAACACACACTCGCCTTAAAAAGTGCTCAGCTAGAGCAAATAGCCGGTCTCGGTTTCACAGCACCGTGCTAATGCTAAAACAATAGAACTGCCCTGGCTATGTGCTGAGCTCGCACATTTCAGTGCTCCAACTGGGGAAGTCAGAAGGGAGGAAATGGCTAAATCCCACAGTGCATGCTGCGACGCGTCTCTAAAGGTCACCTCGTCTCCACACTAATCACGCAATAATGGCGCTTTCATAGATGGGCTGCGTTTAATTTGCTGACTGTCGGACTGCAATGTCGCTAAATATGTCCGCTAAATAGCCAGAATTTTCACGTCAGTAAAAATCGCAGTGAATCACCTTGTAAAAAAAAAAAAATCAACCATAGTCAGTAATACAATACACATTTATTCTATATACAGTTATGTCACATGTACAGCCTCCATTTCTGTTATATTCCATAAAGCAGTAGTTTCCTAACATGCCTTTTCTTTTATTAACCTCACAACAAGGAAAAAAATCCTTGTTGCCAAGAAACTGCACCGTAGTGAAGGTTTTGTCTAGTTAAAGCTCTCACTGTTACCATTCATGGACACGGGATGGTCCAGAAATGTCAAATATACATCACCTGACAGAACACGTCACCATGCTAACTTTGTTTTTACCACAGAAATGCTAGAACAAGGCTAGCACACATATATAAATGGAACCAACTGAAGGTAAATTGTATAAGTAAATATCATTCTGGTGATACGATCCACCAAAACAGCTTCAATGCGTCTTAGCACGGCTTCAAGTTTCTGGAACGATAAACTAAAATGTTCCTCCTAAAGATTTTCTCCTCAGTTGGTGTTTCGATGACGTCTCCACACCAAAACCTTTTTATTTGGTTTACGTGATAATGTACATGATAATCTAATCTAGACTAGTATTGTTATGCAGACAGAATTATTGTTTTTATTCTACGCTTTTTTTTGTCCGCCATCATCTTCACCAATGTTCGAGATATGAACACCGCTCCAACTCCAAAATGTCCATCCTGTCGACATCACTTGTGCTTGTATACAGCTTTTGGATATGTCCACCTCTTTTTTTTTTTTTTGCCCCATTAATTTCAGTATGGAATCATAATATTTGTTTAAACTCCGGGGCTGAACATCAGAATCAGATTTATTTGACCAAGTAGGTTTACACAAAGAATACAGATTTGAAATGCTAGGAACCAAGTCACGTAAATGTACACACACAAACACACACACACACACAGGAGTGCAGACAGCCATTACGATTGTGCCTCCATGATTCTAATACCAATCCCAAGAGATG
>JAOVVF010000028.1:14487701-14498731 GCA_028565595.1 Duopalatinus emarginatus | reverse complement strand
TACTGTGCACAAGACTGTGCAGCCATCACTGGTCAGCATGTGTTGGGGTTTTTTTCAGTGCTATAAAAACCTCAGTGCATTGTTCGGCTCTGACATAACTCTGAGCAAGGCAAAGAGAGAGAAAGAGAAAAGCAGGAGAGGCTCTCGCTCGCATTCACAGAAAGCCAGAACGCCTTCTTTAATTTCACTTTGGGCTCAGACAGTTTTACCACCATACATGGTTATGTTTAAGCAGCCCAAGCACATTTCTCTTATACTTTACGCCATAGCGCTGCGACCGCTATGAAATCTATAAAGCTTGAGAAGTGGAACGAGACTGTCGGTAAAGACGCCTTAACTGCTCCCTGGTTGCTCGTAAACCAATGTTAGGAAGATGCCACTTAATGTTAATAAGCAAGCTAGGATCTCAGAAGTAGCCATGTCTCTATAAATGATTCAAAGCATCCTCCATACGTCTATCATATCTTTAATATGCGTTGGTAGGTAATGTTTTTAATGAGCATCTGTATAGTCTTTAAAAGGTTCCTCATTCAAATAATAGCACAACGATTATTAAGTGAGGCATAAAATGCGTGAGGACATGCGGTTATAGGAAAATAGACAAAGCCGTGATGCCTGATGTGAAGCAGAAGTTACAGTTACCACCCCAAAGTTGATTATCTTCCCAACACAAAACACCCCAAACTGATTTATTTATTGATGACCTCATACTTTTTATGCATTTGTAGTTTACTGAAACAGATGAGCTCGTGTTAGGGCTTACATTATAGCAGCTATAAAAAGTGGTTCCCTCGGCAGTCTCTCTTTTCTCCCTCTCATTTCGGTCTCTTAATAATAATAAAAAAAACTAATCTTTAGTCCTGAAGCGTCAAAGTAACTTTTTTTGGGGCAGCCATATGTTTGTGGTTAAGGAATGCCTTGGGAGTCCCCAGTTCAATCCTTACACCTGACAAGACTCAACTGAAGTGCCCTTGAAAAAAGCATCGAGCTGCTCAATTCCATTGCACAGTGGTCAAGAGTAGTTCACTTTACCTTGCTTGTACAAAGCATGGACTCTGAAGGCAGTCCTGAATGAATGTCTTCTCTCAAACAACATTACCGTATGAAAAATGACAAAGATGTTTACACAAAACATCCCGTTCTGGCCAATCGAAAATCAAGAATCGGTATACGTTTTGTAATTTTAGCGCATGGTGATCACAATTTTTAACCAAAGCATCTCTTTAGGTCAGTTCTCAGGCAAACATTTCATGCAAATCAAAACCGTAAAGTAAGGTACTAATCTTATTAGACCTATGTGATGATAGCAACAAAGCATGACAAAGGATGAGGCAGTTACAATGATATGGAAATACAATTCTGGCACTTGTCTAAGAACCTGGCACAATTCCCAAGCTGGTTTTCCCACAATCTTTAAAAAAGTGTTGATAATTGTTTTTATTTCTTTTCAAATACACACAAACTCCTCATGAACAGCCACAGTCATTCTTTATAGCTGGCCAGCCTGGACCCATAAATGATCCAACACATAAAACTAGATATTTGAAATTGCATGATTTAGCCATGTGAAAAACAAAGTACACCCAATTTGATTTCAATAGTTTGATGCATCAGGACATCATAACAAAAAAAAAAAAATCACCTAATCCTTAGCAGATAAAATTAGGTAAATAAAGCCTCAGGTGTTTGTACCGATATGTTTGGTTTTGGCCAAACATCTCCACTTTGGTCTCATCTGTCCAAAGGACATTGTTCCAGAAGTCTTTCAGTTATGCTGCCATGTTCTTTTTAGAAAGAAGAGATTCTTTCCTGGAAAACTTCCAAACAAGCCATACTTGTTTAGTGCACTGTCATGAACTTGAACATTTAACACGTTATGGAGCTACTGGTTTTTGTTTTTTTTTTACAAGCATTGCACAGTCTGACATTGGGCTGAATTTGCTGTGATGTCCACTTCTGGAAAAAATGGCAACTGTCTAGAATATTTTCCACTTGCGAATAACTGTACAATGGTGGACTTCAAATTGTTCGGAAATGGCCTTATAACCCTCTCCAGATTGATGGGCACCAACAATTCCTTCTCCAACATCTCTTCACTTTGGCAGCGTGATTACATACACCTGAATGCTTCAGACCAACAAATTGCCAGAACTTCTTGCCAGAGCTTTTATAAAGGTGGTCAAACTTGTTGACGATCAATAAATCAAGGACATTTGATTAGTTTTGGACTGGTTTTGGTTAGATAAATAATGACAATGTGGAATTTGTCATACGTTGCTGTTCATCTTAGGTTGTATTTACCTTAGACCTGCTACTGACCAGATGGTTTTATGTCTATAGATCATAGAATTCAAAAAGGGTGTGCTTTGTGTTTGACATGACTATACTTCTTTCAATTTTTTTTATCGAAATGGTTGAAATACGACACTTTTTATTCCCAAAAGCAGCTCATCATGTCAGTGTTATTCATCTCCAAATCAAAGCTGTTTGCTTGTGGCTAAGGGAGGAGTGCAGGTTCAGAATGACTCATCTTGTGTCAGAGTGTCTCTATAATTAGCTCGATCATCAAGTATGGAATCGGTCGTTTCAGGGGGGCTTATCAATTCCCATCTTCATTAAACCTGCACTGAAAAAACAAACCTCTCATTCAACTCTGCTGCCAAAACACTACAACGTTATTACAAGGGATAAAACATTATGAATACACGTTTTTGGTATCAGCTACTCATACTGAATTGTGTAACCTACAATCAGGGAGGTCATGGTAACCTTTTTCAACAATCCGCCAACCACCAGTGAAAGAAGAAACATCACCATTATATAGTATCTGGTTTGAAAACTGGTCCGAACAGCAACAACGCGTATGTAGGGAAGGGGGCATGGCAAATATTGGCGCGTTCAAACCACCTAAGTAGCCGTCAATCATTCCAGATTCATGCTTAGACTGGCTCATCTGCGGTTTTTACTATGAAGACTTGTCTTTCATTGCATTTCTTCACGGCAACTCGTTCCGCTATTATGTAGAAAGTTAGCCCAAACGCATAAAGGTTGGCAGGTCGGCGAGTCCTGCGTTTTGTCACTGACAACATAACAGTATATTAAGCGTGTGACAGAACGGTGCAAGAATCCTAGCTAAAAGCTTCAAGTCCAGATTTCTATTGCGGCTTTCCAGTAAAACGTCCCACTGGGATATGACTCAATGCGGCTGGATGGCAGAGCTGCAGCGTGTCAAGCGCTTTACTTAAAGATACGATCTGTTAGACAGAGTGTTCATACTGATACTGTATCCGCCTCACATGAAAAGGAAGTAAAAAGTTCCTCTCCATGCAAAACACCTTCCTCTATTCAACAACTGTATGCACCTCCACCAATCACATGAACATAAACGGAATATTTTTCATGCTTAGCAACAGGTTTAAGAGTAGTTAAGAGTACTTCCAAGCCTGATAGTGTTATCAGTGAACCATTGTGGATGTTTTTGGCAGACCGAAACAGCACGACTCAACTGTTCTAGCTCAACGGCTGCTGCTTAGATCAGGCCAAATCAAACAAACCCGGGCTGTGATGAGACTCTTTCTAAGCATGCCTTTATTCTGCTGCGATAATCACTGATTAACTTTTAATCGTAATGGCTCATGGAAGACACTTAAGGCACAACGGAAAGGCTGTTATATATTAAAAAAAAGTCTTTCACACGGTCTAAAGCGTATTCAAACACAGATTAAATTTGCATACATGCGCTGCAGTAGGAATAATCAATGACGTAACCTTTTAGGAATTAAGTGTTGGCTTGATGTGGCTTAATACAAAGTGGAGATACTGTTACCCTGCCAAGGATGCTTATTTTCATACAGTAGCTTGCTGAGAATTTTTATTTGTCTTGTACATTTACATTTACGGCATTTGGCAGACGCTCTTTTCTAGAGCGACTTACAATGTTACTGGTATTACAGGTAGGCCAACATAGTGTTAGGAGTCTTGCCCAAGGACCCTTATTGGTGTAGCACAGATCAGGAATCGAACCCAGGTCTTTCACATGGGAACCCAATGATGTACCACACCACTGTACCACACCAGCCAACTTGTGAGAAAACATTTCACCAATAGCATGGTCAAACTCTCATACCGAAAGATTCATACCCAAAGACAGATTCATCTGAATGCGGAAGAGAGAAATTCTACACCTCGGAATTACAACGGAATTGTGGACTGTTCTGCAGGAAGTATAGTGCCTACAGAATATTTCTGCAGAATATTCCGTGGAGTCTTATATTAGATTGGTGTAGCGTTTTATCTGGTCCTTCATCCTAAAGCTCATGTTAGAATACTGACCTTATAATCCTCCACAATTATGCATTTACCCAAATATGTTGCATTCAGCATTCACAACCTGGGTCGGCGGTTATGACAGAAACAGATACGCGATTCACCTAGCAGTCAACAGAAACTAAACAATACAGTGTTTCCCGCAGGAAATTGCTTAGTCAAGGCGGTTAGTCGTCGCGCGGATAGCCGGTGGTTGGGGGGACGGTCATGACAGACACGGCGTAGTAATATATCCAACCAGCAGGTGTCGCAATTCCGTGTTATCAATGCTGTCTTAATGTCTGAGCCTAGCAAAGCATTATTACTTCGTTTTTTTTTGTTTTTTTTTGGGGAACGTTGGCAAGGCAGGCAAGGTAGTGCGAGTTTGCTAAGCGGCCGCCTTAGCTAGAATGCGCTGCGGGAAACACTGCAATACCTCCACCAATTCAGCGATATACTTTTTATTATTACAGTTTGTTACCAAGTTGCTTTAAATTTGTTGCACTAGAGCCCAAGAGGCGAAACTAAGTGCATGCCAGGACAAATACAAATCATTTGAGTCAACACGTCCTATTTTAAAAGCAGAATCAAGCTGGATTTTATTTGTTTATTAAAATATAACTAACTGGAATCTATTACATTACACTAAACAAGACTTGAACTAACCGCTTCACTGTGTCCTGGCAAGTCTTGAATGTGCACGTAGCATTTCCTGTTTTATGTTAAGCTCACTAAACACTTGCAGCTACAATGCAGTTGCTGGGCCTGTTTACTACCTGCATTTTGTCATTTCAGGCAAATCTGACAACACTACATAAATCCTTTTTTAGCCGAAAGAAGTGCCTTCCAAGGTACCGGCTCAGTCCAACGGCTGTGCTGGCCCACAAGAACAATGACTAAAATATAACATTGTAGATTGTGGGGGAAAAAAAATCATCATCTACACATGGCAGTTAAGGATTACTCATGATTCAAATAATTCGACAAAACTTCACAAATTGGTGTTACAACTGTCCAATTTCACCACATGTTTCGCATGAACATAATTATCAACGACCGTGCAGAACATTTTACACACTCAGTCACTCGCACACACCCTAGACGGCATCCTTCCCAGTCTCACAGCCACTTCCTTGCATCCGACAGCTAATTTTACCCAGCCGACCCACTTCCCGCCTAGCACAAAGACGCAAGTCCAAGAATACACACCGTAAGACACCGAATCAGTGACCCAACTGATGCGTGTTGACATTCCACCCAAAAATTACCATATTAAGATTCATCTCAATGACGCAACAACTTATTAGTCTGATCATTTAAATTTATTAATCTAGTCATCTTCAGTAAGAGCATTATCCTGGTCAGGGTTACAGCTAGATCCATAGCATGTCCTAGGTACACCAGGTACCAGGCTGAAACACAGTCCCTTCCATCACAGGACACCATGAACAAAAATAAACATTCACGCACGTATTCACAGGGTTTTTTGTAGCAGAGATGTGCCCTGATCGAAAGGTGTAAACAGAAACAAGAAATTGTTTGGATGAACGTTTGTCAAACAATCATTGACACGGATAAGCAAGTTGCAAGCCATGGACAAGGTAAACCTCAACAGAGACTACATAACGAATAAAATTTCTTTTGTTAGAGAGTAATTCTTATGAATGATAACGACTGTGATAAAGAGAGAAGATATAACTAATATAGCCTATTTTGGGGCAGCCGTAGGCTTGTGGTTAAGGAACCAGCCCTGGGACCAGAAGGTCCCCAGTTTGATCCCCACATCCTATTCACAAATTTATTTACTTATTCACAAAGCTAGTTGACATTACCTGAAAAGATCAACTGAAATAACATTAGTGCCTACATTAACAAGGTGTGGTAGCTAACCTAGGTTAGGCTTTAATCACACATAAGGACTTATCTTGGATTTATAATTTTTGAAATAACACTTCATTAGACAACGTTATAATTTGCGCATGTAAACGCGAAACTCACGCAAAGTATTTGCGCTCAAGTTTCGACAGTTTGGGATTGAAGCCAGGGCCGTTTCTGTTGGCTAACATTCTCCGGTTTTGTGACTGACTGCCTACTATGAAAATGTGACGCTAATAGCATTCAGTGACAGAAACGGCCCCAACTCTGTCCCCTAAATTGTCACAACCACCCCTGTTAAAACTTGAAAACAAACAAAAAAAAAAAACTAAAGTTTTACATCGATACAGAACCATACATTTGGAATCAGAACAAAATACCTTGTGTGTGAATAAAGCCTAGCCTAATTTAGTCACCAAGCTTTCACAGGCACCAACATTAGCTTAATTGAGATATATTTTAACAAAATATCAACTAGCATTGTTGGCTAATGTAAATTAATTCAGCACGAAAATATCTATGTGGCTATCTGAGCGATTTCTTCTTTTTCCCTCCAAAATATCACAACAAGGCATGGGCAGAACTTTGACAATCACACAGACAAAACGCAGCCGAGAGACCCCATTGTTAACGTAACTTGTACTACCCTAGAGTTGCTGTGAGGTAACGGGATATCTTTAGGTGTTTATGATTATACTTATGTTCTGTTTTTGTTACGCTTTCTGATTTTCTGTCAAGTTTTTCTCAATTCAAATAGCCGTCATAGGTAGCGATCATTTTTTGTCTGTGTTCTCTGATTTCCCGCCGTTTCAAGTCAAAGATTTTTTTTGGAGATTTAAGTAGCTGTCAAAGCTAGTGGTTGGTTTTGTAGTTGTGTTTTCTGTTATTTTGTACTTTGAACTGTCTGATTTTCTGTCAAGGTTTAGTCAATTCATATGTAGCGGTTAGTTATGCTAGTTTCATCCATGTGCATACGGTCGCTTTGTTTGTAGTTTGCGTTTTCGCCCGATTAGTTTACGTGCTGTTTTGATTTTACTGCCCACTCCACTACGAAGATTTCTGGTTGCGTGAACCTTTAATGATTTGTTGACTACGCTGTAGCCGCAGGGCAAAACACTGAACTAATTTAACGTTCGATACCAAACATCCGTTAGCTGGTCCGCCGCTCAGGGGGCGAGTAGGGAATCCTGTCAAAGCGTTCAATTTATTTATATTACAGTAGTTAGTGTGAGGTCCTGACCACATGGATTCCGAATTACCTCACGCCAACACTCTGAATCAAACACCTGTGTGTGTGTGTGTGTGTGTGTGACTGTAGTGAGTGGATGAGGAATGTCCCAGCCTGTCTGTGGGTTAGCGTGTGTGTCAAAAGCCCTGCTCTCAGCTACGTCATCAGCAAGGCAAAAAAAAAAAATCTGACATGCCGGAAATGCGGGCAACCAAGGAAACCGCCACGTTTCACGACACCGTTTCACGACAGTGTCACTCTGGTCATTGTGGGTTACATCCGAAACCGCGCAGTGATGATGTACAAAAAAAAAAAAAAAAAAAAACACTGCTAAAATGGTATGTATTGCTTAGTACAGTAGTACGGTTTCGAGCGCGCGCACACACATACATATATATATATATATAATATTAGATAGATAGCTATAGAGAGGGAAATGGAGCGAGTTACAAAGGCGAGGAGTGGCTATTTCTGATGGAGTCTACCACACGGCCCACACACACACACACACACACACACACACAATGGGAGAGTCGTTATAGCGCCGTAAACCGGAGAGTGAGTGAGCGCCAAATGAGCTCAGAGAGAGAGAGAGAGAATCAACCCACATTCAGCTGCCTGTCTACCCGTTTTCAGCAAGCCAGGACATGTGCATGGAGGAGACGTGAACCCAGTTGATCACGTTTATTATTTCACAATTCTCTCTCTCTCTCTCTCTCTATGTGTGTGTGTGTGTGTCAGAGAGATCACATATGGGTGAGGCTCCTGATCTTACACTATCATGAAGAGGAAAATCCTACACAAGGCATATAGAAGAGACTGAACCAATCAAAAAGAAGAAGAAGAAGAAGAAGAAGAAGAAGAAGAGGCAGCTGCTGTGACTGGGGCATTAAAACGGTGCCAGTTAGGAGAAACTACCCCAACAGGAAAGACGAGTGGGGCAAACTTCATGCATATTTGTATAAAGGTCTCGAGCAGATCTATTTATCTATTTATCTGGCTGATCATTCAATATTCAATATTATACTATAATATAATACATATTATATATATATATATATATATATCTGGATGTTCTGGTGCAGGACGCGGCATTTCCAGCAGCAAGTTATATAGTTACAAATCCATATTTATATATCGATCTATCAGACCTGCATCTGGTTAAACACCCGGACCTCATGCATTAGCTCATGAACCTTCATATTCCCCATACAAAAGCCCGATCATATGAAGGAGTCAGGCCTAGAAATCCGTGCAACTTTGCCCTACGATACAGATCAGCCGCACCAAACTTACAATCCAGCACAGGAAAAAGAAATAAACCCGCCTTACCTTCTGAGCTACAGCGGAAAAAATCCCTGACCAGCGGTAAATCTGCGATATATACAGCCTGAGTGTCCTGCCCTGCGGTCCCCCTGTACAGCTCAACTGTATTCCAGCCTTTGGCGCGACTCGCTCTCCTTCCCAAGCCCCGACAGACCGGAAACCACGCCCATCCCCAAACAGCCCCACCCATCAGCGCCATAACCAGGGACAACTGACCACCTGTGTTCCCAATCACAATCCGCGCTTCTGATTATTGCCCCGCCCACTTCATTTAAAAATAAAAGAGTCAGTTCCTGGTAAACATAAACAAACGGTACAAATATAACTAGCACACGTCTCTGAAAGGTTTCAGTGGTTCTATTCAGGCACTTCAGCCACACCCAGCATAGAAATCTACACAATTCACTGTATTATTATATACAATATTCATTCATTCACTGCCATTCCTGGTTCCTTTCACAGTACAGAACCATACACACGTAGGTCACATACTGTATCTGGTAGCGTACATGATGGTAATGGTCTTTCCACAAGATGGCACCATAATGCAGGTTCTCGAATCCACGCCAGTTCAATCTACTGCTGGAAAGATCTTTTTAAGATTTTGGATCCGTAGTGGCAGTGGATCCGTAATGTTTGCGTGGCATTACATAGGACCCCTGGGACATCGACCTTGTTTATGACACCCGTTCATGTCCTGCGTTCGTTCTAATGACTGGTCTCTTCCAACAGGACAAAGTGATCAGGCACACAACAAATCTACAGACAACAAATTATGGTTAGAGGAACTCGTCTTATGGTTTATGGTTTGGCCATTCCCACCAAACATCGATCTGGGATGGCGTGAAATCCTACACAGAACTGTGGACCATTCTCCAGGAAGCATGTGGCGGTCCTACCAAGTTTTAGACCAGTTTTTCTGGCACTTCAGTGTATATTTCCCTACTGAATCAGAAAAGTAGACAGTAGAACATCTCAAACATACACAAATACAACATTTCCACCATCAAACAAAACATTTCATTGGCATGTGCCATAAGTCTTACCTTTCCTCACTGAAGGCTTTTTTCCCAGACCTTTATCCAGCGCCTTTTTTGGCAAGTCGAATGCCGCCTTCATCTGTGCCACTTTGACAGACTGTGCAGAGTCCAAGACCACGTCAGATTTAGCCTCTGCAGGTTTGGTCCACTCCTTCATTTTTTCATGGAGCTGGATGGTTTCTTTGATCAGGTCAGACACAGGCTTGCCTTTCGGAGGGTTCTCTGCTTTTTCCTTTACTGCGATGCCACCCTGAGCAGATACGGGAGTTTCGATACTTTGACTTTTGGTTTGACTTGGCATAGTAACGTCGCCGTCAGAAGCGAGAGAATGTCCAATGGATTGTGGCGGAAGATTTTTTTGCATACAGGACGCTTGCACGAAATTCTCCGCGTCCAAAGGAGCGGCGGCATTGTCTATCTCAGGGCTCTGCAATACCGAACTCCCTAATCCATCCTTGACAGGACCAGTCAATGCTTTTATAGGGTCTTCAATGCAAAGCTTTGTCTCATTGGTCATATTCTCTAGTTCATGGCTGTCAATAAGTTTGGGAATTTCAGTCAAAGTCTTTGTTTCAGCATGTAATGGCAGTGACCTGCCCTCTTTATGACCTGCAGTGCTCTCTGAGACAAGAGTTATGAGCCTGGTGTTAGAAATGGATACAGATGCTTCCTGATGGATATCAGTTACTGAAGTAAGGCTTTTATCAGCACTCTGGGTGTCTCTATCTTCATCTCCGTCTTTATTCATTTCACCCATAATGCCCTTTGTCATATCAGGGAGTGACAGTACCTCTGACTGCCCAGTCACCACTGCCAAAAACTGCTCAGGAACTGTCTCGGTTTGGACGTTGGCCTTTTCTGTTAGTGGATAGTAATCAACTCTGTCATCTTGTTCAACAGGAAACACTTCAGTCTTCTTATACGCTCCGCCTGCATGAGATGAGATGTCAGTTTCTTTCTCTGCATTATTCTTTCCAAGTCTGTCCAGGTCTGGCACAGACGAGTGCTTCTCCTCTTCTGGTCGCTCTTCATACCCTTCGTAGATTGCAAGGCCCAAAGGTGCCATGACTGAGGAATCTGGGTTGAACATGCTCCTTTCTGTTTTATCACTGCACTCTATATTTCTACCTTCATCCAAATGGTATTTGATGTTTTGTAATAACGTCTCAGTTAGTTTAAGCTCTGAATGATCTGACAGGACAGAGGTCATTGCAGGAGATTGGTTATCTGTTCCATATATTTGTTCTGATGTTGCT
>JAOVVF010000028.1:14464432-14476404 GCA_028565595.1 Duopalatinus emarginatus | reverse complement strand
AATAATAATAATAATAATAATAATAATAATACACCGTGATGGTGGCAGAAAAGCAGCAACACTAAACAATCTACCATTTAGAGATTTTGACCAGCTTATCTATCCACAACACCTGGGGAACAGTTGGGGGTTGTCTTCAGTCATGTCTTGTCAGTATGGAGAAATGAAACCAGGTACTTTAAGGTCACAAGGCTGGTTCCTTAATCACCAGCGCATGGCTGGCCATCGGATTCGTACCTGTGTTCATCATCATCACAGGACCGTTCCTCTGTCCATTGTACTCTGGAAATCTAGAACAAGACAGGTTCTGAATCCATCACGCTACACATTTTGTGTAACATGACTCTCAACTTTGATATGAGGTTGTACAGGTGTACAGTGAAATTCGGGAAAAGAAACCTACACAGAAGTGAATGAAAAAAAACCAACGTTTATTTCCATAATATACACACAGTACATAATTTCCACAAAATGTACAAAGTGCAATATGCGTCGGAACTACAGCAAATCTCGCGGTACAAAAGACAAAATTACTGCATACTTAAATAGAAAACAAAACTAATGGCAACAGTAGTGAATAAGAGAATTGCGTACACATCACAACCTCCTCCTGCTTGCGCGAAAAGGGGCCTTGGCGACGATATGGCTGATTCAGTGGTGGCCCAGATACCATCACAACATTACACATGTAGTGATGAATTCTCTCCTCTTGTACACTCGAACCATTATTCCCAAAGGTGCAAGAAAAGTGGCATCGGCTGAGCATGCTAAACTAGCTTCCCCGTGAAACAAAGTCTATACTGACTTGACTGGCGTGGAATTTAACTTTGGTTGTGGCTGAGCCAGGATGTGCTAAAAATGTCTTCTGCTTGGAATGAATTAAACTTGGCAAATTGGCAAATGTCTTCTCAGTAAATTAGCCATTTGTTTTTCTCTTCAATTAAATAAAAAGTTAGATAATCACGCCTAACTGGTATAAAAACTCAAACATGTAAGAGAACAGCTTTCTAAAAATAAAAAAAAAAAGAGATTGGCAACATAACGAAGGGAAGGGAAGATACGGACTGAACCATGCCTCTGGTGTTTCACTATAAGGCACTTTAACGTTAATAACGCAACACTAATGCGGATGACACGAACCAGAAACTCTTTTGACTTTGAGTAGCATCAGAGGCAAAATGGCAATATCTTGCGTATGAGGGTAAAATGTGTGAAGGTGACACGCTAACTGTGGCTGCAGTGCAGTGGGACATTAAAATGCAAACACTTGAGGAAAATTTAATTTGAGTTCCCCAATCCAAAACACGTCCTGATACTTTAATTAACACTTCTACTTGGAAATCACAGATCTTTAGGTTTGCAGCTGCTCCCGAAAGATACAAATGAAGACCTGCGGTGCTACACCTTGGAAAAGTGAGCGTCCTGTTTTTCTATTAGATTCGGGAACCGGAAGATGATAATGAAAGACAACTTGCACGCTACAATACAGACACTATCTGTGAACTCATCAATCAGGTTTACACAATAAATGCTTCGGATAAATGAAATGACCTGTCCGTGGTTAAATTATAAAGCACGACCGCCTGACTTGAGAAGAAACCAAACCTGATAAGACTTTACATCAAGGTTCTTGGTAAACATGAGCAAATGTTAAATATCAGCATGTAATCAACTGTTACCAAACTACAGAAATGTAAAGTACATCTGCATTGAATAAAAATCTACCTAAGCAAACTGCGGCCTTCGTTTCATGAACCTTCCTTACGAAAATGAACCTGGCACGTTATCCATAGTTATTTCACTATGACATGGTTACTATGGTATACCATATGGTACAATCGTAAAACCATGGCAGATTTATAGCATACACATAGTTACAATAAGATACCTTAGTAGTTCATGTTAGAATCAAGGTTAACTATACAATAACCAGTTACTATAAACTACCGTAGAAAATCCATGGCAGTTCAATAGTATCGACATAGATACCGAAAGATACCTTTAGTAGTTTAGGTTACAAATAATGATTAACAATACAATAGCCAGAGTTACTATAAAATACTATAGTTAAAATAAAAACCATGGTTAATTTTCATAAGGGGGCTGTTTAACACAGGGTAATTATTTGGCTTATTTGGTTCATGAACTAATCTATGTATTAGTTAGTTTGAAAAAATGTTAGAAATAATGGTTAGCTTAACAGTAACCATGGCTACTTCATATAAACATAGTCGCCATAAGATACCTTAGTAATTGTGTTAGAATCATTGTTAACTGTACAATAACCATAGTACCACCAAACTATGGCTGATTTTCGTAAGGGACTGTTTAACACAAGGTAACTATTTATCTTGTTTGGTTGATGAATTAATATAATAATAATAATAATAATAATAATAATAATAAGTATTAATTACTTAGTTCATGTTACTGATGCTGCCATTTGCATTCATTACCATGTTAAATGATGCCAGTTAAGGAACCTTCTTGTGAAGCCCCAGGAAAAAGCCTCGTAAACAGAATTCACAGAGCGAATAATAATAATAATAATAATAATAATAATAATAATAATAATAATAATAATCAGCTGACACAACTTGGGCAGTAACAAGAGGCTCTTCCTAGTAGTTCTGTTTGTAAGGATGAGGAAAACGGGGTCCTAGCACCTTGAGTCAGTGCAGTTCCTGCCTAATGTGTGAAATCGCACATTAATGGAGTGCATTTGATTGGCGTTGATTGAATATGTGCAAAAAGATAAAAAAAAAAAAAACAACTCAGGAATTTGAAATCTTTGGAATCGTGAAGCAAGCTAACAACTTGTTTACGTTTACTGATTGCAATCTGCGTACACGGGTAACATTAAAATTGGCTGGATAAGCAGAGCAGACGCCTGGACTTGACGTTTCCTCCAATGGGGGGGGAGTAGGGGAATCCGAGCCCAACCTTGCCACTAGTCTCAGGAAAACCTGAGCCGCTTTTTTTTTTTTTTTAACAGTACTAGATCAGGATTTGGAAGTAAAACTCAGATATCAAGTTGTTGTGCAGGTGTAGTGCCTTTTTTTTTCTCAAGCCAAAAAAAACCCAAACGTCTCCCGTAGAGACATCACGAGGATGCAAGTACCGGCCATTTCGTCACCTACGAACGTATTTACATACAGTGCATTATGATTGGAGCGCATGTGTGTGTGTATCGTATGAGCCTGCTCATGGATAAATACTAACGTGCACTTACACACTCAGAAGGTTTTTTTTTTTTTTTTTTAACGTCTCTCATAAATATTTCACAGTAATCGCACGGTCCATGGTGTGGGACGTCACTCGCGCTCGCATGCAAAGGTATATACAGGACACACATCAGTCAGAAACACGCGCTCGACAGGACACGTACAAAATAAGATATTTTGCATAATAAAAAAAGAACTCAAGTATTTAAATATCGACTTATTTGAAACAAAGGGAAACAAACCTGACATGAGAATGACCGAGTGTGTGTACTAGCGACGGTTGGATGAGTGTGCCTGAACACAGAATACATGTAACTGAGTTTGCGTGTGTGTGTATGTGTGTGTGGGTGTGTGTTTGTGTGTGGGAGTGAAGCTGTAGATCTTGTGATCTCGCACAGGAATTTCAAGACCCTCAGGACAGCACACGCTAACATACAACAGATACACATCACATGATCGTGGCGGAGATCAACAAACTCCTGAAGTCAGTCATGTAGGAATGCGATTGTACAGACAAAATGGCACACACACTCACACACACGCACAAACAGAGTTGTGTTTGTGTGTCTATGATTCGATTTCATCAAGTCATCATATGTTTTTTTTTTTAAAAAAAATCAAATAATTATGTAAAAATTGAGTATTATATTTGTTCAGTAGGAGAAACCAGACCTCATTCTTTTGATCTCAACCCTTACTATATCAAGAGCAGTAACTAGAACATGGCTGTCTACATCTAGACTCCTCCGTTATAAGTGAAATCTACAGCATTACACAGGAGAGAATCTTTATAATCATTATTTGCATTCATACTAGCAGCTGACACGTCACCGATGTCACGCCTGGTCCATGTTTTCATTGTCCTGGTCTTCAGCTTTTTATAAACTCCCTAATAATTCTCTATTCACTGACAGAAAATCTATTTGCATGGGTAAATCACAGGTTGACGCTGAAGTACCAGACAAACTGGTACACCAGTCTAATACCTGGTAGGTCACCCCCATAGAGCATGGACTCCACAAGCTAGGCAAAGAACGCCATACTTCCTGCAAATAGGTCAACAATTCTGTTGTATTCCGAGGTGTAAGATTTCTGCATGGCATCCCAGATGTGCTCGATAACATAGAGATCTGGTGACCGAGTTGGAAATGGCAAAACCCCAAACTCAGACGAGTGTCCCTCTAACCATACTTTGGCGTCTCTAAATGTATGTGGTGGTACCGAACCCCAAACCCACCAGATTGAATGCGCAGTTATAACTCGTCAGGGACATTTGTAGACGTTCCATGAGTCCCGTGGAATGCCATGCTAAACAAACCCCATACCGTTATGAAGCTTCCATAGATGTCAATCGCGTTCTAGACGCACTGGCAGACGCAAACCAATGTCGTACCTGGGTTGCATTGCTATGTATTTTGCATAGGCTTGTCTGTACCAGTTTTTCTAGCGCTTCAGTGTACAAATCGCTGTGCTACATGTGTTTAAAATACCTTTTTAATACTAGAAGATTGCGCTAAGGGTAACTGCTAATGCATATTCAAGTGGCAAACCATGCAGGAACTAACTGCGTATAGGAAGTTGTAAGAGGGTAAAAGCGGGTAGATGAAAGGGAAAGTGAAAGTGAACTATTTTACCTACTGTGTTTGCCGTGCAGTGAAACCCACATACCGGTGAACTCTAGGGGGCAGTGAACACACTTGCCTGGAGCAGGGGGCAGCCCCAAACCATGGTGCCTGGGGAGCAGTTGGGGGAGTTAGGTGCCTTGCTCAAGGGCACATAAAATACCTGTGGCAATTATAGCCAGAGAAATGTCCAATCGTTCTTGGTTGGTTTACTACAGCACAATTAGTTAGCGCTACGTTGAGAAAATCTTTTCTGTTCCCCTTATGACTTATTGCTGGAATTGCAACTCAAGCTTTTTCACCTGCTAGTGTGAACGCAGCATAACCGTGATTGCTCAGGAACCTCGTCCAGGAACGATGTCCTGAAAACTGTCCTTATGCTACGTCCATAGGATGTTTAACTATCCACTGATACACATTGCTGGTTTGTCGTTAGGCGTGTTTGTGGAGATGCAATCATTTTGTGCTATAACCCAGCTGACCTGTAAACACACAGTTTGTGTGTTTCAAGTTTAAGGGTTGACATCAGCTGCCCTTGTAGTAAGGTTCTACTGCTGGAAAATATCACTCTGGACATATAATCTAACCCGAAACTGAGGGAAATGATTGTAGTGATTTATGCAGCCCCCAGATGCATCGTTCTCAATGGATCACATTTTCGACAGATACTGAAAAGTCCCTAAGGTGCTACAGTGATACCTTCCATTCAAGAAAATCATTGATATGAGGGTCTGAGGCAAGCACTGTTTCTGCAAAACTCTTCACCCACACGCACACACACAAACACATCTTAGTGTCTTTAACACAATTTCTAATAAAACTAGTCGTAATCACCATCATGTGCCCAGTGTTAACATTCAGTGGTAAAATGAACCGTGGTAATTTAGACCGGAGCAAAATACAGCCAAGTATCTCCAGCAACATCTGTTGATATACAGAGCAGAGCGAACAGCAGACAGAATAAAACCGATTTGTGTTCTTCCATTCCAGAAACTTCTCTGCACACCAGCATTGATTTGGAAATCCCTTTTTCCCCCGTTTGCTGTTCAGAAGTATCCAGAGTGTCATTGAAACGTGAGTAAGCAGGAAGATGGGATTGACACCAAACCAGACTTGTAGACGAACACACAACAGGTAGCAATTTCTTGTGAAATATGGCTGCTCAGCAGGAAGGGGAACCAAATCAATGGTTTTCCTTGGACGCTTGGCCGAAGAGCACTCGGTGTGTGTGTAAGTAGTTTCTATCATACATGTTTAGCTTCAGTCCCATGCAACGAAAGCCTTAAAACCACAAACCTTCTCAAAATATTTGGATATCCTGTTTCCTTGAGTAGCATATTTTTAATATTCACAGCATTTGAAAGGTCTGTTTGTTCCCCATCTACTGCAGTCTTCCACACAAGTCCTCAGAACTCCAGTGGGATGTTCCCTTTGACGGCATTTGTAGGTGACCAGTCCTCTAAAATCAGAGGACAGGCTTTTGGGACAGCAGTTTTTGTGTTGCAAACCCTGTTTAACCCCAGCTCTAATTTCTATTTGAGTAAAGCAAAGTTCTTCCTCACAAGTTGCATGAACCTCACAGCGAGGCCCTTCCCAATCCACCCATTATAGAGATCTTTTTACTGCAAACCCTAACGCCCAACCTGGGTACCGATTTGCAGATGGCCAATCCTCCTGGTTAAGAGAAGGAGATTTTTTTGGAAAGGGAATCTTTGTTCAAGTACATCATCATCTTGCACAAATCCCCCTCCTTTACTGTCAGCTTCTGGGCTCAGGTGTTCCTGTTGCTCCTGGACTAAAGAGCTCCATGGCTGTAGCAGCAGAGCAGAGATTGGCATGATCCCAATCTGGACTAACAGTGCCCTCCGGCTCTGGGGACAGCGTAAGAAGAAGAAGAGTGCCAGCGTCAGAAGAGCATGCCGAGGAGCACAGGTCCTCCGTGGAGAAGGTGAGACTGCCGAGCTTGGCTAATGAGTTGGAGCGCTTTAGACGGGAAGGCACTGTGAGTCCGGCCAGGCGCATCCTCGCTTCTATCTCCTGTGCCCGCTGGCGCACCAGACCCGGCTTTCCACGAATGCTGCGGATGCTGTCACTGCTGGAGCTGCGTGTCAGTGTGGAGCCGTGTGGTGATGAGATTGGTGTCAACGCGCCAGAGTCTTCAACTGCAGGTGGCACGGCTGTCCAGAAGTCTGCAGGAGTACCAGACATTCCAGACGAAGAGTCTGTAGATGCGGAAGGATGCTCTGGTGTCTCCGCAGAGTCTCGTGCAGCAGCTCCTGCGTGTTCGCGGAAACGCTCCTGGAACAATCCTGAAAGTTTCTCAAGCCTCTCAGCTCGCCTCCGAACCAGGCCAGACCTTTGTAGCTGGTCTAGAGTCTCTGGCGTTTGCTGTAAGCTCCCCTCTCTGGATTGACCTAAAGACCTCTCTTCCACCTTGCCCTTGCTTGTTGAACTTTCATTCCCTGTGAGCACTTGTGCCAATGCTATATCCTTTGTTTGCAGAAGATCAGGTTTCTGCGACTGGATTCCAGTGGATGAGACAGCTGAGGCGACGCACAAATCTGAAGCTGTATTGCTGCACTTGGGGCACTTGCAGTTTGGGCCACAAGGTCGTGTAGGTGTAATGGCCTTGGTTGCAGCGCTGGTGCTAACTGGCACTTCGATGGAGATATTGGGTACCCCACATTGGGGTAGCGCGGCAAGGCTACGTCCACTGGCGTTAGACACAGCACTGGGGGTTGAGATACTGGAAACTGGTCTGGGTTTAGCAGTCTGTTTTTTAAGGATGCTCTCCTATACAGAAAGACCAAACAACAGAACATTAGTACATTTTACTACGTTTTATGACTACATATCTGTCAAACTGTTTGCAATTAGGATATAAAGTAGTCAGATGACAAGAAACCAAACAAGTCGGCAAAGCTTTTACTCACAGCAAGAATGTTTCGTGTTTGGAGGTGGTTGTTGTTGTTGGAGTTCTCGTTGCACAGGTGATTCATGTTGCCCATGTCAGTGGCACTCTCCTCACACTCCTCCTCTCCTACATCTTCCTCCCTCTCTCTCCTCCCTCCCTCGGCCAGTGCCTGCATCTCTTCCTGTTCTTTTTTTGCCTCCTCCTCATCTTCCTCTTCTACAGTGCTGAACTCAAGGCGCAGGCGCAGCTCCTCCAGGGGTTCGGCACCACGGCTGCAAGTCTGTGCCGCTGTACCCTCTCCAGCAGGAACGGTGAAGCGGGGGGTTTCAAATGACTCATCGTCGAGCAGGGCGTCCCGCTCTACGTCCTCTATTTCAATGTAGACACGATCCACATCCAGCAGTGGCGGGGGCATACGCACCGGGGTAGACGGCTCGCTGTCGAGTGCGGAGTCTGACAGACGCCGGAAGTAGTAGTTGTAGTTTTGAGGGTTGGACGGGTCGAGTTCCAAGGCAAGCGGTGAAGAGTGCGCAGCAGCCTCACAGCACGAGGGACCTGCCCCAGGGGATGAGGGGTCACCGCAGCAGGGTGCTGCCGGACGTTGACAGTCAGGGTGGTCACACTCAGAGTCTGGATGCCACAGTCGATTGTGACGTTGCTTGCTGTAGATTATTTACAAAAGTATAGTACTAAGTATAGTTTTTACATTATAGTTTTAACATTTTTATTGAAGCAGTTTATACTGTCCAACTCCAGCTTAACAGCCACACCATGTTTGGTATCATTGGTGTTACATAAGCATACACTGAAGTGCCAGAAAAACAGACTAGCCTGTGCAACATACATAGGCTGGTGGGGGCTCCAGAATGATATAGGGTTTGTTTAGCTAGCATTCCATGGGACCCCTGGTACATCTACAAATGCCTCTGACAGGTGAATGCTATGTGTGGCTCTTTTCCGATGGGGGACACCTGTTCATGTCCTGCATTCATTCTAATGAGTTTGGCCTTCTCTCTAGAGATGTACTCATCAAGTCACCAGACCAAGTCACATCTAGGATGCCATGCAACACTGTCAAGTACTTGGTAGGTCCCTCATGGGGCATGGCCTTAAAAAGTTTGCATAAATATTCTGTAGGCAACCACCATAAACACAATATATCCTTCAGAACGGCCCGTTGTATTCTGGGGTGACAGATTTCAGTGTTCCACAACCTGTTGCATGGCACATTCCAGATGTTTTTGATAACCCCAAACTCAAGTGAGTGTTCCTCTAACCATAATTTGGCATCTCTAGATGTATGTGGCGTTGCATTGTCCTTTTTGACGAGGCCAAACCCATCAGAATCAATGTGAGTGTAACTTGCTCAAAAGAAGGATCACATACAGTAGTGTTTACCTGTCAGAGATGTTTGTATATTCACTTAGGGTCTCATAGAACGCTAGCTAAACAAATCCCATCGCATAATGGAGCCACCACCAGCCTAGGTATTTTGCGTAGGCTCGTCTATAGCAGTTTTTCTGACACTTCAGTGTGTTTTGAATGGCAACTTCAGATAGCAGATGCTTACCTTGCATCAAGAATGCCCTCGTATTCAGCCAGCTGCCTCATGAAGCTGTCGTTGGGCCGGGTCACACTGCGCTTTTGTTTGACAAAGTTGTAGGCCTTCTCCAGGGTCCAGCCATATTCTTTCATGGCGTAGGCTATGACCGTGGATGCTGAGCGGCTTACACCCATCTTGCAGTGGACCAGACACTTGGATTGGTTCTTCCTGCAAAGTCAGAGAAGGGAGTGAGTGAGTGTGAGACAAAAATAAAACAGTAACAATCAGTAACACATCTGTTCAAAACACAACTCGTACTGGATCCCTACAGCCAATACCTGACTCCATTACTAATGGCTGTGGATTTTATCCTACTGCTGTAACATAGTAAAGTTTTGTTATCTTGTTTATGAAATAAACTCCATAGCACTGTTGCGCGAGCCTTACTTAGCCTTAACAATGAAGTTATACGTGTCGTTCCAGTGGGCCAGCAGGTCTGTTGTATCTTCGTCATACACGCGCACGTTGTGGTAGCAAAACGTCCCAGGGAAAAAGTTGTCAATCTCTCGTGTGACATTTAGGATGTAGCCCACCCTAAGTACAAAACATGATCGTGTTAATTAGTGATGTCCCATTTAGGGTATATCATATTGCATGCTGCACTGGTTCGAGGTTAAGGAACCGGTCTTGTGACCAAAAGGTTGCCAGTTCAAACCACCTATGCATATCTATAGAAGCTTGGGTATGGGGGTTTGTTTTGGGGCATTCCATGGGACCCCTAGTACATTTACAAACGTCTGACAGGTGAACGCTATGCGCCACGCCTTTTTTTGTCACTTCAGTTGTTCTTTACTCATCCATACAGTTAAACTCACCCTGTCTCCTGTAGCTCCTCCAGATTGGAAGCGTTCCATTCAGATCCCTGAAATACATATAAAAAAGCACAGGGATTACATTTCCAGCGTTGTTGTTAAATTTATTTATTTTTTATACATATATATTTTTCCACTAACCAGATACAGGTGGTCAAATATGAGCGTGGCTTTATCCATCTGACCCAAGATCAGCAGAATCTCATTGTCAATGAACTCTTTGTACTCCTTCAGATTGCAGTTCATGTGCTGCTCGAGTTCAGTACGGATCTGACGGAGGTGTGAAACGCAGTGTGAAAAAACTGTGGGATGGTTTTTAAAACACTATTGCTACTATAGTTAGACGTTTTAATAAACTGTTTTATTAAAATGCTTTAAATTTATTTACAATCCCAGAAAAAGTTTCTAAAAAAAAACAATCTACTCAAGTCAGATCTTTCTGAAATAATAATAACAAGTTTATTAAATTTTTTTAAAGATTATCTGACTTGTTTAGATTTCATTTTTTTTCCCTGTGGAAAATACCTAGGCTGGTGGTGGCTCCATAATGGTATAAGGTATAAGGACCCCTGGCACATCTTCAAACGCCACTAACAGGTGAACTGTGTGTGTGCCTCCTTCCTTTGCCTACATTCTGCCTTCATTCTGATAGGTTTGGCCTCTTCCAACAGGACAATCCACCACCAAACACATCCAGAGATGCCAAATTATGGCTAGAGGAACATCTGTTTTGTTATTCCCACCTAAGCCATCAGAATAAATGCAGGTGTAACGCGTCATAATGGAGGCAAACATAGGGTGTCTGATGGATTGCCAGCGAAACAAACCCCATATCGTTATGGAGCCACCACGTATTTATTTTTTCAGTGTTTCTGGCATTACTGGGTTTTTTTGTGTTTTTTTTACCTCTTTAGACGTCACATTCTCCAGGTCCTGCAGCATCATGATGCTCCTGAGTTTGGTTTTGATGAGGCATTCGGTTCGCTCTCTCTCTGTCGGCCTAGACAGAACAAGTCAAGATTAAACCACTGAAGAGACACGACATAAGCTGCTAATTAGCCTACTGCATGCCAGGTGAAACGTCTTTCCACAGAATGTCAAAGAAACCAGACCTAGACAAAACCTTGTATGTCAGCGGACAAGATGTCTCGGTATATCATACTGGTTTGAAAGGAGGTACTTAATACGCAAGCGTGTGGTTACACTGCACTTGTCAAAGCACGGAATACTTAAGATTAGGAACTTACATGTCTCCGAACATGCCGGGCGAGTCAGGCCGCATCGTCTCCAGGTCCTGCATGGCGTTCCACTCGTTGATGCAGCTCTGTTCCGAGGCGATGCAGCTCTCGTAGTAGCCCGTCCAGGTGAGTGCAATTCCACCAGGGAAGTAGTTGTATCGCCGTGACACCTCACATGCTTTGTGGAGCACCTGCAGAGCCGACCTGGTAACAGGGCAAAGGTCAGTAGTAAACGACTTGAAACTGGACTCCCATCCGGCTTGCTCATATCTTCACCTGACAATGACTAATCTGTCTGACTTACTTAAAATTAGCAACAATTCCTCAGCTATCAGATATGCACCAACATGACGAAAGTCAAAGGACAAGAACTAGTATCATGTAGGACCTCCTCTAGCCTGGCAACTCGACATGGCATCGATTGCACAAGTAGACAGAAGACGTCTGGAGGGATGTTGAGCCATGTTGTCTGGATGTCCACCCAAAGCTCAGTGGTATTTTTAGGTGCAGGATCCCAGGTGCGAATTGACCTTTCCACCACATGCCAAAAAGGCTCAGT
>JAOVVF010000028.1:14452082-14462524 GCA_028565595.1 Duopalatinus emarginatus | reverse complement strand
TATCGTCTCACGAGCTCTAACTATTAAACTGCGCTAAAAATCGTGATAACTTGTGATTGTGATCAATACACAGCAGCTCTGGAAGCTTCCATCCTTGTCTTTTTCGTTTTATACACACCGGTGGACACAACCAATGACGTGCACGGGTGGTGTTGCTGTGTGTTTTAGGCTCATCTGTACCAGTATTTCTGGCACTGTGGTGTATATGATAATAGGTCATCATGGATTCTTATAATAATATGATTTATGTAACTTTAGGGTGGTAACAGTCACTCCAGTGCATGTTGGGTTCCATTGTGTTACTCCATTGTCTGATGCGTTTTATTGCTTTTACATGCTATACTATATACTATACTATACTTTATACAGGTGAACTTACCTAGTGAACACTAAAAGCCCACTTTCATAGATACACACTTGAGTGTGACTTACCACATGGCCTGAACAGACACGGGTTTAAAGATGTGTGTGCGGCCCGCTGTTGACATGCTGAAACCCCTACAGACGGGAACAGAAGGGAAAGTCAACAGAGGTCCACCTTGCCACCGAGGTCAGAAAAACATTGAGCACGAAGTCAATCCAACATTTTTTGCATTTATATAAGCTCTCACCACACATGTAGCCGTTTATATTTATTTATTATATTTATTATATTACAGCTCATTTCTGACTGTCTGCTAGCTTTAAATTCTGGTCTACCAACATTTCAATTGACAATACACACACACTGAGGCTGAACTTGCACATCTGGACCAGCAGGGGGCTCTGGGATGCACTCACCCATCTCCATCCAAATGGATTTTCGTGTCACTCCAAAGAGGCAAAACCATCCCTATAGAGCAGCTTTTACTGTGGGGACACACACAAAAAAAAACACAACACACTGTTACGCAACTTTTTCAGACAGAAAGTATCTCAGGTCAACATTCTAACCAACAATCTGTTGGTCTGAAAACAATCATTAGCGCAGATTTTAATTCTGATTTGCAAAATAAGCGATGCTAACCAGGATACAGCAGTTACAACCTCATTATGGCTTTTCTTTGGTGGTGGTTTTACACCTGTTCATGTCTTGCACTCATTCAACGACAATGAACCACCAGACACGTCTAGAGATGCCAAATTATGGTTAGAGGAACACTTGTTTGAGTTTGGGGTTTCGCCGTTCCCACCTAAAGTCATCAGATCTTGACATTATCGAACACATATGGGATAGGATGCCATGCAACGTGCTGTGGAACACAGAAATCCTACACCTTAGATTACAATACAATTGTGGATCGTTCTGGAGGAAGTACGGTGTACTGGTGCACCCGTTTTTCCACACACTTTACTGTACACCAACTGTCAAGCACAGTAGTGGAGGGGTGATGATTTGGGCTTGTTTTGCAGCAACATCACCCTGCAATTACTGTGTTGACCATGGACTCTTCTGTATACCAAAGTGTTCTGAAGTGAAATATGAGGCCATCGATCAGACAGCTAAAGCTTGGTCAAAATTGGGTCAAGCGACAGGACACACCAAGAAATCTGCAACAAAATGGCTGAAAAATGTCCCAATCAAAGTCCAGACCAACCAAAATGGGCCCAAAACAATCACCTCAAGGTGCTTCTACTAGCTATTGACTCATATACATGTAAGATACAACTTCATTTGCATCATCAGGACTACAGTTGAAGCGAATCATGTCAAGTCTTGCTACTGTTATTGCAGCTGTTCATGTCAGGTTGACTCACAGCGTCTGAGTGCAGTTAGACTTGATGAGTGTGTAACCGCCGAGATTAACGCAGGGCAGTAAAGCCGGTCTGTCTCACTGAGGAGGAAGTAGTAGCAGAACTTAACTCGAACCACCAGGTGCATCTGTCTGATCACAACCAGACCTGAGATACGCCTTCAATGAACTGGTGTGGTCTGAGAAATGACAAGAAGCAGCTTGCTAGCCAGAGCTTGCAAGTCGTTCAAAATGTGTATTCATCGCTAGTTAAGTAAAACAACGCCGTGCTAATCTTATCTTATTCTTATCTTGGCTTTGGATTTGAACTCTAAATATAGGGTCAAAGTTGATCTTAGGAATTCATGCATCATCTTGCCTTGGATTTGTTTCATACTTGACACCAGGGCATGTTTTTAATGTAATCCTCAGGGAATGTTTCAAAAATGTAAAGCACTTCTGCTAGCGTTATTTGGTTCCAGTGGAGTGTACATGGAAAACATGTACAAAGTAGCAAAATAGGGGGTGATATATGACATGTCAAATTGAAAATATTTTTGTTATTATTCCATTTTTGTAATCTGACAAGAAAAAACTTTAGTAGACACCAGTTAAATATTTGGTAGCGGCATAGTCGCTGGTCCATAATGGTCCATGATTCTGTTTGCATTACTAGATAGAGGATATCTGTGTTCAAGATTACGTTGAGATCTAGTGGCAATATGGCAAAACCAAAAAAAAAAAAACCTCAGATGACTGTTCCTCTAACCACAAATTGGCGTCTCTAGACATGTTTTGTCCTGTTGGAAGAGGCCAAACCTATCAGGATGAAATGAGGGACAGGTGTAGCTTGTCAGAAAAGAGTGTTGTAGATACATACTGTGTATCAGTGGTTCCACTGGATTGCCAGTTAAACAAACCCCAAACCATTATGGAGCCAAAAGCATCCTATGTATTTTGCATAATCTTGCCTGAGACCTTTTGACCTGTGAACCAAGGGCTCTGATGGACGGCCAAGGTAGACAGATGCTAACGTGGTCAGCAATGTGAAGTAGCTAGTAACATAATGTCAATTAATTGGTAGCACTGGCCAAAACCTTGAGTGTGTGAGATTACCTGTCCTTATTGTTGAAGTCCATCCCCAGCAGAATGTTTTCCTCCGTGTCCTGTCTGCCGCTGGTGTAAACCACCACCATGTACCGCACACGATCTGACCAGGCGCTCTCCAACCGCACCGCCTGTCACACATACAGTTACTTTAGCCACTGCAAACAACCCATTAATGATATCTAGATGACCAACAATCTGATGCTACGATCCATTTCGCACACGCCAAGTGTTACTATTGACAACCCAACCCAAGATGTCTGTTGCTTTATATACACACTGGCGGATACAGCCAATGACATGCATACGACATGGCGCGTTGCTATGTGTTTCGCACAGGCTCGTCTGGACACCAGTTTTTCTGCCACTTCAGTGTATTTGCATATGGTTCACACCTAGTTTATTGCTGAAACCCGATCGTGAAATATGTGTGTCAACAGGGCCAAAAAATGTCCTCACTAATCAGGATTGTGTCTGGTCTTCATTAGTACTGTAATACCAGGAACCTCAGCATGCATCTCTAACAAGCAGGACCACTAAACACTGACCAACCACACTCACACACACACACACTTCAAGAAACGTTGACATGTTGTCACATGGAAACACTCCGTAATAACGCGCACAGACTCGAGCGTGTTCTCAGTTATCAGTTAATGAACCAAATGAGACCAAACAGCACACAGCCCTGAATGTGTTTTATTGGCTGCTGTAGGCTGAGTGTGTAGACGCGCATGTGCTCACCAGTTTGATTCGGTCCTCGGAGCGAAGAATGTTGATCATCACCTGTAGGTGCTGAGGTAAATCTCCTGTTAAAAGAGAGGGGAAAAAAAAACCAAAAAAAAACCACACTGTTAAAACACAACCCTGACAACTCGACCTCTTAATAAACCAGCACCTCGGCTCAATACCATGACATACCATGTGTGTTAAATCAGCGCAAACATAATGGCAATAAAACCAGAGCGAGATTTATTAGAGGTGAGGTGCAACAGGAATGGGGAGGAAGGAATGATTCACGTCGTGATGAGTGAGAAGGACGGGACGGAGCCAGCCAGCGCTCAGAGCGGCGTACAGCATCCATACGCACGTTCGACCTGTACGTAATTTACTACAGCTCACAGGACCTGGGGCTAATGTTTGTTTCTATTAAATCTAACAAGTATGTAAAGCCAAGTCCACACACACACGTTAATGCAATGTGAAGATTCCACAGATATAGTGACGTTTATTTAGCATTTATGGACAAAGTCTCCAGTGTCTTTAGGATGGACTAAACTGTAAAAAAAAAAAGAGAAGCCAGTAATGGAATGTACGTTTATAGCTGCTATAATGTGAGTCAAAGCAAGAGCTATTTGTTATTTTACAACAAACCTAATAAGAAGTTTACTGTAGTTAGGTTTTGTCGGTAAATGGGTTCGAACCAGTAACCGTCCACAAGACCTCACAGCTGCTCTAAAAAGTTGTCTTGCACTAACAAACGTTTCAGAAACACTGGTTTTCTTCATACCCGTATTTGTAAGTCGTTCAGCGGTAAAGAAGCGTGCATTCGCTACAGTCATGTAAAAAACAAAGTCCACCCTCTTTGAATTCAATAGTTGCCTCAGCAGGTCTTAAAATTAGGGTAAAACAACCTCAGTTGAACAACACACAACAACTTCACCCTCACTGGTTCCAGCGGAATTCAGGGGGTAAGTAGCAGACAGGTTCTGCCTCATCAGTAAGTTTGACCACGTCTAAAAAAAGCTGAGGTTTTGGCAGTTTGCAAGTCTAAAAGCATTCAGGTGTGTGTTATCACAATTTCAAGGTGGTAAGACATCAGCAGTGATCTTATAGAAGCATTTCCTATCAATCTGGAAAGGGTTATAAGGCCATTTCCAAACCATTTGAAGTCTATTATTATATGCTAAAATTATTCCTTTATTAAACGATTATTTACAAGTGAAACATTTCAGACAGTTCTCAATCTTCCCAGGGGTGGACGTCTTGGCAAAAATTGTCCCCCCGGGGACAATCTGTGCAATGATTAGAAAAAACGAACCGGGCATATTACAGTCAATGAGTTGACTATGAACACTTAGATTTACATGTAAAGCCATTTATCCAACAGCTAAAGCTTGGCTGAAATTGGGTCATGCTACAGGACAATAATCCCCCGAAACACCAGCAAATCTACAACAGAATGGCTGGAAAAGACAAGAATCAAGGTCCAGACCTCAACCCAATGAAATGCTGTGTTGGGATCTTAAGAGAGAACAAAACCTCAATGTACTGTAGCAAGAGTGGGGTGAAAAATTCCCCCCAGAACGATGAACTTGATTACTTTATGTTATTGCTGCTAAAGGTGGTTCTACAAGCTATTGATTCATAGGATGTACTTCATTTTTCACACACAGATTCTTTATTTTTCATAAATAAATGACACAATGGAATCTGTTGTGTGTTTTTTTTATATGAGGTTGTATTTACCAAATGGATCTGGTGCAATAAAACCATTGAATTCAACTTTGTGTTCCACATGACTGTATGCGAGTCAAGAATCAAGATGTTTTCATTGGTAAATGTAAAATTTTACTTTTAAATTGTATTTTTAGCATATGAACATTGATGATTTACACATAAATCTGTCATGTTCAGTTTGATAAATGATGCACGAAAGACGTATAGATACACTAACCCTAAATCCCAGACATGTCCCTCTTTTCTCTCTCTCCAGAGCCTATTCCTTTCGTTTCTTTTCTAAGAAGTAACCTAAGACTCTTTAACCTTTTCAACCTTTAATAAAGAGTTTTGACGCAAAACCCAGAACCACCCCCTCCTTTCAGTCCAGGATGTGGACTCATACCTCAGTTCTCTCCTATTAAGGTTGTACAGAGTTCCGATTATTTTGCTAAATGGTAAAAAAAAAAAAAAAAACTAACTCGACCTTCAAGCCTCCAAACAAAACCGAGGATGAAAAACATATTTGGAAAACCAGCTCCTCCTAACAATGGCCATTTGTTTGGATGTTGTGGATGTGTGGCACAGCCCTGGTCTGGACAGATCTAAGAAGAGAAGAGAGAAGAAAGAGAGAGAGAGAGACTGCAGCCAGACAAGCTCGTAAATCTAAACCACCGTTGGCGTTAATTAGCAGTTTGGGTCTTGATCAGATGCTGTTTTACACTCGGCCTCCGTGGCTGTTGTTCCTGCTTTCTGTTTTTCTGGCACCGCTTCAGGTAACCATCATTACAGTTGTGAGTCACGCTGTCATGGTGAGAATGTGTCTGACAAAAAGAACCAGGAAATCAATAGAACCAGGATTTAAGGACGTGGAAAGATGCCTAGCTTCAGCTTTAGCTAGTAGCAATGCACACCTACAGTCGCTTCTTGCTTTTTTTTTTTTTCAAGTCAGCATGGACACCTAAGTACGTCAGTACTCTGGACACTGTCCAACGTCATCCATTCATCATAAGTGAAAGGTTTGACCTTTAAAACAGGACATTTGACTCGCTGTTCCACGTCTACAAAAGGAAAACAGAAGCAAAACCTTCCACCTGCGGGTTTGCAAGGCAGCTCAGGATCAAAGGTGGTTTTCTGCTGATCAAGCACCAGGTCACTCCCTGGCCTTTAACCTTGATAAGAGAAACAACAAACCTAACCTTAGGTCAAGGCAAAAGAGCATGTGACGGCACACGCGCAGCCCCTACAAGCGAAATTCAGACATCTGCAAAAATTTTACAGGGACAAAAATACCCCCAACAAAACAAACCAGGACTTCTTGTGTTTTTTTAAAAGATTCACCTGGATTAAAAGTCGATGTCCCATGTTATGTCACAGCCCGAGTAGTTTCATTTACTGCTAATTATAATACAGACAAACCAGAATAACGAATCTGTTGCAATTCCTGTACACAATTGCATCACTTTGTACTTACTTATTAAGTACAAAGTTTGTACTTACTTATTATAATATGTTGACTAATTTATAGGTAATTACTAAAATTAACAGATATACTTCATTACATCTTGTATTCGATGTTGTTTATTTATCTTGTTGAACGTCTGGTTTCTTCCCACAGATTTCTGTTCTTGGTTTTCAGGTGTGGAACCAATGCGGTTCAATCCAATTATATTTATATAGCGATTTTAACAATGAACATTGTTCTAGAAAAATTTTAACTCTGATGAAGGAAAGGAAAAACCACCTGAAATGACAGCAAGATGAAACCTTGAGAGGAACCAGACTCATTTGGGTGACATGGAAAATGGGATTATAAATAATTCCCAGATAGGGAATTCATCACAGTTTTGAAATGAAGTCTGAATTTTGTTAACTGTTTAGTAATGGACATTTGACTCATGGAGAGTAAACATGGTCAGTCCTAGTTTTTAAAGTTTTATTTGTCACATACACAGTCGTACATGATACTACATGCAGTGAAATACCTTTGACTGACTGTCCAAGGTATCTGTACAATAAAGTAACTGTACAATAAATAAAATAAAATAAAATAAAATAAAATAAAATAAAAATAAATTAGAGTGGAATATGGTAATAGAAATACACATCTAATTCTAAAAAATTAAAACAAAATATTTAGAAAAATATTTACAAAAATGTTAAATGTGCAAAATGTAAATAATGTCTAGACAGCATTTTACACCATCCTACTTGTGCTCAGTGAAGAAGAACTCTCCAACAGCGACCAACCAGGGATGGTCAAGGTTATTACATGATTTCTCCACAAGTCACGTGCAGCCAATCTTTGCTTGCTCAGGCAAACCCTCAACGGAAATCGTTCCCACCCAGTTCAGTATGCAAGACCGTTCCGGCGCTGTGGTTTACCGGGGACAGGCATGTTAATCCACCACTTCCTCCCTGACAGAACGACCCGAATTCTGGACTCAAACTACGGATGGCTGTAGCATCACCCGGGATTCGAACTCGACGTCAACACTTTGTGGTCTGGTCAAATACCAAGGGACCTCTGTGTGCTGCCTCAGCCTTCAGCATTCCTAGCATCAATGCTAACACTGAAGTTGTGTCACCTCAGACCCTGGTTTTTAAATGGCCTTTCTTTTAGCTTAGCATGTGAGTCGCTGTCTAATGAGAGAATTTCAATAACCTGTCAGTTAGAATCCTCTCGACAAGACAGATTCACCGAGTTCACATATTCCTCATTCTGATGTTTGATGTGAACAGTAATTAAAGTAAACGCTTTCTTGACCTGATTTTATACACTGCTGTTTTTTTTATACTCAGTTATAGATAAAGATGTTGAGATTTTTCTTCCAAGCTCTTACAGGGATTCCCAGTTTAGAACTAATATATTTTAATACAAATGTTACATATAAACATATACAACACCTAGCCCTGCATTCCGCCTGTAATAGGGCGCCACCAAGTCTCTTAGCGTTATTCCACCATCACCCATGGGTGGTGTTACTGAATAGTGGAAGGGTTCCGAAACCACAGCAACTCAGCCACAAGATGGTACACCATGTACAGTTACAGAGCGGGGTCACCGAGTGCTGAGGTGCACAGTGTATAAAAAAAAGTCGCCAACGCTTGGCTGAGTGAGTTTCAGATCGCCTCTGGCATTAACATCAGCACAAAAACTGTACATCAGGAGCTTCATGGCAAGGAATATTCCCATAGCCAAGTGTCAGATAAAGTACACCACCAGTGGACTGGAGCGTGATATCACGCTTCTGTATCTGTCCATCTGATTGGACGAGTCTGGGTTTGGTGAATTCCAGGAGAACTTTACCGGTCTGACTGCACTGTGTGAAGTGGAGACTGGATAATGCTGTGGGGGGTGTTTTTTCAGGGGTTAATCCAGACACTTTGGTTCCACTGAAGGAAAATGTGAACAATTCATTGCTTGATACTTCAAAGGAAACAGTTTGGTGAAGGCCCTTTTCTGTTCTAGCAAGGTCCATAAAGGCATGGGTTGGTAGACTTGGTGTTGAAGAACTCGACTGGCCCACACACAGCCCTGACCTGAGACAGGTCCTCATCACAAACGCTTTTCTGGATGAACGGCACAAAATCTTGTGGAAAGCCAAAATTTAGATGCCAAGGGGGGTCCATATTAATGCCTATGGATGTAAAATGGGATGCCATAATGTCCCTGTCCCTGTTTCCCCATCTTACTCTGCGTCTCTGAAAATAGAACGAGTGCACTGTTCATATCTCGGGCTCTCGACTGGAACAGGCACGGATTAAAATACTTGTTAACTTGAACGCGGACGACCCGCAACAGCGAGTCGTGCAGGAGTAGCTGAAGCAGGAGCATGAACCCCAGCGATAACGTCACATGAGGAAAGCAGGCTAAAGGAGAAAAACATCCTCGAGCAATATTGACGCAAAAATCGACAACAAAGGGCACAGCAAGACGTCCGAAGGGCAGGACAGCTTATTTACTCAGACTGCCCTCTGCTCTATTGATTACAGAATTCCAGGAACAACAACCAGCCCTCACAAAACGAAGGAGTCTCTTAAAAATAGGACCTGCACTGTAAATCATGATGTTATAACCTGAGAGCTTTTTATAGAGCTGCATGGGGAGACGTTTAAGAAAAAAAAAAGTATTCTCATGTCCTAAATCCCTTTAGGCACACAGAAAAGAAGCAGTGAACTTCGTGTACGCCGCGCTAAACCATTAATCCAGCTAATCCTCACAAACGCACACGCGGACACATGCTGCGCTTAAACGGGACAAGCTTAACCAGCACTGTGTACCCGGCCATCACACCTACACGGGTCCTGTGCAGCATCTGCTGTCCTCACACACCCTCAGGACGCATACACACACACACACACAAACATACGGAACAGGATCTGAAAGGGAGTGAAAGGGAAAAAATGGGAAGGGGTTATGCAATCAGACCAGATAGACAAGCTGAGAGACGAGGAAAAAAAATTGTGACACTGTGATGTCAGTACTGCAATAGAAAATAGGATTCAACCACAGACGAGGATTGAGGTTAGGGTACTGGTCATGTGACCCGGGAGGTTGCTGGTTCAGTCCTCCATACACAAGCACAAAAGACTGATAAATAAGGCCCAATGTTGGGTAAAATATCCCCTGTACTGACAAGACACGACTGAAGTGCCCTTGAGGAAGGCACCTAACACACTCCATAGATAGAGGCTGCCAATCACTCTACCCAACTGTGTTCACTGCCCCCTGGTGTGTGTGTTTCACTGAATACGGAGGTCAAATTTTTTTGTGTGCTAACACAGTAGGTCGATCACGTCACTTTCAATTTCACCCTTTCTATTTGAAATCTCTGGAAAACATACTGGCTACACAACAGATCACAGTACCGAGGTTACACCAGTCTCGCTTTAACTTTTTATGTTACTCTGGCTACTACGCATGCGCATAACGGGAGCTAAGACTTTACGGCACCTTTCTGCTTTACGGCCGTTTCCATGACAACGCGAGACGCTTGATGCAATATCACCGTTTTATACTTACATATTAGGACTGTTAAACGATTAAAAATTTTATTCGTGATTAATCTCAGAATTTCAGATAGTTAATCGCGATTTATCGCATTTTTTTAATGTATGTAAATGAATAAGGCTTTAAAGTGAAATGTTACAATTAAAATGGCGAACACATGTTATGCTAAA
>JAOVVF010000028.1:14416123-14427293 GCA_028565595.1 Duopalatinus emarginatus | reverse complement strand
GTGATAATTTGAGATAGCATTAATGCGTTTTTTTTTAATAAAGAGTCCAAAAATCAACTCACATAATGTTAATAAGTTGTTAGAATAAGATTATGTAAATACTACTATTATGATTATGTGAAATTATTATTATTATAACCTTATAATTCCAAGAGGACAAAATTCGTTATCAATTTTGACCCAAACCAATTTTTTTTAAGACTGTTTGACTTATTCTAATTATTTTCCTTTTACAGTTTAGTGTAGGTAAATTTGTAATTTGTGTAAAAGTGTATTTTTTTTTTATCGCGATAATTGACCGCCCTAATTATATTACATTATTTAGCTGTATTTATTGATTTATTGATTGCATTGATAGAAAATGTTCTTTAAATGATAAAAAACAGCTGTATAAGAGGAATAAACACATCGAGACATACTAACAATAATGTCCCATTACGCTGGGTTGCATCACACCATTTCAGTGCTGATTGTTTTCTTACTTAACGAGTTAAAGTAATATATAGATTTAACTTCAAATCAGCTGCTTGTTACTGAAACAAGGAGGATACCGTGTGTTATGATATGAGTGCTAATGATATTTGCTATACTTGCAGCAAGGCATGCTGTGTCATCATTTACCATGCTACAAATATTGCATCAGATCACCCAGCTGTACTACAAACACACACGTGTGCATACACTGCCTCTTCACATTTGCCTAATTTACCCCTTTCTAACGCTCCATCTATTCCTTGAGTACTTGCTACCTCTTTATTCCTTCCTAACTCTCCATCTCTATTGCTCTCTCAGTCTCACTCTAATGGTGTGAAGAGATGACATCACTGCAGCTCTGTGTCCTTCTATTGGATGGATTATTCTGGAAAATCCAAATTGTGTTTGTGTGTGTGTGTGTGTGTGTGTGTGTGTTAGTAATAAGATGATGGAACAGCCCCACCCTCACCAAGGACAGACCACTTCACTCATTTTGATCGAGTAACCCAGACCACCCCCACCCCCTCCAACCTTCCTCCTAAACAGTACTCTGGTCCCCTAGGGCACAATGATGTCATTAGTAAAGCAACGTAATCTTCCATAGAGCCCAACCTGGAACATTTGTTTCTGATGATCTAATGAAGAAGCAGGCATTCGCACAACCTGTTACACACCTTAAACTACAGCCCAGTTCCTCAGCCCAGAAAGTGAAAACCAGCACAAACATACTTATGAATGCAATATTTTACATAGCGACTGGTGAACATAAAATATGTGAAGGATGTCCGACTGTAAAATTGTGGGTATGTCTACCTAATCAGTTTTGTTTACACTGCGGCTTGCTGCGAGCATGTGTTACTTGCTCCCTCTACTGATGAAAATTGCACTCTGCAGCAAAATGTCTAATGACGTCATAGCAAGATTTTGAAAATTACTATACACAGAATTGATAATTACCAAATCACTGGAATCGTTACCGATTTCAACAGAGCACTGCATTGGTTTTCGATTTCTCTTTAATCCTGACGGAAGCTGCAGATTCTCGAAAAAGGTCATGCGGTGCAACTGAGACACATCCTGAGCCGCTTTGCGCCTATGCAGCTTCAGCGTCGTCCCAAATGGATGCCTGACATGCTCCTCAAAGAGAACCATTTGTGTTACAGACTAAAGGGCAGCACTTTATAGATAATCCAATGAGACATGGGAATAACATGTTGTTATAGGGCATGAGGTAGGTTGGTTTACATATAAAATCTTAGGAAACAAGATGACATCAGTGCATTATGTGTCTATGAGGTTAATGGTTCATTAAACAGGAAAATTTTAGGTGCATATTCAAAGTCCTATTCAATGGGTCATTGTACTAGCAAATAGAAGGTGTGTGTGTGAGGGTGTGTGGGTGTGTACAACATCAAATAGTTGTGGTAACATTACCTAACCTTCTGCACTGACAAATCCCCTTTTAAATGTCCTGATCATCAGGTACATCTCATAAAACCCAGCTAAAACATTTATGTTAAACATATCTGAGCATTTGTAATAGCGGTTTAACATAATAACACAAGATATCACATACCCAATTACCAATACACCCACAGGGCGTGTGCGATCCTACACACCAAGATAGTAAACACAATACCAAACTAGTAGGAATTTCAAAGATTGTATTAACATTTCGTGTGGTTAAATATTGAAGAATGCTGATAAAAGGTATAACAGTCGCATCCTCTGTACGAAATTAATTTACATGATATCAAGATAGAAGCAAAAGTGTTATGAAATTATGTTATGAAGTTCTTAATTGCTCATCAATTCGATTTGGTTCTTGAAATTAAACATGTCATGATAAATGTGCTTGGTGGCATGTACATCTTTCTGCACTCATTTACATAATAAAATAAGGAAACATAACAAAGTAATAAGTTATCTTTATCTGTTAATGTAATTTTATGAAAGTGATCATTTGTGTATGTATATAAAGTATATGAAAGTGGTAATCTTGAAGTGTTTTGAATTTAAACATACTACAGTCAGATTTTATACTATACTAGATCATGTATCTCATATATTGTGCTATAATTTGCTCAGATTTTATACTACAGTCAGGCCTTTGTCTAGCTGTACTTTTATTTAACATCAAGTTTATATATATACATATATAATATACACTGCATTTCGTTGCCTTGTACTTGTACTGTTGAATCTATCTATCTATCTATCTATCTATCTATCTATATATATATATATATATATATATATATATATATTTAAGATTTTATACAATAGTGAAAGTTTTTATCTAATATACTATGCTGTACTTTTATTTGACCTCAAATTTTACATTATCGTTACATTCTGTCCCCTATAAAGAATTGCTAGATTTAACATAAGACTAACATAAACTGTAGTTAAATTCTCTTATATCTAAAGATTGTACACCACAATTATAATTTTCAACTTATACATTTTGCCATAATTATGTTTTTAATGTTATAGTTTATACTATAGTTCTTTAAACTATACCATATAGTTAATAAAATAAAATAGATCTAATATACTAAAACACTACTGTACTTTTATAAATCGTAACATTTGATAATCCGTTACACTAGGACATTAGATTAGATCATCCTTTTAAATCTGTCATATAACGTTAACATTTAACGAGGTAACGTTTTTATCTTATATACTACGCTGTACTTACTGTAAACTGATCTCAATTTTTTTTTATTATTATTATTGTTACAGTCTGTCTAATACACAGATATCGTGATAGATTTAACATCAGATTGTAAACTATAGTTAGTTAGGCTACATTCTCTTAGTTATATAGCCACTATGATAACATTACCGCTAGATTTTACACTATGATAACAATTTTCAAATTTTGTTACGCCGTGTTTTATAAGTAAACAATATAAATATAATATGTCTATATACTACAATATAATATAAACAGTATTATTTGTTTTGATCTCCTTTATGATATTTCATCTTTAACAAACCTCCCTGTTTATTACACAATAAAGTCTAAATGACCATAAACAGGACATGGCATTTTACACACGTTTTTACACATTTACTGAAGAAAAACGTGTAAAACTGTAAACTTTACTACGAGTACACAGACAAACAGAAATGTTAGACAAAATTAAAGTCTTGTCCATGTCCCTGTCCCTGTTGTGTTGTCCTGAATGTCTCCTAATCCAGGTTATGAACACAAACACAAACACAAACATTAATCAGCCTTTATTCAAGACAAAATCACGATCCCGCTGTCAGACATGAACATGTGGATCATTGCCCGGTATTAAACGTTTCTTTTGCACTGTATTATGAATAAAAAAACCATCATTTTGCTTTATCTTTACCCTTGGCTAGCTGAGATGTGAGTGTGACCGAGTAGGACTAACAGGTACAGGGCGCTGTGTTAGGTTAGCTTTACCGGCTAACACTTCATTCACCAGAACAAAGCTGAAGCCTCGGTGCTGAATAATCAGCGTGGACGTGTTGAACGTTAAACATGTCATATCTAACACACTGGTTCAGGCTTGGTGTTGGACTTGTGGACGGATTTGGACGGATTTGACACGTCCGTCTTGTCAGCACGCGCCGCCTAGCAGCTCTCGCGCACTGATTATCCAGGCAGGACGAACCGCCTGTTTTAACCAGAGCAAAATATTTTGATTTGATCTAAATCGCCGTGCTCTTCTGATACTGATCTAACGAGCACATGTTGTACGCGGCAGCCACGGGTTAAAACACACACACACACACACACACACACACGGGCCTCCTACACGTCCCCGCGTCCCGTTAAACCCTGCCTTTCCTGTTCCTGTTTCCCGGCTTACCGTCTCGGCGTTGGCGGTACTGGCGCTGGCCGTGCTCGGGGTCGGAGATCGCTGCAGCGTCACCAAAGCCATGGTGTAGAACCGCGAATAATCCAAGGATACAGAAATAAAAGTTAAGAAAAGGAGGCTCAGGTCTTTAACAGAGGCTGGAAATGGCCCCGAGCTGCTGTTGGCATCTCTGGCGGCTCGGATGTGATGATCAGCCTCGGCTGATTTTGGTCCGAAAAGGCGGCGAGCTGCCTCTAAACCTCCTGCTTGGCATCAGATTTCTGACATAACCTCCATTAGATAACATAAAGTGTTATTCAACTGCATTGGAGCTGAGTCAGGCTGCTGAATCTGACTCCTCCAGGCTTCATGATGAGTGTAGGAGCGGCTGATCTCTCTCTCTCTCTCTCTCTCTCTCTCTCTCTTTCTCTCTCTCTCTGTGTGTGTGTGTGTCTCATACACACACTACAGCATCAGGACATGTAAGAAAATGCAGACATGATGGTGATGCTATTGGCTGTCAAGAGGTTTCCAGCATTAAGGTCACACTCCATATGTTGAGGTTGAATCCCCCCCAACACACACACACATACACACACACACACACACACACATTTAATACACAATTTTGTAGGGCAGGTTCAGGATGATTGGTACACGCGCACGTACAAACGTTCGTCTACGAGGATGAGTCTAAAATGTTGCCACTGGATTTCCACTGGAATCGCTGGGCACATGGCAGGAATACCTGCATCGCAGGGTACCACATACACACAGCCTTCCATGTGTGTTATTCAGTATGACACCAGGTGAAAACTCACATGGAAACGTTGAGAACACACAGACAGTAACCGGAGCGAGGCTTGAACCTACAGCCGCAGATCCCTGGAGCTGTATAGCACACACACACACACACACACATACGCACTATCTTCGCCGCCATCGTAGCACCCTTCTCGTTATCAACAAACACAATATTTTTCAAAAGAATCTACCTGCTTTTCAACCGCCGTTGCACCCCCGTTGTCACCAAGCTTTCGTATTTCCTTGAGCTGCGAGCTACTAATGCACCTCTGTCTTCGCCTCTTCATCAGACGTGAAACTTCGTCCTCTAAGGGCCTCTTAGAGCGGACCAGGTTTCTAGATAGTGTTGACAGCATGGACGGTGGTGTGTGGACGTGTATTGTCCAACACCAACACAACACCTTTGTATATCAGTCCTCTGGGTTTGGCTTGAATTCTAGGCATTAAGTACTCGCCCAACACAACACATCCCAAAGTGTCCTTTTATACCAGAGCAATTTTTAAATGATTACTTATTAGCGATTGTGACGTCATACATTATTTATTATATTTACATTTACCGTGGAGCATAAACAAAACAAGTTCCTGTTTATCATTTATAACAGCTATAAACAGTCATCCAGTCATAGCAGCAACAGCTTCCTATTTTTCTCTCTCTTGAAGTTATTAGGACAAAACACACAGCTTGTCATGTTTACCCAGATAGCAAATCACATACCACATGAAATGATGGCACAGAAGATGCAGATACCAGTTCACAGCCATGTAAGGGCCACATCTCAGCCACCTTGGCCCATAACTCAACCACAACTACCATGTCAGAAGTGGTCCAGATAGGTTTTGGCCATCTAAGTATAATTAATATGTGGGCCACTTTTGTGCCGTATTGGTTCCAGAAGTGGCCCACATCTGTATTCTATCTGGATACTTATGAACCGTGAATGAATCCTGGGTAAGTAATGGGGGAGGGGGGTCTTAAGTGTATTATTCCCATATTTCCATTAATGGACACTGGGATGTTTTTACAGTTGGTTTCAACTTTTATACATTTATACTAGTGATTTGACCTCTGAAATTTGATATCTGCTACTTGCCTACATTAAATACATAAATAGTGCCAGGAAGGGGATCGGGGGGGTGGTGTAGATACCCGGGACAGCTATCCCCCCCACCCCCCAAAAATTATATAATTCATTACAAGACATCTGGTTTAGCCAACTGGATGTAGCATGCACTGAACTTTTGATCTTGTTTTCACACCCTCTTAGCCAAAGCATTTTTTTTGTAACTTAGCATTAGCGAAATTATATGTTTTTGTCTTTATTACCTATTTGGTGGTTTGGTGTGGACTTGGCATGGCAGCACAAGTCTGAGGCTGAAATGAAGAAACACTATACTAATACTGGGTGGCATTCAGGCAATAATTGGTTGGTACTAACAGGTCCTACACAAATACACCACTTGTACCATCCTGGACCACAATGCAGGTTGGGTGCATGGATTTATACTGATGGTGCTAAATTTATCAGACCAGAATACATTTTTCTAGGTTCAGATTGTAGTGATCCTGAATAAAAAAAACAGCTGTTTCTGTATGATTGCCTTGACATCTTCTTGGTTTCTGTTGACTGGTCAAGGCATGGTTCAAAAAGCATGCATGATATCTTATTTTGTTGAAATATATAGTTCAAGAGAGGAGTTTACAAGATCCTCCAAGGTACAGAAGAATATTTACCAGGGAGGCTACCAAGAAACCTTCTGCAAGGTTCTGAATGTTGTATAAAAACACATTACCAGAAGAATAACATATACACAGTGAAGCACGGTGGTGGCAGCGTCATGCTTTCAGGCTGCTTCTATTTTTATTAAGATAGAATCGCTACAAATATCTATTATTTTTTGTGCAAAACTTTCAAGTGTCCGCTTGTAAACTGAAGTTAAAAAAGAAATTTGTTTATTCAACAACAACGACTCAATTCTTACATCCGAATCAACAAAGGAAAGTCTTAGAGTTTTGAATGGCCTAACCAGAGCTCAGACCTGAATCCAACTACAAATTTGTGGAGTGACCTAAAGTGGGCTCTGCAAATGTGCTGACAGTCTGATAGCTGTATAATGCTTTTGCAGAAAAGAGTAGAAAAATAATGCCAAGTCAGATGCTAGGTCAAGACGTGCCACACTGACTGTAACCCATAAAGATGGAATGGTGTAATAAAATCAACAGCTGCTTCAACCGAATAAGTTTATGGGTGTGCACACATATGCAACTGGTTTATTCTACCGTTAAAAAGTTTCTTATTGTATTTAAAAGTTTGAAATAATGTGTCTTAATAAGTTGCATCATTTGTTTACTTCAAAATTTGCCATTTTAACAGGGCGTGTAGCTTTTTTTATATTCACTGTATATAACCCGGGCAGGGTTAGTTAAGGCAATAAAGCAATTCTGGTTTCCTGTAAATGACTGACTGCAGCTCAGATATTAATATCATCTTGTTTGGCCATGAGGCTGATTTACTATAGCGAAAATTTGTATAAATTTGTGTAACAACATTAGTAGTCATTTTGCGACAATCACGCCAGAATGTACAGAGGAAAGACTGATGGTTAAGCATCTAGCCTAGTAAGTAAGTCTGCGAGCAACTAATGTAAATATGGGGGTTAACTCTTTATCTGGCTCTTTATCCTAGCAGTGTCAGTGACATTTCCTATCTATCTAGTTATTTGACATATATTTATTCTACAATGTTAATTTTTTTAAGCATTTTAAAAATAACACTATGTTTACTATGTAGATTGCATCAAAACAAGTTTAAGGCGGTATATACTCTTTTTTCCACAACTTGGGCATAAAGAATGTTGGGCAGCAGTTTTACAACTTCTAATTTATTATTTTTTTATTAAATTACATTTTTTTTAACCTAAACTAAAAGAAAACTACACATCTTCTATAAGATTTTATAATTTCCACTATGCACTGTTGTCTATTTACAGTTCTGTACTGCAAACACTTAAACACTTTAACACTTAAAGCCTCGCAATTCAATTCAATTTAATTAAATTCAATTTTATTTATATAGCGCTTTTAACAATGGACATTGTCCCAAAGCAGTTTTACAGGAATAATTTTAAAAAAGGGTTGAATATACATTTATAGAATCAAACATCTCTCAAACATCTACGAGATAGATCTAAACAATACTTACACATAATACAATGTAAATACAGATAATGTTGTTATTTGCTGAAATTGTGTCATTTTGTGTGTGGGATGAGGGTGAGCATAATGACAATAAAACAAAAATAATTATTACAACAAACTTACTTGTTACTAAAAATTTTTAAAGTTCACCACTGTGCATGCTCATAAGTAATATACGAGGGTGAGTCAAAAGTTATCTGCACTCTGGTTGAGGAATTTTGTTTAATCAACTTTGCAGAAAAGACAAATACATTATTTTTTGACACAATCTCCCTGCTTTTCAATACACATCTGGCAACAAGCCTTTGTTTAGCCTCATTTAAAAAAAAAATTGATGCATCTGCAAGCCACAAATGCATCACTGTCTTCACCAGACATGAATCTTTATCTTTTTAGAGCTTCTTTTAGAAGACCAGGTGCCTTGCTTAAAGGCACTTCCCTAACCACAATCCCACGGATTATTCATATATTGCTTTATATTTTAATGTATATAATATAATAATAATATAATTTTATTGACTAATTTGATTTTAAAAAGTGGTTGATTTTATAATTGTAAAAAGCAGGCAAATGTTTATTATTATTATTATTATTATTATTATTGTTGTTGTTGTTGTTGTTGTTGTTGTTGTTATTTATTATTATTATTATTATTATTATTATTATTATTATTATTGTTGTTGTTGTTGTTGTTTTGTTGTGGTTGTTATTTATTATTATTATTATTATTATTATTATTATTATTATTAATTTATTGTTGTTACTATTACTTGTTCCCATTTAAAAGCCTTTTTTTAAAAACAAAAAAAAAAAAAACATTATGCACATTAAAACTTTTCAGACAAAATATTCGTCTCATCAGAAATTCCTAAACTGAATAGGCAAAATATGCAAAATGTAGTAATTATTTAAACAAGTAAATAACAAGGTGAATTTCAGGTCTGATCTCAGTTCTGAATTGGAGAATGGCAATAAAGTGCAGTGAACTTGGCACTGGTGAACAGTGTGAGTTTGGAGCTCTTGAATGCTGCACAGTGGACAAGCCTAGTACTTTGCACAGTGTTATGTAACCCTGCTGTTGCTTGGAAGTTGAAGCACGACCAAGTTCAGGTAAGTTGATCTGTTTCTACAGCTTGTAGTATCTGTGAACTTGATCGCACGTCTTTACAGATGTTTACTAACATTTAGAAAAATGTTAATGTTAAAAAGCAGTAAGTTTTGATCTTAAATGATTTGTGCAACAGCTGTAGCATATGGTTACATGCAATATAATAATGTACTAATGCAATAACATGAAAGAGAGCATTTGAAGATAGCTCTGTGTCAGGTTTCAGGAAACATTCCTGGCCATGTTACATATACACCAATCAGTCATGACATTAAAACCACAAAACCACTGACCAGTCAAGTGAAAAACATTGATATGCAAATGAACCGTCAGTTCGAAAATGTTGTAACCAGGAAAAATGGGCAAGTGTTAAATGTGATGGTTAGACGACTGAGACGTCAGAACTTCAGAACTCCAAAACGGCATGTTTTGTTGGGTGTCAGGACATACAATGGTTAGTACCTAACAAAAGTGGTCCAAGGAGGGGCAACCAGGAAACCAGTGACAGGGTTCACCATGGACATCCATGGCATGGTGGGGTGAAACCTGGTCCATTTCGTCTGAATCCACAAAAGTATCTGTTGCTAATGTCTCGGTGTTGGATACCACAGCACACCTTCAGAAGTCTTGTGGAATCCATGCCCTGGCACGACAGGCTGTTTCGGCAGATGGCGTTAATGTTATAGGTAATTAACCTCTGGTAATGAACATGAATGAATATGCCAAACGTTTGTGTAATATTGTCTCTTTGCAGCCATGCGAGTAGCAGTCATCGGAGCTGGGGTCATCGGCCTGTCCACAGCCCAGAGCATTTATGAGCATTACCATGAAAAAGTCAGCCCTTTATATATAGATGTCTACGCAGACGTCTTCACACCTCTAACCACCAGCGATGGAGCAGCAGGATTATGGCAGCCGTACCTTTATGATAAGGGCAACGTCCAGGAAACGTAAGAGTACTCACGTGAAATTTTTTTTTTCCATCACCATCTATTTTTTATAACATTTTGGTGAGTCCCAACTTTAAAAACACATTAGTACACTGCTTCAGTGTTACTGGCTGTGATATAAGGCTATATATGTATTATGCTAAATATACCGTAAATCTGGTTTATGCTAATTTTCATCCAATATCAAGTAAAATACAGACTAAAATTGATATACAGATGAACGAATGCCCACTAAGGAACTAGTTTTCGAGATTTAGGAGTAAAAAAAAGTTGCAGTCAGAGGATGCAAATGTAAATACTGATGAAAATCAATCAAATCTTTCTTCATTATGTTTATTTTACGTCTGCACTGCTTCTTGTTTGTGTGTGAGTCGTTCTAAGCAATGCACAGCAAATTGATGTCAGTCACTTTCCTTTCTTTTTTCAGAAAGTGGAACAAAGAAACTTTCGATTACCTGTTGAGTTTCCTCAGCTCTCCTGAATCGGTTAAAATGGGAATATTCCTGGAGTCTGGTTACAACCTGTGCACCCAACATGCCCCGGTAAACTGACTTTCTGTTTTTTTTTGGAGGCTTGTATTAGAGACAAACAGTAGTTTGTTTATAAGAATGATGTTAATCAATCACAGCATGAGTAATACAACGCAAAATTAAAACCTTTATTTGAAGCCAGTTAGACAATTTAACATTAACATTTTTTTGGGCTGTCAAACGATTTAAAATTTTAATCATTGCATTTTTTGAATCTATATAAATGAATAAGGCATTAAAGTGAAATGTTACAATTAAAATGG
>JAOVVF010000028.1:14349998-14366995 GCA_028565595.1 Duopalatinus emarginatus | reverse complement strand
ACACACACACACACACACACACTGTACAAATACACACACACACACACACACACACACACTGTACAAATACACACACATACACATACACACACACACACACAGTACAAATACACACACACACACACACACACACTGTACAAATACACACACATACACACACACACACACTGTACAAATACACACACACACACTGTACAAATACACACACACACACACACACGCACTGTACAAATACACACACGCACTGTACAAATACACACGCACTGTACAAATACACACACACACACGCACTGTACAAATACACACACACACACACACGCACTGTACAAATACACACACACGCACTGTACAAATACACACACACACACACACACACACAGTACAAATACACACACACACGCACACACTGTACAAATACACACACACACTGTACAAATACACAAATGTAACACACATACACACTGTACAAATACACACACATACACTGTACAAATACACAAATATAACACACACACACACACACATACACATACAGTGTACAAATACACAAACACACACACTGTACAAATACACAAATGTAACACACACACACAGTACAAATACACAAATGTAACACACACACTGTACAAATACACACATACACATACACTGTACAAATACACAAATGTAACACACACACACACACACACACACATACACTGTACAAATACACACACACACTGTACAAATACACAAATGTAACACACACACACACACAGTACAAATACACACTCACACACACTGTACAAATACACACACACACATACACTGTACAAATACACAAATGTAACACACATACACACACACACTGTACAAATACACAAATGTAAAACACACACACACACACACACTGTACAAATACACACACATATACACTGTACAAATACACAAATGTAACACACATACACACATACACTGTACAAATACACAAATGTAAAATACACACACACACACACACACTGTACAAATACACACACACTGTACAAATACACAAATGTAACACACACACAGTACAAATACACACACACACACTGTACAAATACACACACACACTGTACAAATAAACAAATGTAACACACACAGTACAAATACACAAACACCCACACACAGTACAAACACACACACACTGTACAAATACACACACACACACACACACACTGTACAAATACACAAACACACACACACTATACAAATACATAGCTGTAATACATACACACACACACACACACACACAGAGTACAAATACACACACGCACACACTGTACAAATACACAAATGTAACACACACTGTACAAATACACAAATGTAACACACACTGTACAAATACACAAACACACACACACTATACAGATACATAGCTGTAATACATACACACACACTATAGAAATACACAGCTGTAATACATGCACACACACTGTACAAATACACACACACACTACAAATACACAACTGAAACACACACACTCTACGAATACACAACATATATTGTAATACAAATGTAACACACACACTACAAATACACAGCTGTAAAAGACACACAAAACAATTACACAAATGTAACACACACACATTGCACTGTAACACACACTGTACAAATACACAACATATACTGTAACACACACACTACAAATACACAACTGTAACACATAGTGTACAAATACACAACATATACTGTAATACACACTGTACAAATACACAAATGTAACAAACACACACACACTACAAATACATGGCTATAACACATACACACAAAAAAACAAATACACAAATGTAACATACACTGCACAAATACACAAATGTAACACACATACTGTACAAATACACAAACGTAACACACACACATACTACAAATTCACAGCTGTAATACACAAACACAGAAAGAGAAAGAACCAACACACAAATGTAACACACACTGTACAAATACAGAAATGTAACACAACATATACTGTAACACACACTTACACTACAAATACTGTAACATACTCTACAAATACACAACATAGACTGTAACACAAATGTAACACAGCCACACACACTACAAATACACAAATGTATTGCACACACTACAAATACACAACATATATTGTAACACACACACACACACTATAAATACACAACATATACTGTCACAGACACACTGTATAAATACACATCACTTACTGTAACACACACACACTACAAATACAATATATACTGTAACACACACACTACAAATACACAACATATACTGTAACACTCCTTCTCTTCCTCCTCCCTTTTTTCCTACCACTATGTTGATGACACCCTACTCATCCTCTCCTTTCCCCCCTCTGATACACAAGTCTCAGCTCGGATCTCAGCATGTCTAGCAGACATTGCCTCATGGATGACTGCCCACCATCTTAAACTCAACCCTAACAAGACAAAGCTGCTCTACATCCCAGGAGTAAGTGGATTTATCATGATCTCTCGATTTCCATTGAGAATACCATGATTACTCCAGTTACAGAGGTACGTAGTCTGGGAGTTTCTATGGACGACCAACTTTCCTTTTCTGGTCATGTTGCTAATTTGGCTCGGTCATGCAGGTTTCTCCTTCACAACATTCAGAGAATTCGACCATTTCTCTCGAGGGAAGCTGCCCAGGTACTAGTCCAGTATCTTGTCATCTCAAGACTGGACTACTACAACTCTCTCTTGGCTGGTCGTTCCATGCGTGCCATCAGGTCCCTGCATCTGATCCTGAACCCAGCAGCTCCAAGTATAGCCATGTCACCCCCTTGCTGAGAACCCTTCACTGGCTTCCTGAAGCAGCTCGTATCAGATATAAAACCCTGATGCTGGCCTACAAAGCCAAAAATGGTCCAGCCCCCTCCTACCTGATGGCAATGGTTAAGGCCAGGTACACACCTAGAGCTCTTTGTGCTTCAAGTATGGCCCGACTTGACCCGCAGTTATCTAAGACACATGGAAGGCAAACATCCAGACTCTTCTCTGTTCTGGCAACAAGGTGGTGGAATGAAGTACCCCTTGATGTCTGTACAGCAGAGTCACTTGCTGTCTTCTTGTTTGGTTATTGTCTTCTTTTCTCGAGTCCTTGAATCCTAATTTACCTTTACTAGTTTCTAATAATTCAAGAATTTAACTAAGCACTCTTGTAAGTCGCTCTGGATAAGGGCGTCTGCCAAATGCCCTAAATGTAAATGTAAATACTTACACTAGTGTTTAGCAATTAGCATAGTGATTAGCATTAGAAATTAACATAGGCGTTAGCAATCAGCATTAAAAGTAGCATCAACACCAACACTATCATTATCAATTAACATTGCCAATTAGCCCATGTGTTAATAGTTAGCATTATCAGTTTGCATTAGCAATTAGCATTAGCACTTATTATACACATTAACACCAAACATTTCAAACGATTAGATATTTTGAAGGTTTAGGAAGGAGCCATACCGCTACCATTTACAGGTTTAAAGGAGTTGTTAGGTGAAGGTGTAAGACAATTTGTCTGAGTGCCTTTTAAAGATAGAGTGATATGTGACATTACCTAATATAGCTGCTCCTTAGGCATGTGTGTGTGTGTGTGTGTGTGTGTGTGTGTGTGTGTGTGTGACAGTTAGGCTGTACCTGTCTAACCTATAAGATAGCAGTGTTAGGTTGAACCCGTCTGATTGAGAAGATAGTGGAGTTAGGCTGTAGGACTAAATGTACTTTGCACATCAGAAAGGCTAATCAAAATATTACCTTCAGCCAATTCCAAGTATTTAACACTTGAATACTTTATCAGCCACAGCAGTGAACATGGTGACAGATTTCCTGCACTCCAAGCCCCACCTTACCACCTTGCTTAGAAAAACTGAACACACATGCATACTTTATTCTTGGGCTTTTTTTTTATTTAAACAAGCACAGACACGCACACAGACATACACATGGCCCTGTGTTGGTTCGGTTCTCTCTCCCTCTTTTATCCCTCTTGTACTCACTGAAACCCCCACCGCCTGTCCGGCTTGCAGCTGGCTCCCTTCCCCACTATCTGCACCCCCAGCCTATGGACCACCTCAAATTTAAACAGCTAGAGCACCAATACCAACGAGTGATCCATGCAGTGAGTAATTTTGGCATCTGGTGAACCCACTGCCCTAAGAACTGCCTCACCCCCTTTTTGGTCCAATTTGGGGACACACAACCTCCACCCCGGTGTAATTACGGCACAAGCCATTAACTGTTATTTCTCTGCTAATACATTAAACCCTGGCCTATCTGTCCTGAAAATAAGCGGATGGAAGCAGTAAGGAGTAACATCCCCATGATAACACCTCACCTTTACAACTGGCATATTACCCAAAGCTTTGCACTGAACTAAGCTGTGGTGCATGGTCTGATTGCAGCCAAAGTCCACTAAGATGTTCCTGCTTGATCAAAAAAACCAGAGGCACGTCAGAGATCCAGATCAGCATCCCTATCTCTCCTTGGGACCATCAATCCCAGAATTGGGAAGCAACTCTGGGTTGTTCGAGTACCACCAGATTGATGACAGCTTCCGGTGTACATCCAACACTCTACCACAGCCGCCACAATGACATTATTACTTCCACTGGTGACTGGAAAATACACTTATATGCTGATGACACAATTCTGTACTGCTCACCTGACCACCTGCTGTTCTTTTAATACCTTGCAATCTGCTTTTGATAATAAAGTAGTTTTCCAGATCATGTAACATTGACTTTAATACTTTTAAAATCAAATCCCTGAAGGGATCTAATGTGGAAAGATAAGATATAAGTGCCTTGGCATGTGGCTAGACAACAAATGTACTTTTAATCACCACATAAATAGGTAATAATAACAGACAAAATGAGGCAAAAATTAGATTCCTGTATTGAAACAAAGTGTTGTTACTGTTTACTAATGGTTGGTGTGGTACAGTGGTATCATCATTGGCTCCCATACGAGAGACCTGGGTCTTGGTCTGGGTGACCTGTCTGTGCTACATTAAAAGGGATCCTTGGGCAAGACTCCTAACACTACATTTGCCCGCTTGTTATACCAGTAACCTTGAGGTCGCTCTGGATAAAAGTGTCTGCCAAATGCTGTCAGTTCCACCAAAAATCACTACTAGGTGAAAAGTTGGTTGGTCTTCTCTGGCGGTGTGTTAGGAAACACACTGGTTTCTTTTTATTTTAAAGCACTTACTGGCCATATGCCACAAATTATCACAGCTGTGCTCAATAGAAATAACACAACTTACCGGAATCATTCGAGGGATTAGATCAGTATTCAGGTACCAAGAGATTTTTAATAAACTGGAATAAATCTGATTTTAGCTAAAGTGAACCATCTGGTGTCACACAAACCTTTCAAACTCTTTATTTAAAAGCCTGGGATTGTTTTACTTAATACTAGCTTAACGGTTTATATGATAATTATGTTTTATGTCTTACTCATATGTTTTAGTTGTCTTTTAACCTTTCATTTAATTTCCATTACATTTACAGCATTTGGCAGACACTCATATCCAGAGCGACTTACAAGGTTATTGGTATTACAGTTGGCCAACGTAGTATTAGGAGTCTTGCCCAAGGACCCTTATTGGTGTAGCACAGACTGTCTGCCCAGACCAGGACTTGAACCCAGGTCTCTCACATGGGAACCCAATGATGTTACCACTGTACCACACCAACCATCACTCTGGTATTATCACTTTTGCTATTGTTGTCATTTTTAAAAGTCTTATACAAGTTTTATATGTAAAACCTATTGCAATTTTACTATTCTGTTGGTGTGCTTACATTAAAATTTCCATGTTCTTAACTTTTATAATTTATTTTATTGTTTTATGGCACACTTGTTTTATATATTCTTCCAGTCTATGCTTTATGTGTTAGCAGTACCTGAGAGGCCCTTAGTGTATTCTGAGTTTAAATAAAGGTTAAATGAATGAATGAATGAATGAATGAACAGTTACTGAATCTGCCTAAAACTGGTTTTGCCCTGTAGGTAAAAATATTTCACCTATCAGTTAACCTAGTGGACTGTGGAGGAGGACCCAGTGAACCGTCCTCACCTGCTGTATTCCTGGACTGTGTCTCCCTGATCAGTTATGATCGCATTTCATTCAAAACAGGGTTGCCAAATATACCACAAACCACACAATATCACCTAAAAACCAGACTCAGCTACTATCCAATACCAAGCGGATACTTCAATGACATGGTTATAAATAGACGTAGGATGACGCTTCCTAATTCCAGAGACGTGTTGGTAATCACATCCTGACCATTCAGTGGTGGACAATAAAATCCATCTGGTGTCATTAACAGAATAAAAGTAGTTTCTGAACAGAGTGAAAATAGTTTCGGGTGAAAACAGCGGACTTGGCAACACTACTAAGGCGTCTCTTCGGAGTCGCATCTGGACCTGTTAGCGTTCACACTACACAGTGTGTCCACAGACATCCTAGATCAGCTCCACACCTGACTGAGCTCCGGTTACCAGAGACAGATGTTAATATCCTGCCACATCTGGAAAAATCGTCTACTTACAAGGCAATAACTGCTAAGTATAACTAATAAGTCTAAACCTGTATCTGTTTGGATTGTGTTTTACCATGAGAACTGGAATTCACCTTCAGCTGGCACATCTCATAGTGCTCTCCTCCAGAGCTCTCATTTCAGACTCCAGAAATCAGGAGGTATTTTGTTTTCGCACTAAGTCTGAACTTGGACACACTCAGAATAGTTTTCTTCGTAAACCATCAGCTTTAGCGTCTGTTCTTTTGTATTGGTCCATCTGGACTGCAGAGCATGGTGTTAAAGAGTGTTTTATAAGTGCTGAGCCAGCTCTCATTCAAAACTACATGTCAGTGTGCCATGAAGAAGGCATATGGGATCTACATGAAGTGTCATCTTTGCCTATCAATATTACTCTTCTGTTGGAGCCTGGTAGTCCATGTGAATTTCATCCACGTGCTCTTGGCACTATGAGGTGGCACAGGTCCTTAGACACGGGTTATCAGGGCTCTGGGACCAGGACCCGGCAGAAGCGTGCTTGGATCTTACCCGGGACCCTGTGGTGTGGACAGGGAAGCCGGGCAGGTGACTATGAACAGCTGGGTAAGTAGACTAGATCCTACCTGGTAAGACAGTCACAACTTTCAGTCACATCATTCATTCAAAGCTGCCACAAATGTATCTTTCTGCAGCACAAGACCGAACACAGAGTAATAATCTGAGGAAAACTGTTTCATTCTATTTATGACTTATAGGTATGTTTGATCGAGTAGATAGATGCTGCCGAGAGCACGATCACTGCGACCACATTATCCGTCCCTTCACTGTGAACTTTGGCGTATTTAACCCAACTCTCTTCACCATGTCACACTGCGACTGTGACCACAGGTAATAGCTGCTTCACCTGGGGCAGGGGTTTACATTCCATTTAAAACATCTCAATACCTTCCAGGAAGACTCCTGAGAGTCATAATTTATCATCTCATCACCTGCATAGTAGACAGCTTTCTTTCGCTCATCCACATTTTCCGCTATGGGCATAAAGAGAAAGTTATTAAACATGTAGAGACAGTGTACAGTCTCTAAGTGCAATGTTTCTATTAAAATGTCTTTACTTTTTGTCTTTATCTGTTTTTTAGGTTTAAACAGTGTCTTCTAGACATTAATGACACAGTCTCAAATATGGTGGGCTACACATTCTTCAATCTCCTTAAGATCCACTGCTTTGTGCTTATCCAGAAGAGAATGTGCGCCAAGATCAACTGGATTGGGATGTGAGTGTTAAATAACTTTATTATTACACTAAACTGATAACAGGTCAATTAACAAGCATCATCCTTCACTTAGGAATTAATTCACCTTTTCCCAGCAGCTACTATGTTAATTCAGGGATGGACTGACAGCTTTGATAAATCTGATAAAGAGCTACAGTAAGGAATGACTAACATTAATATCATTGTAACTAATCTAAAGAGTTTACTGTGATGTCTTAGGAGCTATCATAACAAACTCCTACTTAAATTATACTAGGACCTAAACAGTTACCTAGACATGGATTTTACCCTGGTAAGTTTTTGCTTTTTCATGATAATTCTGTGATGATATATGTAGATGGGTAAGGCTGAGGAAGGGATAGAATCAGTAATAGTGAAGCACTGATATGGAAAGATCTCCAGTTTGCTTGCATTTAGTTGCATGTGTTAACTTGCTTCTGTAAGCCCTCTGGCAACACAACCCCCCCCCCCCATTCCCTTTCATTTCCAGTGTCAGTGATATCACTCACTGTTTGTTAGCAATTTCAAAAACTTAACAGAAATACTGTAAATCTTTGACTTGTGTAGCTTAAGGTTTTAATCTTTTCTTATAGGTGCACATCAGATAAGGTTGCCCCTTATGCCATCCTCAAACAGACATCAATATATAATGCCACAACACCAAATCATGATATTCCAGAACCACCAGTTCCTCAGGGACAACCTTCAGCTACCAGCAAGCAAAAAAGCCCAAAGCTAAATCAAGGAAAGCAAACAATATCTAAAAAGAGTTCTGTTCCAGGAGTTTCTGCAACAGGACATACATTTCTGTTGAATGAAATTGTTGCACACCCTTATGATGAACCAAAGACAATTTCACCAACGTCTACAACATCACAGTCAAATTGCCTGATGAGATACAACACCAAATTATTCCACCAGAAATCTAAATTTACAAATCAAAGCACTTCATTCCCAGCCGCAGCAAGTAGTGTTCATGTGCACACAACAAAATCTGTAGCATCTACAAAACAAATAGCTATATCATCAAAGAAAAGTACATCAAACAAAAGCAAAAACATTAGTCAATGGCCCAGTTCCACAGTGTCCACAGTGTCCACGAAGCTCATCAGAGGATATACACCACTAACATCCAAGCTGAATGGTGATTCACCCAGAGGTGACCATTTCCAGCCAAAACAACAGAGGAGAAAGAATGGCAAGCAGGCAAATGGATCTGTACACAGCACTGCATCTCCAAATCTCCTAACATTATCTCCCACATGCAAACTTCCAAGGACTAGGAAATTCTTTAGAAGCATGTCACAAACAAAGAAGGAGATTAATTTTATAAGTACAAAAAACATATCGAATGCAGTATCAAGCAGAAGTCCCCCACAGAACAGAAGCACATCAAAATTAAAAGACAAATCAGCTGAAGTCACCAAACTGCCTAAGACTTGGAATAACACCAATGCAGCATACAACACTTTTAAACCAACAGGTAAAGCACTTATCATGTGTTTATATACTTGTAGTTAAGAGTAATAAATGAGAATATGATTGTGTATTATTAGACATAGTGTATTTATATAGCATGATAAATGTCTTTTGTTAAAAATAAGAAAAATGTGTATATATTTTAGCTGTTGTGATTTATTGGAATATTTACCGGACTCTGTCTCAGTGTCTCCATATATCATAACGTTCCTGAGATGCCAGTGAAGCATTTGCGCTTCTGGACCATGGTATAAATCAAGTGAATGAATTTGTAAATTAAATGTATGATCTAACAAATGCTTTAGGTTTAACCAGCTAAAGTTAACTGCAATTAATTACTTTACCTGTAAGGTAAGAGTCTTCAGTGGTACTGTATTTAGAGAGGCTTAGAGAGTAGATTACATAATGGCATATAGCTTTGAAACACTTGCACTTTACAAATATGTTATTACACAATCCTACTATGAATATTTTAATATCTGATTATCTGATTTTATAAGTAGTTTAGTAAACTATCACATCTTATTCTGGTTTACTTAAAAACAACTCATACCCTCTTCATATTGGCAAATTGCACCTATTTTTAATTGTAAACTAAATCAGATTTGTAGATTATTGACAGGTTGACAAAGAGAAACAAGTTGTCTGAAGCTGTCTGCTCAAAAATGGTTCTTTTCTCTACAAGTCTTCAACTATATCTCATTTGTCATTTAGAGTTTCTGATGCACAGACAGTTGTGAATTAACTTTTTTTGTTCTTTAGCAATATGTGATGTAACCAGACTTTTGGATGACTGTGAATATAGGATTCATCCCATGGAGAAGTTATATGGACATCATAATACAGAGACAACTACAATCTACCACTGCGATTGCATTCACAGGTTATTAATGTGACAATAACAGACAAAAATTAATCATACATTACACTGTTTTGTTTCATATGCTTTAGCTGCAATCTAGTTAATGTACTTTCTCTAACTACTTAACTACTCACACTGTCGTCTTCCTCACAGGTTAACTGCTCATTTAAAGCAACTGGAGAGCATTGCTTTACTGGAGAAACTTGTACGGAAATTTGTGTCCATGTCCTGCATTAAAATATCAAATTCCAAAGAATGCAACAACAATACAAGGTTTGGAAACGAATAATAATTTATGAACATTTGCAGAAACATTTTGCACTGATTTTGTATTTTTGTACCATGGTTCTCAAACCTGGGTTCAGGGAGCCCCAGGGGTAGCATAGCTGGGGGCGGGGCGTGAGGGGGGGGGTAATTATATAAAATTTTAGTCATTATTAAAGTTAATGTCAGAGGTTGCTGTAGGTAAAAGATTGGCCACTAGTGGGCATGGGGTGTATGGTTTCTGCATGTAAGTGCAGAGTTTTCTGCAGCTTAGGTTGACGTAATGGTCTTGGGTTGTTAACCACACACTATCTTCTGGTTCATAGCTTGGGGCTTCTGCATCTGTCAGTGAATTTCCTATATTGCTTTGACTTTACTTAGACTTTGTTGGAATTATTTGTCCATGGTTGTTGAACAACAGAGGCATTAGTATTTTTGGTAGTAGGGTTCTGGGGACTTGTACACACTGGGAGCAGGTGGAGTAGTACATGTTGACATTCGTAAGAATGCTTGACCATCGCTACTTATGTATGGGTTGGTAGGTTGAGATGAGTTGAGATGCTTGGCAGTCTTAAGGTTTTTATAGACGATAAATGGATGTTCAGCCTACTCCAGCCCCCTCCCCTTAGATAATCTGCCAGTGGTGCCATTCCTGCAAGGTCATAGTTTCTTTCAGCTGACAATTTCTGAGAAACGAAGCCCACAGGATAAAAGGTTTGTCTACAAATTGCTGAGGTAACACAGATCCAACTTTTTTTGGAGGCTACAACTTCTTAAGAATAGGGGCTATTGTAAATGCTTGGTTCACAGCTGAGAAATGGTAATAGCTAACTCTTCCAATAATAGATATTAAAAAAGTAATACTGAGATGGTTGAGTGGTCAGTGATGAAGGACATTTAGGGCATTGAAAGACCTCGGGCCTCATTTATAAAGGGTGCGTACACAATTTCTCCCACAGAAACCGTGATTTATAAAGAAATAAGCATACATTAAAGGAAGTTTTGGGTCATCCGTAGCCCTTCAAAAGATTGTGGAGAGAGAGAGTGCGGGAATTAGGGAACCAGATTGTGTATTTCACTCTGTAGTTTATTGACATTTAATTTGTATTAATTATCTGTTTTGTTTTTTCTCGCAATTTAAAATCTGAAGGTGTTATGTATAAAACTTATTATTATTATTAGTAGTAGTAGTAGTAGTTGTATGCTTTTATTATTATTATCATTATTATTATTCTTTTGGCAACAAATTGAACTCAAATTAAACACTGCAGCTACGTAATGCCATTACTGAGGCCACCAAACAACACCTCCTTCTTTGCCTTGACCTCTGACACAAAGACTTCTACTTCATATTCTCCAGATTTTCTGTCTTTGTCTTGCATTATCCCACTTAGAATGAATGGGGAAGCCACCCATATTCATGGGTGATTTGCATGGACCTTTTATGGGTAAATGTGGGCGCTACAGAGGCTGAATGAATGGAGAAGCCTAAATTTAAATATTTATGAATGATTTGCATGGACCTTTAATGGGTAAATGTGCGCGGTAGGGAGGCGGAATATGAGGCTGGTTTACCTGTGCACATTTTGAAGTAGATCTGTGATTTATAAAGCGAAAACAGCATGCAGGTGTGCGTACACACAGTTGTATAAATCTGAATTTATTTGTGCATACACCATTTCCTGCTTTTGTGCACACGCACACTTTCACTCCAAAATCTATGTATCTACATAAATGAGGCTCCTGGTGCTTGGAGGCTTTCACTTTAGCACTGGTGCCATTCAGGTACAGAGCCTGGTTGAAGATTCCTCCTGCATGGGCTTGAGGATGCTTAGGGTAGACAGAGGGAATCTCTTTAGCAGAAAATCTTTTTGCTGTTTTAGAAACTGGCCAGGACTGATGGCAATGAGAAAATCTCTGTTAATAAATCTGAATGTAATATTTGTCAGTCAGTGTCCTGAACTTTAGAGCATACTCAGCAATGTTCTAGGCTGGGCATGACTAAACACTTGTAGAAAGCATTCAGTGAAGTGTTCAAGATGAGACAGCTGGCATTTTGACCAAACATCCATTGCTGAGGTGAGCACTGTAAGCTGTGAGATGGGTTGGGAAATAACCCATAAGAGCAGACTGGTAGTTGAAGTTTCTTGCAGATTCTGTGTGCACAAGACAGGTTTTACTGTACACATTCGAAATAATGTACATAATACCTAATAGTTAGGTTTCATAGATAATATAAATCTGTATTTAGTTTAGGTGTAAGAGACTCAGGTTGTGGATGCAAATGCTTCTTTAATAACAAAGTTCATAAGCATGACAAACAAGTGCAAAAAGTAATCTAAAGACAAAATCAGGCAAGAGCAGGCAATAACAAATAACAGTTCAAAGGGCTAAACTAAAATCAAAATGTAGAAACTGGCAAAGTTAAAAAAATAGGCATAAATGAGATGAGGTGGTATCCTGACACTTCACAAGGGAACAAAAAAACAGAAGGAGTCTAACACACAGATGCAGGGCTAAACTCAACATAGGTGTAAACAATGAACATAATCAGTGAACACAAAATGGGTGCGCAACACAAGATTAATACTCAGGGGACTGAGACAGACAAAGTCTATACTGGTCAAGGACATTTTGTTTGGTTTCCTTGTTTGGCAGGGGCAAAGCACTGACACTGTGGAATCTTCTTTTTTTAGTTAAAGGGGTCCTTGGCTAAACATGGTTTGAGAATCCATGGTTTAATAAAAAAACTTTTTACCTTTACTTACTTTTACTTAACTGGACTTTTTTCTTCTTTGGATTTCTAACCTGAACTTTTATGTTCATAGATGTTCCGCCATTCTTTTCAAAGCCACAGAGTTAGAGTCATCGCTGACCAAACCTGAAGGTCAGGTTACGGTAAAAAAAAGAAAAATATCTACAAATAAAAGAGTCTCCAATCAACTTTACAAAAGCTGTCTTAGGATTTTACGTTGTAGGAGCCCAAAGCATGGTGGTTGACTAGTGCAGACTGGAAAATACCGAGTGAAAACATTTTAAATTAGTATTGTTATGTGTAAATTTATTTAAAATGTATTTTATATTACATTTCTATTTCTATTTATCAGAGGAATGCAGGCTATCAAGGCTATGCTAAGAATACTAAAAATCCTAATAAGGAAAATTTATTGACTTCCTCTTAGTATTAAGCTGAGCAATTTTTTGTTTGTTTGTTTTTGTTGTTATCTGTTTGTTTTAATAACATGCATCATTTAAAATATTGTTATGTCCAATAAATACAGTGATGTTGACTTTCATAATATATTTGTGTTCATGATAAAACATTGTATTATATACATTTTCCTTAAATGTGGGTAAGGGCTGACCAACATAGCACATCTTGATTTGGAAACTTTCTTTTTCTTGACAAAAACGCTTTTTGAAGTTTTTGAAAGGACTTACAGTTTTATCCACTATTCACTGAAGACATTTCGGTTCAAGATCCAAAGATGAACATGAGACTATAGAAATATTGGAAGATGTGACTGACAGATGTTTGTCTTTGCCAGGGGCTTTTCCCTTGAAGACTGTATTTATTATTTAAAAAGATAAACCAGCATAAAGTCCAGAGAGCTGTCTATAGGATAAAAGTAAGCTATTTTAAATATGAAAAAATCTTCATAGTCCTTATAGAGTTGGGGTCAAATTTACTGAAACTTTCCCCTCATAGTCCTTTTTTATGATGGTGGAGAAAGTTCACCAGATCAGATTAAGCCTCCCATTCTCCTGGAAATGAATGTGGACCATGGTGTAATAGTATAAGTAGACAGCATCCTTTGGATTTCCAGAGGAAGTTGTAAGTCATTAAATAAACTGTTTATGCACTGTTACGCAACAATTCAGCCTGGATTTAGGCCTCATCATAGCACAAAAACAGCACAGGTTAAAGTTGTGAATGACTGTTACTGGCCTTTGATCAAGGTTGTGTCTCCCTGCTTGTATTCCCTGACCGTAGTGCAGCTTTTGACACCATTGAAACCTTGTCAGTGGAGAAAATGTTTTAGGTATAAAGCCTCCTGGGGCAGGCTTTCCTGATACGATTGTAAATGTACATCTTATGTTTAAAACACATTGTACAGCTGCTAACAAACATAGTATGCATTTGTGCAAGGGCCCACTACATTAGGTTAATACCTAGCTATAAATTGTGATTTAATCTCATATATTGTTAGCTACTTTATCTTTTCTGCCAGATTTCACTGCACTGTTCCATTTCCAAATTCTTCAGTACAATTATGTAGTGTTGGCTGGTATACATCCTTTTGATTGGACACATAATTTCCTTGTAGGTCTTGGCACAATTATAAAATTAATTGCGCATTTTTCTGATTATATGATTTATGCTTTATGAACGTTTATCAATACAAGCATTGCTAACTACTAATTTATGTACACTTTAAGTTATAGATAGCTTCATCACATTTTTAGCCTAGATGCATAGCTATAGGTTTTGCTAATGCTTAGCTGATTTTCTCTAACCTTAATTTAATTAGTTTAGAAATCACAATGAAATACCTACCTATAAAGAATTGTTTTAAGGTAATTTACACAAATGGCTATAGGAACTTTAGTAACCTTAATGTTTGGTTTGAATTGCTTTTTTAATCCATGTAAAAGTGGGGTTGGCATTTAGCTAACCCTATGATTACAGAATGCCAATCAGGGGAAGAAAAGTATATTTAAAATGAGCTGAAAAATACTTTCAGGAATGCTTTTCAAGATTCAAGAATTGATTGTCACATACACATGGAAACACACAGTATGCAGTACTAAGCAAAAGGGGTAAAAGAGGATAATAAAGATATTACAACACAGTAATAAATTGTTACATTTAATTAAAAACTTTTTTATCATAGGTTTTGGGATGCTAGCGGGGCCTTATCCTGTGAATTAGATGCCCTTTTTCCTTTTTTTGCCCCTGCCCTTCAAACAGTCTGCCACTGCAGGTTAAGGTAAAATTTGGTGTTCCACAAGGTTCCGTTTTAGGTTCATTGTTATTTTCTCTGTATATATATAATATTTTTACTGTATATATAATAATATATAATGTCATTTGTAAACATGGTATCATCTTTCACTGTTATGCTGATGATACAGTTACATGTGTTAGCACATCCAGATGAGAATTACTAGTTTATTAAAATTGAGGAATGTGTGAAGGACATTCTACACTGGATTTACTAAATTCTAAAAAAACAGAAGTACTAGTATTAGGACGTTAGGTCGTTCAGTAGCATTATGTACACCAGTACATTATTACTGATTATTATTATTGATTATTGAGTTATTATTGACTCCAGTCTTTCTTTAGAAGCTCATGTAGATAGTATCAATAGATTAGTCTTCTATCATCTAAGAAACACTAAGGTAAGAAATATCGTGTCACTACACCAAGCAGAAAAACTAGTCATGTGTTCACTCAGGTTTGATGACGGCAGAGTGTCATGTTTGTGTCACCTGTTTCTCTCTTGTAGTTATGCTGTCATAGCTAGATTTGCTGGAGTTTCTGCTTATTTCTGCACAGCATACATTTTCTGTAAATATAAAAGAGCATGCATACCAAATGCTCAGCAACACCTGATACAGCACTGATGCCCTGATGAGTCTCATCAACCAAACATCACTCACTACTACTGAGGCTGAACCCACATGAACACATGACTGATATAAACAAAAGATAACAATGATTAAACAAATTTTACTCTTTATCAGTCAATCACTATCCACCAGTAAACAGTTTAACAAAATCAAACTTAATGTTATAAATATAATTAATTCCTTGGTGAGATATTAGCCCTTATATTAATTGCACTGTCTGTATCTCCTAGATTAGGATGGGTGCTCTTTTAAACATGGTTCCTTTTCAAGGGATAGTTTGATAGTTTTATTTTGTTTAATCTGATAATTTTATTTGATATTTAATTTGATAGTTTTATTTCATATTTAATCTGATAATTTTATTTGATATTTAATTTGATCATTATTATTTCATATTTAATTTGATAGATTTATTTTATATTTAATCTGATAATTTTATATTATGTTTAAGATGATCATTTTGTTTAATATTTAATCTTATAGTTTTATTAATATTTAATCTGATCATTTTGTTTAATATTTAGCCTGTTTTATTTTGTTTAATCTGATAATTTTATTTCATATTTAATTTGATCATTTTTTCATATTTAATTTGATAGTTTTATTTCATATTTAACCTGATAATTTTATTTCATATTTAATCTGATAATTTTATTTGATATTTAATTTCATAGTTTTATTTTATTTTTAATATAATAATTTTATTTCATATTTAATCTGATAATTTTTATTTTATTTTTAATCTGATTCTTTTTATTTTATGTTTAATTTGAAAGTTTAATTTTATATTTAATCTGATCATTTTTATTTTATTTTTAATCTGATAGTTTAATTTTATATTTAATCTGATCATTTTTATTTTATTTTTAATCTGATAATTTTATTTGATATTTAATTTGATCATTATTATTTCATATTTAATTTGATAGATTTATTTTATAT
>JAOVVF010000028.1:14174560-14192278 GCA_028565595.1 Duopalatinus emarginatus | reverse complement strand
TTTAGTTATTTTCATGTAGTTTTTAAATGAAATAAAGGTAGTCTCATATTCTATTCTCATTCTCTGTATTTTATTTATTATTCTCCTATCGATGAAGTGAAATTGATTCTTTCGTGAAGCAACATAAACAGCACTGGGTGAACTAATGTTTTATGTTAAATGTGGGGGGGGGGTCTAAATAAAGAATTAGACTGAATGAAGACATGAAGACACTACGATACTGTTTCAGTCCATTGTTAATTTAGAGTGGTCTGATTTTTGGTACTTAACTTTTTAGAGATGCGGAATTAGGATGGAGTGCAAAGCATAAATGTGCCTAGATGCTAAATGTACAGAATTTTACAGTCCATAACATGATGTTGGCTGAGAGGATGATTGTAAGAACTGTATAACCAATACAAGCTGTTTATCCAGCCTCTGTGTTGGAGGATTGTTGATCACCAGTTCAAGTTGTGAGTTGTAGGAGCAGAGGACAGTCAAGCCACTACTGGTGTGTGGGATTGACTTACACCAGTTCAATGAATCAGAAATAAAGGTAGTGTGTAAAATGCTAAGAGTCAGCCAATGACTGCTTCAGTCGCCCCTTTGGGCTCATCTGAAAAAGTCTGGACTTTGGGTTGTTTGTTTTGAAATTTTCAAAACATATTATTAATTCATTTAGGTTAAATATTTTAATTTAAGGTAAAATTGTCTACAACCTCACTCTACATATTTTCCTTTTTAGCACCAATCTCAGTTCCATGACAGATGTTTTGTAATTGAGTGAAGAATCCAAAGCACCGCAGAGTTTCAGTGGATCCGAATGTAGCCCAATGCTCGTAAGCTGAAGTGCTAGTGATACTGCGGTGGAGTCCTGCAGGAATAGTCACTGACAACGAAGGTGGCAAGAATGGGGCACAAAATCGCAGGTGACAAGCGTGATGGGCAAACATTACTCTTGAGCACCTAAACACCCAAGGTCCCTAACTAGATGGTCTTCTTGCATAGTTTGCAGCAAGCTTTATATAGTGTACATATTGCACATTTCTTTTTTTGTTATAAATTATTAGTGTGCTTATTATTATTATTATTATTATTATTATTATTATTTAAATGGTTGCAACTGTATTAACTGCAATTTCCCTCTGGGATTAATAACGTATTTCTGATTCTGATTACTGTGAACTGTTTGCAACCAACTGCGAAAAACGCTTTTAAGCCAAATCTCGCTGAAAACACACTTTCCCATGTTTTCCAAAGCAGCCAAATTAAGTACAGGGATGATACTTTGGTGACCGAGGCAGTAGATATCCACAGACGTATTTTGTGGGCAAGTAGTGGGCAAACGGGGCTGTTTTCTGGATGCAGGTATCATGAGTTTTGTAGTTTAATCACCACATACCAACAAACCAAAATTTAAGACTTGAGAAAAATTTAATTCAAGATAATTTTTAGATAAAAATCTGGTCGTTTTAGGGCCTTAAATTTAAAGTTTTGAATTTTAGCCATTTAAATTTTTTTAAGACCTCACAGGAATCCTGTACAAACGTTTCGGTAAACCCACCCCAGGTGTTTAAGTATGGAGTTGAGTTAATTGAAGTTAAGTAAGGAAAAGCCACAAACTTGACTTTCTGAAGCTTTGGATGCAAAATATGCTCTGTAGTCTTATAAAGAAGGAAATAAGAGTTCAAATTTTTAGGGCAACCATTTCAAGCCTTTACACAAGCAATGCAACAGCTCTGGTGGAACAGGTGTGCACTGAACTAATGTGCTGAATATAATGTACACAAGCACTACATGAAGACACTACGTTACTGTTTCAGCCCACTGTTAATTTAGAGTGGTCTGATTTTTGGTACTTGACTTTTTAGAGATGCTAATAGAATTAGGAAGGAACACAAAGCACAAATGTGCCTAGATGCTAAATGTACAGAATTTTACAGTCCATAACATCATGTTGGCTGAGAGAATGATTGTAAGAACTGTATAACCAATACAAGCTGTTTATCAATCAAGCCACTACTGGTGTGTGGGATTGACTTACACCATTTCAATGAATCAGAAATAAAGGTAGTGTGTAAAATACTAAGAGTCAGCCAATGACTTTGGGCTGATCTGAAAAAATCTGGACTTTGTTTGGGTTGATGAACATACCAGCGACCTTCCAATGGTGCATGAAGGAATGTTTGGAAGAGCTGGGAGATGAAATATGTATCTCATATTTGGATGAAACCATCATGTTCTGTAAATCCTTAAAGGATTAATGATGTAAGGGCTGTGTTGCAGCACCACAGACAGTACAGGCCAAGCAAATGTGAGGCCAAGCAAATGTAAGGTCTTCAAACTAGAGGTCCATTGTCTAGGATGTATTGTTTCAGCTTAGGGCAGCAGGATAGATCTGGCAGATACTACTGCAGTGAGAGCTCTGAAAGAGAAAAGACCTGGGAGAGCTAAGAGCAACGATGGGCTAAGCTATTACTGGCACTACATGAGGGACTTTTATTGCATTTCTGGGCCTTGGAGACAATTTTAGAGTTTCAGGAATCTCAAGGAGACAATGCTTGTATTCAAACAGTCCTTATTTACAAAGAGGCAAAGCCCTGTTTGTCACAGGTTAGAAAACCTGAGTATCCAGAGTAATCTTTGTTTCTAATTCTGTTCTCAAACACCTTTTTTTTCAGCATGCACATCAACAAATATGCATTGGTTGCACATTCTTTCATTGGTGCAGTTAACGTCCAAAAGATACAAATAAAAAATAGCATTACGTTATTTATAAAATTCATTGGTACTTCATGTACACTATATGGGCAAAAATATTGGGACACCTGCAGGACTTTTCATAGGATCCCATTCTAAAGCCAATATTCCAATAATACAAAGTTAATCCCACCCCTAAACCTTAAATGTTTTGATATTATTATCATTTTTATAATTTTGAATATTAGCAAGAAAAAATTATATTATAAAAATTATTAAATTAATATTCATATTATAAATATATTATAATATTATAAAATTAGTATTATAAAAATTAATAATATAAAAAATTAATAATAATATTACACAAAAGATTGCATATCAGAGCAATAGAAAAAGAAATTTCATACAAAGCAGCACATACAAAGCATCCAAATATCTGGACAATATCCTGACAATGTCTTAAATTTTGTATTTTTTTTTTAACCTATTTACAAATTATTCTCAGGAGTGGTAATATTGCTTTTGATTTTTAACCTGGGAATATCGTAAATGTTAAAATTTATGAACAGTCTAACATTTTATTTGAATTCCAGATTACTGGTATGCAAACTTACAGCTTCTGAATGGTTGTTCTCTCCTCCTTGTGTTGTGCTTTGTTCTCCTCTGTGGGATCAGAAAGTGGGGATTCCAAAGAGGAAGGAGTCCCAAGATCTATTTCCACCATGGCTGGTTCTGACTGAGGCAAAACACCACTGCAAAATGCAAACAAGCAAGATGTTAAAGTCTACTTTCTTATGTTAATGGATGACTACAAATCTTTTGAGTTTCTGCCAGAACTGGTGCTTGATTAACATATAAAACAATGGCACCTGGAGATGATAATAGGTAGGAGGTCTGAATATTCTAAATCTATCAAACAATCTTTCAATAATTAGCTAAAAAAAAAAAAACAATTTTTTTTAGAGATTTCACTGACAACAACAATGAAAAAATCATCATAATAAAAATACAAAATTTGTTCTAGATAAAGCAATGAACTAACTTTGTTTCTAAAAAAAAGTTGGGGCGCTGTGCAATATTTAGCTAAAATAAAATCCAATTATTTGAAAAAAAAAAACACTTTTAAAACATTTAAACCTTATATTTAATTAGAAATTGTTTTTATTTATTTATTTATTTTAATTTTATTGTTTCTAGAAAATATTTAGAATGCCAACAAAAAAAATTTAAGACAGACGCATTTTTACCAACATTTATCATGTTTTTAAGTGATCAGGAACTGAGAAGAGAGGTTGCTGTCGTTTTAAAAGTGAAATATTTTTCCATGCTTTCAACTGTTTAACAGTTTGGGGTCTCGTTTGTCATATTTATCATTTAATACAATGCCAATTTTTTTTAGGTTTATCACTGGGACTCCCTTACTACAGACCTATGCCATTATAATACCTTCAGAATGTGGCTTGGCATTGTACATATATAACAAGCCTTATAACAAGACGAGATGGTCCCTGTCCTCTTTAACCTGGACTTTTCAGACCACAGGACATTTTTCCACTTCTTCTCAGTCCATCTTAAATTAGCTATGAGGAGGTGATAGCATTTCTGGATCTTTCTTTGTAGCATTACATTACTTATCTTGCCTTAACCCATTTTTTATAATGGCGTTGTAAATAGTATTAGGGCAGGTTATTACACACACACACACACACACACACACACACACACACACACACACACATACACGTAAAGAGATAATGACCTGCTTTAAAGCTAGATTCGGTATGGCCCTTTTATGTTGCCCAAATCCGGGCCTTATCACACAGTAGAGGGCCACATCTCAGCCACCTTCAAACCACCGCTGCTAGAAATGACCCATCAATGTACATCTGGGCAAATAACATACCAAAACTTGCTCCAGATGTGAGCTTTTTCATGCAGTCTTGCCGGCACCGACAGACATAGGCAGTGCCATGTCTTTTGAAAGTGAAAGTTATTGCACACAAAAGGAATGTAACCTCTGCATTTAACCCATCTGTGCAGTGAAACACACACACCAGTGAACACTAGGGGGCAGTGAACACACTTGCCCGGAGCAGGGGCAGCCCTAAACTACGGCAACCGGGGAGCAGTTAGGGGAGTACGGTGCCTTGCTCAAGGGCACCTCAGTCATGTCTTGCCTTGGGTGGGAATCGAACCCGTGACCACGAGACCGGTTCCCTAACCACTAGGCCACGGCTGCCCCGTTGCCAGATGTGTTTCGGGACATGTCATGTGGGCCACTTGTGGCTCACGTGCAGTTTGCCAATGTGAAAGTGAAAGTGAACTATTTGCCTACTGTGTTTGCACACAGAGGAATGTGACCTCCGCATTTACCCACCCATCCATGCATTGAGCACCAAAGGGCAGTGAACACAACTTGCCAGGAGCCCCAAACCACGGCACCCGGGGATCAGTCGGTTGAGTTAGGTGCCTTGCTCAAGTGCACCTCAGTCATGTCTTGCCCTGTGCTGGATTCGAACCCAGGACCTTCCGGCCACAAGACCGGTTCCCTAGTTACCACTAGTTCACGGCTGCCCAAAGTGCTGTATCATTGCCAGACGTGGCTCGTATCCGTATGCTGTCTTGGGTTTTATTCATTAGAATATTCACCTTTTATAGAGCTGTAGCTCCTCCTGGGCCACCAGTAGCTGTGCTTTAAGCTGGTTCCTCTCCTGTAGAACCTCCTTTAACTCCTGCATTGTGAATCGTGGACGATTTGGATCCTTCAGATCTATTAACAACTTGTCAGGTCCGACGATCTGCTATAAGAGGTATAATCAAAATCTTATGTCTGGTATATATGTTTATACAATCATCCTGTGATGTTGTTACTGAAACTACACTCACATTGTTCCCGTCCTCGTGCGAAGCTGCGACCACTCGGTCCAGTTGTCCTTTCAGGTTGTCCCGCTCCAGTCGGAGCTCCTCCAGGGACACGTTATACTTACTGACCATAGTTTCCAGCATTTCTAAGACTCGGACGATTTTGAACTGTAACTCTGAGACCTCTCGGCCAGCCCTGCTTATTTTTAACAAGTCTTTACCGATCACGTATGAGATGTCGTACACATCTTCAACCCCGAGCTCCAGTGGCTCCTTCTCCAGGGCAGGAACCAGCTCACCGTCGGACAAATCTCCCATATCAAATCTTAAAAAAAAAACCCAAAACAAACCTAAACTCTGTGATTTGTTCACTAATAACCCAATGACTATAAACACGTCCTCTTCCTTATTGCAGACACGCAGGAATAATCCGCTTCCGGAAGTCCCTCAGTCTCCATACACAAGCACACAACAGACCTACAAGTGTCCCACAGTGTCCCACAGTGTCCCACAGTGAGCTAAAGACTCCAAAATCTGACACTCACATCCAACCCCAGTCCTCTAATTTTTTTTTTTTTTTTTACACCGACACCGTTTTTGAGAAGTCACTAACGGACTACATTACCCACAATCCTTAACACAGGACTGTAAATATTTCTATATGATATAAATTATTATATAACTATACAGTCTGTAGTGTAAACATGTGGTCCACTGAGGTAATTCCTCACAGCACTGCTGTTAAAAGTGAGGAATTGTTTATAAATTGTTCAAACGTGAAAATATGGTTTAATGTTTCTGAAACAGTTGTATAAACACTTCCGACACCGGCCGCTAGGGGTCACAAATGAGACAGAAATGAGAGAAGACAACTCTGTAGTCTCAACCAGGCTTGGGCGATGATGTAAATTTCGATGAATTATCGCGATAAACGATATAACGTTGGTGCATAATGATTCTCCAGAAAGTCGGTACAAAAAAAAGAGGCTATGACTTTTTCACAATCTCTGTAATCTTTTAGAGACAGATCATACAAACGTGCTCCACAAGAGCACTCGTTCGTTTTAGATGAAACACGGCTCACTCAGTGAGCACCAACTCCAAGTTGCAAAAAATTTACACACCCCTGAACCACTTGCAATGGCTGAGCTGTGAGACCAAATGCACCGCTATCTTAACCTTTTCATCAGAGGTGAATCTTCATTCTCTTAGGGCTTCTTTCAGGTGAGCGTACAGGTGATAGTTTGATGGGCTGAGATCAGGACTATAGGCAGGATGAACACCTCAGAACAAAGTAAAAAAAAAAAAAAAGTCAAACTTTTTTTTGGACAGCGATGTGCAGAAATGCATTATCATGCAACAACCCAACACCCTTGGATTTTAGGATTCAACTATATATATATATATATATATATATGACTGTTTTTAAGATTGGAGAAAAAACACTGCAAAATGTTTAGTTTGGTAAAATCAGGGCAAAACTTTTTGGACATAATTTTAAAAGATATCAGACCACAGCTTCAAGCTGAACAAGCTGCTCCTCTTGAACTGGGTTGGAGACCCTTGACAGGACATAATCTGTTATAAAGATACAGAACATTTTCAAATTCTAGCACAATTTCAATCAAAAGGACAAACCCAAGTCAACAAAGGAATGCATTTAGAAGAAGGTAATCAATATAATCAATAGAATAGCCCAGATCAAAATCCTGCTGAAAACCTGTAGAACAGCCCTGTGCAATTTTATAGACTTTCATAGGCTAGTTTTATTTGTTGCTTTATGATTTTAAAGATCCGACACGATTTACCATCACATGCAGACTTTTTATATCCACTGTATGAATTTTTCAGATGCATTTTTCAATACTCTAAAGAACAAAGCCTGTGTATGTAAATTTAAGTACAGATTGTCATCAATAGTGTGATGCCAGTAGTCTGCCAAACGGGTAATAATTCTACAAGATGTGAATTGATCTTAGGCACTTTAAGGACATCCAGTATTTACATTACCATACTGCATCCTGGAAAAATTATAAGGAGATCTCTGCATAGACAAAGTACAATAAGAGACTACTTGCCACACATATTAGTCATAACAGCTTTAATACAACATCATGGATTTTATTTTCATTTACTTCTGTCTTATGAAATGTCTGTAGTAACACTGCAGCCTTACAGGCCAGTTGGACCAACAACTGTTGGATTTCCACTCAGGTTGTACTTAAAATCAATTTAAATTATTTGTACTGATGCCATGGTTGCTATATATGTGTGGGGCAGCCATGGCCTTGTGGTTAGGGAACTGGTCTTGTGACTGGAAGGTCCCGGGATCGATCCTCACATAGATATGACTGAGGGTCACCCTTGAGCAGGGCACCTAACTGTCCAACTTTTCTCTGGGTGGCATGGTTGCTTTCAAATCTTTTTAAATAAAATTGAACTATTTTTTTAACCACTGTGCAGTGGAACGCAACACAAACACACACACACACACACACACATATACACACTAATGAACACACACCAGGGGGCAGTGAGCACCTGTGGGTAGCCCCAAATGACCACAGGCTCCAGGAAGTAGTTGTTGGTTAAGTGTCTTGCTTAGGGGCACCTCAGTCAAGTCCTGTTGGGTGAGGAGCTCGAACCTGGGACCTCCTGAATTCGAAGGTGGGTTCCTTAACCCCAAACGTACAACGTAGCCCTGTATACAACAGAGAATAAACTAAAGGCTCCGCTCATTTCTTCATCTATTAGTTACAAACTCTACATGTCCTCTCCTGGGTTTGATCGAGCCGTGAGTGTCTCCTTGAACAGTCTCTTCCTTTCTATATTCTCATTGACTTCTTTTCGTTTGGCTCGTTTCCTCAGCCTGGACTCCTCTTTCTGTTTCAGCAGCTCACTATCTTCACCTTTGTACACGACGTCCAGTTTCTCCTGAAGGATCTGTCTTGCAATCTTCCTGTTCGAATCCACTGACCTGGTCTGGTGACACTGTGGGACACATTGTAGGTTTATTTACACACTTCAGAACTGTTAACATACAATCATAACAAATTACAATGGCCAACAACTGACCAGAAACACTGAAGTTTGGCTTTCTTAGGGGAATATCTATATGTGCACAATTATTGGGCAACTTTTATTGTGCGGAATTATTACGCAGCTAAATGAAAAACACATTTTCCCATCTCACTTTTTTATTTTCATCTATTCAAGTGAGAATTATAAACAAACAACTAAAAATTTTCAATAAACATTTCTGACGTATAGAAAAAAAAAAAAAAAAAAAAAAATTCAGTGCCCGATATAGCCACCCTTCTTTTTAATAACAGTGATAAGCCTTCAATTTATGGAGTCCGTCAGTTTCTTGATCTGTTGACAATCAACTTCTTGTGCAGCAGCAACCACAGCCTCCCAGACACTGTTCAGAGAAGTTTACCGTTTTCCTTCACTGTAAATCTCCTGTTTAAGAATTGGCCACAAGTTCTCAATTTGGGTTCAGGTCAGGTGAGTAAGGGGGCCATGTCATAAGTTTTTCATCTTTAATGCCTTTAATCTTAAATACTGGCTAGCCATGCAGAGGAGTACTTGGATGCATGTGATGGAGCATTGTCCTGCATAAAAAATCATTGTCTTTTTGAAAGATGCAGACTTCTTCCTGTACCACTGCTTAAAGAAAGTGTCTTCTAAAAACTGGCAGCAGGCTTGGTAGTTGATTTTGAGGCCATCTTCAACTCGAAAAGGTCCAACCAGCTCACCTTTAATAACACCAGCCCATACCAGTACCCCACCACCACTTTGCTAGCGTCTGACTTGAAATGAAGCTCTGTGCCGGTTACTGATCCAGCCACGAGCCCATCCATCTGGTCTGTCAAGAGTCACTCTCATTTCATCAGTCCATAAAACCTCTGAAAAACCCGTCTTCAAATATTTCCTGGACCAGTCTAGACGCTTCAGCTTATGTGTCTTGTTTAGTGGTGGTCGGGTTTCAGCCTTCCTTACCTTGGCCATGTCTCTGAGCACTGAACATCTTGTACTTCTTGGTACTCCAGGTAGGTCACGGTTCTGGAATATAAAGATAATGGGTTCCTGGGAGTTTCACGCTTGATTCTTCTCAAATCCTTGGCAGTTACTTTGCGTCTTTTTTTCCTCAACATGTTTCTTGCGACCCTGGTGACTATTTGCAACAAAACGTTTGATGGTTCTGTGATCACGTGCCAATATCTTAGCAATTTCAAGAGTGTTGCAAGAGTCGGTTAAATCTCTTCTTTGGCCCATTTTGCCTAAAGAAAAAAGCTGCCTAATAATTGTGCACACCTTGATATTGGGTGTTGACCTCTTTAGGCCACACCCTCCCTCATTACACAGACACACATCACCTGCTCTGCTTGGAGTTAAGAAATATGCCTAAGAATGATAATATGGTCAAAATACTCACTTGCCTAATAATTGTGAACACAGTATACATACATACATACATACATATATATATATATATATATATATATATAACAGGTGTATACCTTTACTACCACACCAGTGGGGATGTGTTTTAACACCACACAGTTACTGCTTTTGTTAGTAGCTTGTCCTCCAGGTCCAGAACCACGGACAAACTGTTCCTCCAAGTCTTCTTCATTCAGCACCGGCAGGTCAAACCGCTGCTTTTTTCCCGCCACCTGGACGCTGGGCCAACCAACGGCTTGACTGAGGCCATACTGACAATGTCCCTTTACGAGTCTTACACTCAATAAGACACGCAGAGCCAAACCAAAGTCCTGCAGAATATTCTGTCTCCACATTATAATAACATCAGTCAGGACGGAAGTGACGATACGAAGCCCGGCGTCACAAATATCCACAAATCTGGATTAAACCACTATAAGGAAAACACTTCAGTCAGTCATGAGAAACCTTAACATTATCTATTAAACAAAACGGAATTAGTGTTCTAATATAACTGTATAAGACAAGTAGCGACTTTTAGAATGACCCGGAAGTCATCACTTTTCAAAATAAAAGTCGCAGAGCAATTCAATGTTAGCTGAACCTGAGGCATTGAGCTCACTTTTCACTTCTCACTTATATATATTTATATATATATGAATCATTAAATCTACCTTTTTAAATAATGCACATGCTCTAGGAATTAAATGTTTTAATAGTTATTATTTATGTTTTTGTAGTTATTATTTATACCATCTAATATGCTTCGATTGATTTTTTTAAGTAGCATCGTGGACTCATAATGATTTTTGTCATAACAGCTTTAAATCAACATAATTGATTTTATTTTCATTTACTTCTGTCTTATGAAATGTCTGTAGTAACACTGCAGCCTTACAGGTCAGTTGGACCAGCAACTGTTGGATTTCCACTTAGGTTGTATGTAAAATCATTTTTAATTATTTGTACCGATGCCATGTTTGATATATATATATCAAATATATATATGTGGGGCAGCCGTGGCTGGTTGTGACTGGAAGGCCCCTGGTTCGAGCCCCACATAGATATGACTAAGTGACTGAGCAGTCACTGAGCAGTCACAGGGCAGGGCACCTAGCCATCTAACTTTTCTCTGGGGCTGTGGTTAATTTCAAATTTTTTTTAGTAAAAGTGAACCTTTTTTTTAAACCACTGTGCATATATATATAACGTATAAATATATGTATACACTAATAAATATGACTCTTGAGAAAGAAATTATTTTTGAGAAAGAAAAAATGTTTTTAAAGTATTGTCAAAGTCCCACAATCTTCTCAAAATCAATTTTCTTCAAATGTGTCTTGATGCTCAATAGCATGGAACTCTCGGAAAGTTAAATTAATAGGGCCAGTTCATCAATGGAAAAAAATGTTTCATCAGTCTCACCTGACTGCAATTACCCAACCTTCATATAATTTAATTTGTAATTTAATATGCCAACAAGCATGATAGGTCACAATAAGTGTACAAATTCCATGACACCGTCTGACAACTTTTACACATGGACATAGCAATGTTGTTCTATTCAGTTTTAAAGGCCTCTCACATGATGATAGGCATGCAAGCTGTCTTTAAGTATATTAACTCGTAGCTTTCAGTAATTGTTATTAGGCAATAGGGATCATCATATCGAGAGTTTTGGCATCAACCTTTTCTTTTATACACAAACTCATGAGCCTTCAAATGTATACAACCATTTTTTCCCAAAAGGATTATCAGGGCATTACTGCCATGTCCTGTATGGGTAATAATGAGAAGGGGTATGCTCTAACAATAAATCACATAATTAAACAATCACAATAAAGATGGGATTTAATTGATTTGATTTATTTCCCTGTCTATACAAAAAAAACCCAACAGAAATAGACAGCTGAAATATTCAGATAATTTTAAAAGCAAGTAGATCAGGAACACATTTTGGACAATTTGAATAACATTGTTTATACAAGTGACCATTTGATGCTTTCATGAGATTTGGAATTAAAACATCTGGATGTAGTTTTTGCAGGTTTAGGGAAGCAGTGAAGTGTTCCTTTACCTATTAATCCCTAATCTCCTCTGGAATGCATCGCCATCTTTCTTGGTTGCTTGCTAATGAAAAAAAAAGTTAAGTAAGTAAAAAAAATCCAACATTTTACACAATATTGCAGCTGGACTGTGAGACCAATACGCCAAATAACAATTTAATATTGTTTTATTGTGTTTTTTATAGTATTATTATATTACAGTATATAAAAATATATATCTTGCCATGCAAAAGGTTATAACTTGTTGAACTCTTTAAATTCAGTATATATAAAATATAAGAAAATTTGTTTGAATAAGGCAAGTTGTGACCAGTGTAATCAGGATACCTTATTGATGTCTTTGTGCTTTTCTTTGCTGACAATCTCTTCTAATATCTCTCCATCTCCTCTCACAAGTCTGTCAGTAAAGTAGTACACACTTCACATTAGTGTCTGTGGTTTCATTGAATGAGAAAATATTACTGGCGTCTTATATTAATAATTTATTTTGTGAACAGTGTGTCTTGGGTGGGATCACAAACCTGGTACGTCCTGTCTCTGGGTCAACAACTCGCCGGATGACACTTTGTCTGGCTTCGTACTCTTCCTTTGTCAGGGGCCTCTTGACCGTGAAACTGGCCTTCTGTTCATCAGTCATCACTAAAGTAAATAAAAGGACATTATGATAATATGGTTCTTTTGGATTAACAGGTCAAAGACACAATTCACTAACCAAGGAGGAAAAAAAAAGAAATGTATTAGTAGTGACAGTTAAATTTTATACAGATATTCTCAGGTTTTTAAAAAAAGCTCACTCACCAGGACCATGTTCTGTGGCATCATCACTTTGCCAGGTCTCTAGGAATGACTGGGGTTTCTCTATTTGAACCGGTATTGGAACAGGGATCATCAGCGGACCTTTATTCGCTGCTGCCTCAGCCTTCGCTGCTAACCTCTTCATCTTCTTAAGTCTTTTCTTCTCCTTTTTCACCTTCTTTTTTTCCTTAGCTTTTATTTTCTTCAGTTCCTTCTTGGCTTTTTTATGCTTTCGTTTCTTGGCCTCTTCATCAGAAGATGAGGACGAAGATGATGAGCTGGAAGATGACGAAGAGGAAGAAGAATACTTTCTTTTCCGCTTTTTCTTCTCCGATTTGTGCTCTAAAAACCAAATGCATTAAGGGCTTAGTGAAAGGAATACACATTTCACATACACAGTCTTACACCCATCCAATTCTATACCAATCCTATGGATATGGATGTACTAAATTGGCACTAAATGTTTCTATCAGCCCCGAGCCAGACTTGCGATGATCTGGCAACCTGTCTGAGGTGCTTCCCTGACTTTCACCCAGTGACTGGGATGGACTCCCATGACGCCATGAGTAAGATAAGCGGCTTAGATAAGTGAAAGAGTCAGCACATGTATGGTTATCAGTGTATGTTACTGGCTGCTACATACCTTGAGGCAATCACTAAACAGGGTAGTCACCAATGAATATGTGCCCCATGTTATTTATTTACAGACACCCAATTAATTTCAGTGATTTATGGATTAGTCTAATACCTAAAGATGTTTTGGAAAAAAATATTAAATATCAGGCATACGACAAAACAACAACAGAGTCAAAAACACTCCGAAATACCTGCACTTTGTCTCCTGCTGGACTCATGTGCATGTTTCTTGAGACGGCTCGGACTTGCACTGCTGGAGCTGGAGGATGAGGAGCTGGATCTGTGATGTTTCTTGGATGACCTTTGCTCTTTTCCATGCCTACTTACCGAGCTCTCAGGAGATCTGTTGCGCGACCGACTTCGCCCCATTGCAACCTGCAATAATTTTGCAAACAGATGCCAAGCTCTTATTTTTAATCTTGAACGATTAAAAGAGAAATGGAGAAGTAATCAACAGACCTGGTAATAGAACACAGTAGTCTATTCAGTACTGCACACACTTAACCCTTCATTGCTAAAAAAAAAAAAAAAACTGCCATTCTGCTTTAAATATAAGCTCATATTTCTGTCTTCTGCACAGGTGGTTTCTGATGTTGCATTGCACTTTTCATTTAATAAGAAACCAACCAAAAAAACAAAAGAAAATGGACCTTTAGAAAACGGGATTGTGATGCCAGTCGAAGTGAGTTACACAATGTATTGTGGGATTTTAGGACATGGCAGCTATAATAGAGTCATATCTAGCATATATTATCCAGGGTATATTATTTTATCCAGTGTATATTATACCCAGTAAGGCCCAGAAATATTTGGACAGTGACGCACTCTTCATGATTTGGACTCTAAATGCCACCACATTGGATTTGGAAATGAAACCACTGAGATGCAACTGAAGTGTGGACTTGCAGGTTTAATCCAGGGGTTGAACAAAAATATCCTATGAAACTATGAAATCCTAGGAATTGCATTTTTCTACAAAGCCTTCTACAAAGGGCTCAAATGTAATTGGACATATTAACATTACCATAAACAAAATGTTTGTTTTTAATACTTTGCTGAGAATCCTTTCCAGGCAATGACTGCCTGAAGTCTGGAACCCATAGACATCACCAAACGCTGGGCTTCCTCCTTTGTGTTGCTTTGCCAGGCCTTTACTGCAGCTGTCTTCAGTTGTTGCTTGTTTGCGGGCTTGTTTCTGCTTTGAATCTTGTCTTCAACAAGTGAATCCCTGTACACTTTAGAATTCATCCAGCTGCTCCAGCGTCTTTTGTCACATCATCAATAAACACTAGTGACCCAGTGCCAGTGGAAGCCATGAATGTCGATGCCACCACACTGCCTCCATCATGTTTTACAGAGGATCTGATGTGCTTTGGATCATAAGCTGTTCCAAACCTTCTCCATACTTTCTTCTTCTCATCATTCTGGTACAGGTTGATCTCAGTTTCATCTGTCCATGAATGCTGCTCCAGAACTGGACTGGCTTTTTTAGATGGGTTTTTTTTTTTTTTTTGCCAAAGTCTAATCTGGCCTTTCTATTTTTAAGGCTGATTAATGGTTGTGGTGAACCCTCTGTATTTGCTCTCATGAAGTCTTCTCTTTAGGGTAGACTTAGATACTGATACACCTACTTCCTGGGAGTGTTTTTCACTTGAAAGGATGTTGTGAAGGGTTTTTTTCTGAACCATGGAAAGGATCCTGCTGCGATCATTCACCACTGTTGTCTTCCATGGACTTCCAGGAATTTTTAAGTTCCTGGGCTCACCAGTGCACTGTTTTCCCCCCAGAATGTACCAAACAGTTGATTTGGCCACTCCTAAGATTTTTAAGTTTAGATTTTCAGCCTAATAATGGTCTTTTTCACTTCCATTGAGAGCTACTTTGACCACATGTTGTGGGTTCACAGCAACAGGTTCCAAATGCAAATGCCACACTTGGAATCAACTTTTACCATCTTAACTGATGATGGATTAATCAGGGAATAGTCTTCATGCAACCCATGAAATAACTTTTGAGATAACTGTCCAATTACCTTTGGTTCCTTGAAAAAAAGGCAGCTACATATTAAAGAGCTGTAGTCTATAAACCATTCACCTCAGTTAGGATGTGAATACTCTCAAGTTAAAGCTGAGATTCTGCACTGTAAGCTCATATGGATTATATAGCTGAATCTTGAATATGTTTTGGTAAACAGCTTAAAATGCCAAAATTTTGTGTCACTGTCCAAATATTTCTGGGCCTAACTGTATTATCTATTGTATATTATACAACATAGAAATACATTGAAAAGTCTATAATAATAATAATAATAATAATAATAATAATTGGATACTTATTTTAGTGTGCTTTAAAGCTGAATAAAATAATATATGCTTATATAATAATAATAATAATAATAATAATAATAATAATAATATTAAAATCAAACTAGCATTTACACCAAAACCAGTCCAAATCTAGCATGCGTAGTTAAAGTAAAACACCAAATTTGGTCGAACTGAAAGACAAACTGTAATGACTAAACGTGATATTGTGTTTGGATTTATAAAGAAAGTTGTTTAGTGGGGGGGGGTGTGTGTGTGTTGTGAGTGGCGTTATGACAGTTAATGATTTGTGGGAATGGAAATTTAGGAGATCTAAAGTTAGAAGAGACGTATGTAAAGAGACACCCGGTATTTGATCCTCAGTTTTGAAACAACCGAGTTTACTGTGCTTGAACTGATCGTTTATAAACTTAAGAAAGTATTGTGCTTGTGATTATCATAACTCTAGGGATTTGTTTGCTACTCTTGGCTTGAGTCTTTGTTTTTCAGAGTAGTATTAAAATAAAATAAATAAATACAAATTTACATGCAAGTCAAGCTTGATAGCGATCCTTTGCTTCCTTGTTTAGCTTCTCTTAGTATGGTTTTAACAGATGTGTCCTAAAATTAGGCTTCTGCTACCCAGATTGCAATGTACAGATTGCAGAATGCAGTTAATTAATGTACCTCACTTTGTGCATGACTCTGATACACTTCTTCAAGGTAATGACTTTCTACACATGAAGATAAAATAATTTGATCATATTCTGGAGAAGCATTGCTTCTCTTTTTGCCATGAATAAAAACCATTATTGTAATGATGTGCTTTGGGATATATTTAAATTTTTTCTTACCTTGAAATTTTTACGCCTTGCCCTTATATAACATCATGCAAATTAAGTCAGTTACACTGAATTTAGCGACTAACTGACCTTCTTTACTGACTATTAATCTTTTTTTAAGATTAATTTCTTGTAGACGTTTTAAACCATTTTGTGTGGATGAGCTCCTAACAGCTGGTGAAAATGAACCCAGACTCATGAAGCCAAATGTCTCAAGACCAGATCCATTTTAGTTGGTTGATCCACGTAAATGGTCAGTCAGTTAATAGTTAGCAAGAATAACAATATTAATAAAAATCCCCACTCATCTTCCCTGACCTTGCTTCTCCAAAAAACAACCAATAACGTAATATCCAGTTATCCAGATAACATTTAATTACCTTGAGAAAACACAATTCGGTTATTTTTTTGAAAGTGACATAAATAAGTCAAGATCACCACCTGTTTGACTGTATTGTGCCAACTGTTGTATTGTGCCAACAGTAAAGTTTGGTGTAGGAGGGAAAATGCTACAGTGGATGTTTTTCAGGGGTTGTCCTATGCCCCTTAGTTCTAGTGTAAAGAAATGTTAATGCTAAAAAATACCAAGACATTCTAAACCATTTTATGTTTCCAACTTTGTAGGAACAGTTTGGTAAAGGCCCTTTTCTGTTCCAGCATGACTGCACTCCAGTGACCAAAACAAGGTCCATAAAGGCATGGTTGGGTCAGTTTGGGGGCTCATGGTTAAAAAAAACCAGCCTTGTGTTCAGAAGGTCCCCGGTTCAATTTCCGCGACCAACAAGAGGCGACTGAAGTGCCCCCAACAGTTCACCGGGTGCCGCAGATAGACTTGACCATCACTCCAGGCAGGTTTGCTCTCTACCCCTCTGGCCTTGGCCGTGGCCTTGGCCGTGGCCTTGGCCGTGGCCTTGGCCGTGGCCTTGGCCGTGGCCGTGGCCGTGGCCGTGGCCGTGGCCGTGGCCGTGGCCGTGGCCGGAAGGTCCCAGACTCGATCCCCGCACAGGGCAAGACACGGGCACCATGATAGTGGACTGCCCCCCGCTCCAGGCAAGTGTGGCCCTAGTGTCCACTGGGGTGTGTGTG
>JAOVVF010000028.1:14151653-14166102 GCA_028565595.1 Duopalatinus emarginatus | reverse complement strand
TTCTGGCACCAAGGTGGTGGAATGAACTACCCCTTGATGTCCGTACAGCAGAGTCACTTTCTGTCTTCAAACGCCGGGTAAAAACTCACCTGTTCTGCCAGAACTTAATTAAAAAATAAACTGTTTGTCTCTCTTATTCAGTTTTGTGACTGTTTTGGTTATTGTCGTCTTCTCTATATAAATATATAAAGAGAGCCATAAGAGCAACTGTAATTGTCACCTGATATAGATAGTCAGATTGTGATTGTATTACACATTAGATACAGACAGGTACAGACAGGTATCCTCCTGTTGTAGTCTTCATTATATTATAGTTATGGTGTTGTAAGATCCTGTACACATGCAGGAAGTCCATGTTCTTCCAGTTTCTCATAATTTTACACATACTGTTAGATGACCTATTCTAAAACTGAATACATTTACACAATAAGAGTTTAAATCTAGTTAATGTTATAGTAATGGATGAGGGTTGAGACGAGTCTGAGTAACACAGCTGTACGGTGTGGGTTAAACAGTCGACAACATCAGGCTCTGTCGGCTGAACCGTTTCCTTTTTCTCTGCACTTCCTGTTTCAGCGCGGTTTCGTACTCACTTAGTGTAAAGTTTACAGATTTACATCGCTTTAATTCCTTTAGTTTGGACTGGTTTTGGCTCTCTGTGACTTGGACTTCACACTGTCTGGACGATAAAGTGAACGGAAATGAGCTTCTTATTGTAAGTAACGGTGGCTAACTAACGTTAACCAGGTTAGATAGTCCATAGTCTCTTATTATACAACCAGGATTTTATTAAAAATACTAGCTATATTTGCATATATATGTATATAACTGTTAAACAATCTAAAGTCAGTCAGTAACTACAGTCATTACAAAGTTAACTGTGTAACATCATGTGTACGGATGTGCTTCAGAGGTTTGACTAACGTTATTTAGTTAGCAAACATAACTACAAACACGACGAGACGTTTATAAATATATATATTAAATATCATTCTACATATATAAACATCATTATAAGTGTATAATGTCAATATAAATCTCCTGAACGCTCTAATTAGGCCGTGTTTTCTCTCTTTAAAAAACAAAAAAGAAAAAAAAAGATGTCTATGAAACTTCCGCTAAAACACTTGAGATAAAGATGAAGTTAATGAAGCAGCTGAAATGTTTACAAGAGTTTAAAACCTAAACTGAGGTTAAACTGAACGTTATCTTAGTTAACACCAAACAAAAATATGCAAAACACTTCAAAGAGTCTTGTTTTATTCTTAAAACAACAACAACAATGCCACTCCAGGGTGATGTCTTTAGTACACAAGTCGTCTATATCAATATAATTGAAAACTTTCTGTTATTAAAATCTATTTCTTACAAACTTTAATATGTAATAAATTGTCGGTTTATTATCGACTACATCTCCGTACATCTATGGACAAGGACAATAACATAAGAAATAAAAAAAAAAACCTGTGCGACTGTTAACAGTGTGGTTGGATACAGCTGACCAAGCCGAACAGTCCTAGAAAAGCACTTTGTGAAGTACTTTACTCTTTTTATACCACAGCGATATTCATTTTTGAATGAACCCAGTTGTGATTTGGCTGTAGGTACAATGCCGTGGGTTATGATGCTGATAACCAGTACGATTGTGATCGTGATATCACTTTTATATGACGGTTCTATAAACAATCAAAACAACAAGTACATCAAGTAACTTATTTACTACACAATGTGTTCAAATCCTTGGTTTATTTCTGCTCCATGAACAAAACTAGTTTCCAAAGATTGTGAGACTGTGAGACACGTAGCGACGGTTTCAATTTATGCTTGATTTTTCTAGAGAACACAAAGTGATACCAACAGTGGCGTGCCCTGATGTGGTTAAACTAGCTTGTTGTGTAATAAAGAACAACATGTCGTACATTTTAACCATATATAGTCGCATTCACTGTTGTGGAACAATAACGAAACGATATAGATTTGGTTATCATGTACATTATAGAAGCTATAAACAGTTATTTCCTCACCAGCCTCAATTTTGTTTTGTTTGTTATGAAGACTAAAAAAAATGTGTGCACTATTACAAAGCCCTGTCGCTTTGTACAAAACAACCTGCTACAAAACACTCCAGACTACTTTTATAAATGCCAAGTAAACATAGTTACAAACTTTTTTTGTTAAATAACAAAATGTTTTTTAAAACACGTTGATCTTAGAATGTGTTTGAGAAAATAAACAGAATCAGGAATTTAGTGATGTTGTGGTGTAAGTAAATATTAGTTATGTAATGATGCACTCCAGTCACAATTTGACTTTATGTTTCAATTTGATTCTCCAAGAAATTTTTTTAAACAAAATTTGAAGAAAATGTGAAAAAAAGAAAATATGACTCGAAAGTTGATGTAAACAAAATGTTCTAAAGGCTCACAATATCTTATAAATAAATTCTCATTTTTTTCAGTTAATAAATTGGGACCTCTTGTGTTTAAACAGTGCAATTGTATTAGATGTATAATAATTCTTTTTTTTTTTTTTTTTTTTTTTTTTTTTGCAATGCATTGTATCAATATTGTGTTGTTTGACCTTATGAAATAAAGTAGAAAATAACTGCTAAATGGATGGGACATCAGAAAAGATCATAAAATTCATGATCAAATTTTTTATTATTAATTATTTCAATTTAATTTAATTTTATTTGTACAGCTATTTAACCTTGTCCCAAAGCAGATTTAGAAAAATGATTGAATTATACATTTATATAAATTTTATCCTTGATGAACATGCAATCATAGTGTTTCCTCTAGGACTTTGTCTCAGCAGTGTTGGATATGAGCTGTACAGGGCTGTAGTATAGGATCGTAGCATTTAAACACGTAACTTTGCCTTAGTGTTTGCTGGTGCAAGAAAGAAATTGAAAATGTTTGCCTACTGTTGAAAATATTTGCCTACTGTGCTTGTGCATAAAGGAAAGTGACCTCCGCATTTAACTCGTCCGTGCAGTGAAACACACACTAGTGAACACTAGGGGCAGTGAACACACTTGCCCGGAGTGGGGGTGCAGCCCCAAACCACGGCACCCTGGGAGTGGTTGCGATGTGTCTTGTCTTGTCCGTTGCAGGGATCGAACCTGACCGGTTTCCTGACTACAAGCCTACTGCTGTTTGTTTACCTAAAAGACTGGCTGCCTTTCTCTGTGTAAATTTTCTACTGAGTTTTCTGTGGTCTCAGTATGGCTTTATTTTAATGTACTAATCTTAAAATGCTGTGTAGCATGCTGAGGAATTAAAAACTGCTCAGTTTCATTAAAAATTTTTATGGCAAGCCAAAAGGGGAAGCTGGCATAAAGCATGTGCTGCGTTTAATCTAGAGTGGCGGTTAATATGGCAAGCTAATCAGGGCACAATTAGTCTGGGTTGCATAAACGGCATGCCTTGTTTAAAAACACTGTCCAGGGCGGTGGTTATGGCTTATCTTTATGCCCACAGATAAATGCAAGGCCCCGCCCAATGTTTTAGAAGAAGCGCTAGTGGCAGGGGCTTAGTTAACAGTATCTCACGTGTTATGTCTTGTTTCCTTGGTATACGTCTTAATGTATCTGTTTAATTGTAATTTCAATTCTGACACTTATGTGTTTATTTATTGTTTTTTTCCTTAAAACTATCTAGTTTTATTTATTTGTTCTTCAAGTTTATTCACTTTTAGCTTAGTATTTTGAATGCACATATGTACAAAGGCAAAGGTTTCACAAAAAGATCATTTCAGTGATGCCCCTGAAAATAATAATGGATTCGTACATATGTCCATATTTGCACACGTTTTACAGAACCACTTGGAGAAGCATGGTGGTGGCAGCAAGATTTTTTTTATGACTCTGAGCATTAATTAGATAATCGGGCAGGTTTATAAGAAGACATTTTACAGTATGCAAGAGACCTGAGACTGGGGCAGAGATTTTACTTTTCAGAAGGACAATGGCATTGACCAAACTGCCAAGAATACACTAGAGTTGGGTTAAATGGTTCAAAGCTGAACCCCTTAATTCGATTAAGAATCTGTGGCTAGACAAGAAATTACTGTTTAGTATTGGTCACCATCGAACAAAGACAAAGCTTATGTGGTTTTACCAAGAGGATTGGGCACAAATAACATAATAGAGATGTGCAAATATAGGGACAAACCCCAGCTGTATGTACAGATAAAGGTGCATATATATTTGACCTGTGCATCCAAAAACGGACATAAGTTAGACAACACTAAACAATGAAAAAAGTTCAAGATGGGTCGGTAGCTATACATGGCATGAAAATATAAGCATCTAATCACAGTTTTTTAATATGATTGTGTGTTTGCTTTAGTGCCAGTCGGTCTTCAAAGACATTCAAACCAAAGAAAAACATCCCAGAGGGTTCTCACCAGTATGAGCTCTTGAAACATGCTGAAGCAACATTGGGAAGCGGTAACCTTCGAGCTGCTGTGATGTTGCCAGAAGGAGAAGACCTTAATGAATGGATCGCTGTTAATAGTAAGTGTATACGTCTGTACTCCTGTCTGTAAAAAGTTTTAGTCTTAAAACATTGCCAATCATGTGAAACAGTATAAGCGATCGAAATGTACAATTTTTACATTAAAAAAAGGAATATTTGTTACAAGTCATTGTAGTGTTTTTGAAGATTATTAACACCTGTTAATTTTGTATTGGTGCCCGGTTTATTGCAAAAGTCTTTCTTCCTTAATTCTATGTAAGATAGACAATATGATCTGCGTCTTGTCAGTCCTAAAAACTACTTTGTTTTTATTTTAGCTGTTGACTTCTTCAACCAGATAAACATGCTGTATGGCACCATCACTGAATTCTGCACAGAGACCAACTGCCCTGTTATGTCTGCAGGGCCCAAGTAGGAAGAAATCTTCTATTTTGTTACTTGCTACATAAATACGACTGGATGATTTACGGTCTCTTTTGTATTTCTGCAGGTATGAATACCACTGGGCTGATGGTACCAACATAAAGAAACCAATCAAATGCTCGGCTCCAAAATACATTGACTACTTGATGACTTGGGTCCAAGATCAGCTGGATGATGAAACCCTGTTTCCTTCCAAAATTGGTTAGCATGGCATATGGATAAGTAAGGAATATATAAAGTATGTAAATGGATAAGAAAGGCATAAAACAATGGTATGAGCTCTTAGAAGTAAATAATCAATGATGGTATGGTATAAGAACCTGTGGTGATGCCTTTGCTATTGGCCAGCAAAGAAACAAGCAAAACCTAAGTAGCTATGAGGGAAACCACATTGGTCCTCCATTCAGGATATCTTATATGTGACCTCTCAGATAGCTGCTTGTTAAGAATGTGATCCTAATACTTTATTTTTGGTACTTGACCACCCCTACATTTAACTAACACCGTGTAATATATGATTGTATTGTCTTTTTCCCTTATTCCCAGGTGTGCCGTTCCCAAAAAACTTCATGTCAGTGGCTAAAACTATTCTGAAGCGTTTATTCAGAGTCTATGCTCATATTTACCACCAGCACTTTGACTCTGTCATGCAGCTTCAGGAGGAGGCTCATCTCAACACTTCCTTCAAGCATTTCATCTTCTTCGTGCAGGTGACAGGGCTTGGCTGGGGATTTATAATGAGTTTTTATGATTATTTTACTTGAACACTGTCATACCCTGCTGAACACTGACATCTTGTGTCTTCTAAGGGGAGATGTACAACTATAAATGATGTCTGAAAGTAAATCTTTTCACTGTAATCATTTACATTTTTATCCCCTTTTTTTGTTTGCACGCACATGGACAGGAGTTCAACCTGATTGACCGCAGAGAGCTGGTTCCTCTGCAGGAACTTATCGAGAAACTAGGCACCAAGGACAGATAAAAGAAAAGAAGAAAAATGCAAACATACGTATTATTGAAACGTTTTTCCTTTTGTTTAGAGAATTGTAAAGCCTCAATCAGTGCATTTTAGGAATAGAGGTATATTTTAATAATGTGCTGACTGTAGATTAACAATGTTTATGAATCCATGATGTTTTAGGATAAGCTGTTTTTATTTGGGCTTCATGAGCTATACAAACTTTGGATAAAGTAGATGGGAGACAGAAAAAAAGTTGGAACCTGCAGGCAGATTTTTGTATTAAACTTTTCTTAGGGTTTTTGTATTTCATGCATTTGCTCATTTTTATGTAATGGAGAAAAAACAATGCAACACCTTTTTTAGTTTTTTACTGAAGGTTAATTTTAGTAAGATGTTTCTGTGATTAGCACATGTACATTCTGGCTAGGGTCTACAATTCCTTTAATGCTGTAGGCATTATTATTTGAATTTAGACTAACGGTAAAGTTAATGTCTACAAGCTGCTGATTTTACAAATACAAAATATGATTTTACATATACAAAGTGTTTTTTTTCTTGCAGTGAATATCACCAATAGTTCTTTCCTTTTAATATGAATATTTAAATCCTTGTAAAAATATGTTTGTGTTCAGGCAAAAAAAAAAATGAATGAACCACTGTTCCTTAAAATTACTGATTATTTCCCCCCCTCTAATTTGTAACATTAAGCATGTTGTGGTATTGTGCAGTATCTTTTAGGACTTCTATGAGAATTAAAACTATTTGCATCAATATTAGGCTTGTTGACATTTCTTGCTCTATGTTGAGCTCTTTAATAGTACAACTTATTTGTATATATCTTTTATTTAATCTCATTTATTTCAGTTTATCTTCATGCCATCATGCTATTCTCTGGATAAAAAAATTAAATGTACAGGTTTACCTTTTTATCAGAGGATGTGTTTCAGTTCAGTAAATGATCAACTTTGTCATGTCAGGATGTTTAGTAATTCAGCTAATGGCTGCTTTATATCTTGATCCTTTTTTCAGGCAACTGTTTATTTAATGAACCCGATTACAAAATTCACTTAATTTTTTGGGCTCATTTGTTATCTCTCTGTGCACAAGAAAATGTTTTCAAACTGAAAAAAATTGCATATTTGCAAATGAAAAAATTAAAAATGTTAGATATAGTCAGATCTATTTATAATACAATTATGAAAAACCATATACAAGATTGTTAAATGACTGAAATGATACAAAAAAGGATTAAAATAGAATTAGATAAAACTAGAATCCAGGACAAAATCAGAATTAATATGATTAATGCAATATAAAACTGAGGTAAAATATATATATATATATACTTTATAACAAAAAGTTGTCAAAAAACGTGGTTCTCTAGGGACAGAGAGCAATCCTGTATTTCATTTTATATATTTCATTAATGGGCTTTAAATAAAAAAAAATACTGTTATCTTCACAAACTATAATATATTTGTAGTCTTATAATAATAACAATAATAATAATAATAATAATAATAATACTTTTATTTTGAAGGTGTAACAAATGCAAAACCAGAAATGACCCGGATATACTTTATTCATTTTGCCCACGTGATCACCTCATGGCAAATGAAAATAACCGAGTCGGTAGTTGTACGCATGCGCACAGTCGACGTTGCTCGCATGTGTGGTTGTGACTGGTGCAGTACACTGTAGTCATGCCCGCTGTCCGCGCGCCGCTGAGGACGATATTAAAGCGTATTAGTTCTGAGTTCAACCTGTGCGTCCCGATCACACGGTTTGTCTCTACAGCCGGCTTGTCTTATAGCAGAATAAATGTAAAGACACAATTAAAGAGGGTTATGGAGGCTCGGGGGTTCACTCAGCACTCATCCCTGCGCCATTCATCTAATCAATCACTGGATACATTAACACGTGTGAAGAGGCTCTCTATAGAGGGCAACATAGGTAGGGCGTTTATTAAATATATAACTTTAACCTCAGGCTTTCTTTTATATGTGACAAGCTGTAGGCTTTTGGACCAGGAGGTCCCAGGTTCAGGACCTGCATCCGACAAGACTCGACTGAAGTGCCCTTGAGCAAGTGAACATTTTGAACACTAGGGGGCTGTGAAGACCTTTGCCCAGAGCAGGGGGCAGCCCCAAACCATAGCGCCCAGTGAGCAGTTTTGGGGGTAGGTGCCTTGCTCAAGGGCACCTCAGCCATGTCTTGTCCTCTGTGGGGATCGAACCTTCTGGTCACTCGACCGGTTCCCCAACTACAAGGCCATGGCTGCCCCTACACTTAACCTCCCCACTGCTCCCTGGATGCTGTGGATAATGGGCTGCTCACTGCTCTCGGCATGTGTGCTCACTGCCCCCTAGTGTTCACTAGTGTGTACGTGTGTGTTTCACCACATGGATGGGTTCAATGAGAAGTTCAATTCCACTATACAGTGGTCCGAACAGTAGCTCTTTCAGTAAGCAACAGGTCGTGTTCGTGTATGTGCACAGGACAGGGAAAGGTGAGGGACATGTCTATCTGGCGTGTTACAGAGAGATTCACTTGAAAGAGGCCTGATTTAGTAATCTGTATTCTGTTGTAACTCCTGTTAGGATGAAGCAATCTGAACGAACGTGTGGCAAAAATTGAGTCTTTGGCCACCATGGTCGCCAGCTCTGACACCACCAGACCAGGTGGTATCAACACCAGGGTATGCTAAATGGAAAAGTTTATCTGAACAAGCCTTGAACTGTGAAAGATTTGAAGGAAAACATCCATTGTGAAATTGCTGATATTGAAATTCCCCCTGAGCACTGTTGAAATGGAAATCACTTTCAGCATTGCATGTAATGCCATGGATTAGACATACGTCAAGGTACGTAGTGTGTTTTGTCTAATTCTAATAGTAGTTACAACAGAATATTTGGGGCCTCTTTCAAGTGAATCTCCCTGTACTTGCTGAGTTACATGTATTGTCAAAGAACGATGGCTGAGAAACAGCCAAGAAGGAGGCCTGAAAACGGATGAGGATGTTGCTGTAGTTCTGCTCATCACCTGGGCAACATTGGCTTATTTTTTCCTGTTTTAGAGAAATAGGTCAGCTTTGTTTTGTATCATTTGCGAATGTTTTTGATAGGTAATTACAACTGGTTTGCTTAGCATCAGTAATTGTAGCAACATTTTACTAACTGCCAACCTAGCTAGCATTAACCTAGCTAAAGACAATTACTTGGCGTGGGCTCCCTGATGTTATATGATTGTACAACATTTGTGAATATGGCCAATAAGATCTACAATGGTGTTTGCTAACACTGTGGATTCATACATAATTCTAAAGTCTGTGCATTAGTTTCCTTGCTAATTTAGCTAATACAAACCTGCGGTTTTCTCGTTGGTCACTGTAACTTAGACAAATAACTATGTACGCTTGTAGGCTAAGTCCTTGGTTTGATTACAGGTGCATCTTGATAAATTAGAATGCTGTCAGAAAGTTCATTTATATCAGTAACTAAGTTTAAAAAGTGAAAGTCATATATTATATCACAGAGTGATGTATTTCAAGCGTTTATTTCTTTTAATGTTGATGATTCTGGCTTACATATAATGAAAACCCAAAATTCAATATCTCAGAAAATTAGAATACTACATTTTTAATACAGAAATGTTGGTCTATTGAAAAGTATGTACAGTATATGCACTCAGTACATGGGTGGTTAGGGCTCCTTTTACATTAATTACTGCATCAATGCAGTGTTGCATGGAGACAGCCTGTGGCACTGCTGAGATGTTGTAGAAGCCCAGGTTGCTTGGATAGTTTAGCTCATCTGCATTGTTGGGTCTGGTGTCTCTCATCTTCATCTTGACAATACACCATAGATTCTCTATGGGGTTTAGTCAGGTGAGTTTGCTGGCCAATCAAGCAAGTGATGCCGTGGTTATTAAACCAGGTAGAGGTACTTTTGGCAGTGTGGGCAGGTGCCAAGTCCTGCTGGAAAATAAAATCAACATTTCCATAAAGGCTGTGCTGAGTTTGGACTTGATATAACACACACACCAGCAGATGGCTCTCCAAACCACCAGTGACTGTGGAAACATCACACTGGACCACAAGCAACTTGGATTTTGTCTCTCTCCACTCTTACTCCAGATTCTGGGACCTTGATTTCCAAATGAAATGTAAAACTTACTTGCATCTCAAAAGAGGACTTTGGACCACTGAGCAACAGTACAGTCCTTGTCTCCTTAGCCATGGTAAGACACTTCTCACATTGTCTCTGGAGAATGGAGTTGTGGCCCATGTCCTGGATGCGTCTTTGTGTGGTTGCCTTTAAAAACACTTAGCCATTGACTCTAGCCACAGTCCATGCTTTGTGAGTCTCCCCCAAATTTTTGAATGGCCTTTTCTTAACAGTTCTTTCATGGGTACAGTTATCTTTGCTGCTTGTACACATGTTTTCCTTCCACTCAACTGCCCATTAATATGCTTGGATACAGCAACCATGATTGTGTAGCCTACTGGACCAGACTGTGAGATCATTTAAAGGCTTAGGAAACCTTTCCAGGTGTTTTCATTAAGTCATTATCACCAGTGTTTAAGGAAATAAAAGCATGAAATCAGTCTGTGTGTAATGAATCTATATAATATATGAGCGTCACATTTTGAATTGAACATTAAATACATTCACGTTTTAATGATATTATAATTTGTTGAGATGCACCAGTATGAATGTATGTATGAATTTATTGTAAAATATTTGTGTTACATCCGCTGCCTGTTCCTATGCTTCTGCTGGCTACATTCCGTCTTCCACATCCTTGGCCACGAGGAATGGAGCTAAACCATGATAGTAATGAAACTTGAATAACATGGGGCATAGTACCTTGCCAACGAGATAAAAAAAAATATACTTGCTGCCTCTGCAGTTACTGTTACTGTTGAAGTTACTAGTGGTAATGATACCGCTGTTTAGCTTAAGCTACTTCTCAGCCTAGACTTTGACTTAGGTATGTGTTTGGCTTTAACTTTAAGTTTACTGACAACTTCTCCTGTACTACAAAAAACATATGCTACGTGTATTTTAGTAGCGGTAAAAATTGCTTGAATTATTGAGGCTAACTTTTTTTTTTCAGCCAGCGGACGCTTTTGATTCCACCATATTTCTTTTGGTGCGCAAGCTCATTGTTGTTACTTTGGAAATGCACGTGCATCATTTTTTGGGGGCAAAGCTTTAGTAAAAACTACTGAAGGTGCGAACATGTTTGTTTCGCTGTTGAGTTCACCAATCAGCAGTCATTCTCCAGAATTGTATACAGCACTTTTAACCCCAAACGACATGTTCAGTAATTTACATTTACATTTGTGGCATTTAGCAGACGCTCTTATCCAGAGCGACTCACAAGGTTACTGGTATTACAGGAGGCCAATGTAGTGTTAGGAGTCATGCCCAAGGACCCTTATTGGTGTAGCACAAACTGGCTGGTCAGGCACAAACTGGCACAAACCCAGGTCTTTCACATGGGAGCCCATAATGTTGCCACTGGACCACACCAACCAGTAATTTGGATACAAATAAACGTAGAACTGATGCTCGTGTTGCAGTAAACCGTGAGTGTGAATTAAGAACTAAAACACTGCTAATCAACAGAAACTGTAATCTACAAATGCATTCCTATCTGACCAAATTAAGAAAAAGTGCGATCATGGTGCTTTATGTGTCTTTTAAAACCTTCAGCGGTTGGGAAGTCCACCTTTGCAAAGTTGCTAAGCAGTGCAGGGCGAAACTGGGAAGTCACACCTGAACCTGTTAGCAAATGGCAAAACGTTGAAGAGGCGACTTCAAAAATAACACAGGTATGAATCTGCTTGTAATTCACAAAAAAATAGTGCTTGTTAAGGAAAAAAAAACGTGTTTTTGGACCCCTGATCACCATGACTAAAGTAAAAATGTCAGCTTACAACTGTGGCCACTTTTTTTGTCCACCTAATAACATTTCAAATTAATATGACATTTACATTTTCCTTGCTGTTTTACTATAGCCAGTGGCACCCCCCGGGCAAACAGCCAGTAACCTGTTACAACTGATGTATCAAGACCCTAAACGCTGGGCCTACACGTTTCAGACGTTTTCCTGTATGAGCCGTATGCGCATGCAGCTTCAGTCGCCACCTGCACGGTTACTGCAAGCAGGAGACGATGCTGTACAAGTGTTTGAACGTTCCATCTACAGTGACAGGTGAGTTCACGCACAAAGACATATTAATTTCAGCTTATTCCCATCAGTGATTTCCGGTCTGTTCTGATTTCCTGTTGTTCATGGTGCTGTTCATTTTATTTCCAGGTATATTTTCGCTCAGAACATGTTTGAGCTAGGTAGTATAAACTCCACTGAGTGGGCTGTGTATCAGGACTGGCATTCCTTTCTTGTTGAAGAGTTCGGCTCGAAGATACAACTAGAGGGAATCATATACCTTAGAGCACCTCCACAGGTCAGTAATGCTTATACCACGACAAGACTTAGTAGTATAGAGCATTGGACATGACATGACAAATCTATTGGAATTGACAGAGCGGTAGGCAGCCCCTATCCAGAGCATCCAGGGAGCATTGGGGGGTTTAGGTATCTTGCTAAAGGGCACTTCTGTCGAGGCTTGTTACCCATTAGAAATCCTTATTTTTAGAAAAATAATAAAATGTAATGCCTCTGGCTATACAAATCTTGCAGGGACAGTCTCTGGAGAGTAGCAAGTTTTAGTCAGGAAGCTGGCCTGAGGGCCACTCAGACAGAACATTTACATTTACGGCATTTGGCAGACGCTCTTATCCAGAGCGACTTACAAGGTTACTGCTATTACAGGAGGCCAACCTTAGTGTTAGGAGTCTTGCCCAAGGACCCTTATTGGTGTAGCACAGACTGGCTGCCAGACCCAGGATCTGAAGTGCAGAGTAATCTCTGTAGTGTAGCTACACAGGAGCTAATCAGTGCCAATGTTATAAAAAATAGTTATTTAATTTATAGCCTTCATGTCATCTGTGTGTAAACTCTAGTGAATGAGATTATCAATTCCTAAAATATCGAAACTAACCCGTTTGACACCAACAACCATGTCTTAGTCCAAGTCCAACTAGTTTTGCAAGGTATCAACATGTTATATAAATTCTAGTCTAGACCAATTTGTACTGCTTGTGTCTCACAGACCTGCATGGAGCGTCTGGGCCGCCGAGGTAGAGAAGAGGAGAAGGGAATACAGCTGGACTACCTCGAGACTCTACATAAACAGCATGAGAATTGGCTCATTAACAAATCGACAAAGTAAGTTTACCGGTCATTCATTAGTGTTTCATTTGATAGCTCGTCTTACCAACTGTTGTAATGCCTTCATTTTTTTTTTGGTCTTTCCACCGTAGGGTCCACTTTGATCACCTGAAAAATATTCCAGTACTGGTGCTGGATGGTAGTCTGGAGTTTGAGAGTGATTCTGAGACACAGACCAAGTTTATAAAAGAGGTATTTTTTTTAAATACTGAATTTAAAAAATATATGGTATGTTTGTCTGATCAGCCATAACATAAAACCACTGACAAGTCAAGTCCATGACATTGATTATATTGTTACAATGGCACCTATCAAGGGTTTGGATATATTAGCCAGCAAGTGAACAGAAATTGGTGTGTTGGAAGCAAGAAAAATGGTGTGTGAGAGATTTTGTGCAATTCCGATAATGGCCAGTTTGTGATGACTAGAAGACGTATCTAAAACAGTGGGTCTTGTGGGTTGATCCCTGTATGTACTGGCTCGGTTGGAATTTCCACTGATGGAAACTTTGATGAAGAGTAATAGGTGTAGATAAGGGATTGATTGATGATTTTAATAAGGGAATTAGCTCAGTCTCCAAAGTGGAAAACATTCTAACTGCTGATTTGATGCGGTTATATTGATATATCTACATGGTTATAAAATTATCTGGTTTAAAAATAATTGTATGAACTTTTTTCCTGAATTTTCTGAATTTGGGACTATTTATATATTTAATCCAATCCAATGTATTGAATTAAGCATGTGACCATCATTATGAGTGATATTTCAAACCGTACTGAATCTAGAACGGACACCACTGCTGCTTTCAGGATTAACAAAATGAAAGTTACCAACAATTAAGACTTTATCTACAAAAACAACCAGGTTTGATATGAAATCAGCACAGCCTTGGGGGATTCTGTAAATAATAATGAGTGGAACTAACTGCAAAACCTCCTTTGCCAAATTGGACTGATGTAAGCAACTGTATCTGGGATTTCTGTATCTTCATTTAATGCTACATATTTATTCAACCTGGCCTTGGCTTTGGATTGTCACACATGAAGAATAGTAAGGCTATGTTGTATGCTGTGAGACATGGGTGTCAAACTCTGGACCGTGGGCCAAATTTGGCCAGCAGTGTAATTATATTTGGCCTGCAAGGCAATATCAAATTACTATTGGAGCTGGCCCGCTGGTTTTATACAGCGGCAGCACCACTGTAACAGCGCATTCATCGCTAATACTACAAATCCCATAATGCCCTCCTGTTGTTTTGCCGCTGATGACATCATTA
>JAOVVF010000028.1:14131430-14143687 GCA_028565595.1 Duopalatinus emarginatus | reverse complement strand
GGCCACCAGAGCTTGTTTCTTGCCAGAATCTATATATATGACACAGAGTTAGAAATCCACAGTCTGATGATCTAAAAGCGGAAACATAGCAGTGGAGAACTTTGTCCATGTAAACCCGGTGTAGCTCCTCCCCTCCGCTCGCCTTGCCCTGTCTCGGCTGTTGTTTCCATAATGTACAGCTCCAGACTTGCGGCATCATTACGCGCTCGTTGTCCCGAGAGCGCTTTACGACCGCACACATCCTCCTCCTCATCCTCATCCTCATCCTCACCTCTTCATGCAGGACTATCGGACCGGCTCCTGAAGGCTCACCGTGGGCTTGCTTGTGGAGAAATGCTCAGTTTTCTGCAGTAGTTTAGATTGGAAGTGCGAGTTTATCTGTGAATACGGAGCAGGTGATCTCAACTTTCCTTTAAAAAACAAAAAAACCAAACAAACAAAAAAAAAACGATGCCCATGCTGGTTCAACATAGACAAATATCACAAATTGTAAAAACTTGTTCAGACTAAACAGGGCGGCAAGATTATTATTTATTAGAAAAGCGTATTAGAATAAAAACTAGGAGTTTAAATTGTCTCAGCATCTTCTGACTCCTCGGACGTCCTCCTCGACTTCACAGGTGCTTGCATCTTGATCTTTCGTGTTTGTTTGTTTTTTGTTCTGTAAATGTACGGACTCCAGGAACATCTTGCTACTGTTGGGAAAGAACGAACTTTTGCAGAAGAAATGGATTCAGTCCGTCCGTGGGTGCGCAATGTCGGAGTGGTGGATGCGCATGTAGCCGTTCAGAGGTAGTGCACTTCATTTCCAACACCATGCATGACAGACATAGCAGGTTATAACGGTTTATAGCAGTTTGTGAATCGACCATGAGGAAATTCTGTTTGAATAGCTGTCAGGATATATTTCCCCTTATATAGGCTACCTAGTCTAACACCAGACTTGGTGACTTTTCCAATATAAATTTAACACCCAGATGTCAGATGTACTAATTCAGTCTGAACATCTCATCTGATCTAATGTCCTCTGGCAGAAATGACCCATCAACAAGTGTGTAACTTCAGACATGAGACCGTATCAGTGGCCCAGGCTCGAGTCTCCAGCACTTAACCTGGAGCTGAACCTTCAGCCCTGTGAAAGGACCACGACAAAGACACTTTAATAGAAGAAACCTGGGCTGGTTTACAGCCATTCAGTGGCAATTAGCTTAAGAGCAAACCGCATCATTATATGACCAGAGTGTCTTTAGGCTGCGATTCGTTTGTTGTAAATATTTTGTCATATTTGTAACGTAGCGCCGTCAATTTTTTCAACTTTAATAATAGTGCAAATTTGGATAATAATAATAATAATAATAATAATAATAATAATAATAATAATAATAATAAACAAATATTTTTAAAATATAATACATTTAAATAGGCTAGGATGTTATTGTTATTGTGGCCCATTTAACTATAAAACTAAACGAAATATGCATGAATATTACTGCAATATTATGAAGTGAGACGAAGCTCAAAATGAATTTGTAATTAAAAAAAAAAAAACTGCGGCTGGTATATACAAACAGAGATAAAATCACTTTGAGACTTCATCACCAAACTTTAAATTTGTTTTCAAATACGGAAAATAATAACATAACGCTTTGGATAACCTGATATATATATATAAATATATATAGCTACTTGATAGCTAATTGATTACTAAAGTAAAGAGAAATAATGTTTGTAAAATTTGGATAGAAATCTAAAGCTTTAATACAGTAAATCTACTGTCATAACCAGCTGATGTTGATGGATATCATCAGTATACTTACCATTTTTTTTTTCATTTTCATAAATTAATCACCTCAAAAACTCACATAACGGTTTTTTTTAAAGTGCGTTAGTTAGTTTATAAATATAGAACAGTAAAAACATATATATATATATATATATGTCGAGTTGATCGCAGTTTTAACGAAAAACTGAGCGGTGCAGACTTACTTTTATTTAATATTCCAGATCTTTCAGGATTTTCCCATAATTTCACTACTGGGGGATTTGAGGGTGATTTATTTCTAAGGGCTTGTCATGTTTTACTGTTCAGCAGGTTTAGTAGATTTGGACGCAGTGGTAAAAACACGCGATGGCAATAATAATAATAATAATAATAATAATAATAATAATAATAATAATAATAACTGTACACTCAGAATTAACCTTACATACTGAATATTAGTGGATTTCTCTAGGACAAGTTAAGTGTTAAATACATGCCATATTATTGTGTCTACAGTGGAGTAGCCCTGTCCCGAGCCCACTTTGAGAAACAGCCGCCCTCCAACCTCAGAAAGTCCAACTTCTTCCATTTTGTCCTGGCTCTCTACGACCGCCATGGACAACCAGTGGAAATCGAGAGGACAGCCTTCATTGACTTTGTCGAGCATGACAAGGTACATTTACATTTACATCTTGTGTTCACAAATCAGAATGCATATGCTTTATTTTAACCTTATTTTAATGATATATTAGTGAAAAATTCGTTTTAAAAGGAAAGCATGCAAACTAAATGAAGTACAACAAGGAGTCAGTGAGTTAATGTGTGTGTGTGTGTGTGAGAAAGAGAGAGAGAGAGAGAGAGAGAGAGAGAGAGAGAGAGAGAGAGAAAATGTTTTCACCTGGTAAAAATAAAACAAATCTGGTTAAAAATCAAGTCCCATAATAAACACAACCAGTCTATATAAAAAAAATTGGTGTTCCCAAATTGTGGCGTTCCTGGTATGCAGTAGTTAGTACCTAACAAAAGTGGAAGCCCTGAAAGCATCTACTCTGATCTCATAGAGAAACTACTGTAGAACATATTGGTGAAAAAGTTTAACCTGACTATCATAGAAAAGTGCACAGTGCATCACAACTTTCAGTTTCTGAGGCTGAGTAGCCACAGTCTGGTCCAGTCTGTCCATTGCTGAAAGCACCTACAATGGGAACACGAGCTCCAAACTGGACCATGAAGCAATGGAATATGCTCCTGTTTACCTGGGATGGGATGAGAATGGACCAGGGTGCACTATAGGAGAGATGGATGTTACGTTGACATGTACAACCTACATAAATAATGTGGCAGACCAAGTACACCACTTCATGGCAACTGTATTTCCTAATGGCAGTGAGTGAACTCTTTTAGCTTTGCCAAAATGGGAAAAATGGTTCATGGTTGACGAGCATAGTGAAAGGTGTTGATATCAGTCTGATTGGGTGTGGGATGTTCTGGACAAACAAATCTGAATCATTGAGCTCATACGCACCTTTAAGAGGGACAAAGGTGTTTTGCCCACACATGAAACTATAGAATATGAAGCTGTCTAGCTTCTTTGTCCTCTCTCTCTCTATTCTTTCTCTCTGTCCAATTTTTCATCCATCCCCGGGGTATTGAGTCTTGGTGCATTCTCTAGAGGCCAGTTAATAAGAGAGAACTTGGAAAGAGAGACTTGTGCCAGAATGGAACTTTGAAGGGCATCTCTCTCTCTCTCTCTCTCTCTCTCTCTCTTTCTTTCCCTACTGAACAGCAGTGTATGTGATCCATTTAAGATGACAGTTCTATACATACAACAGCCAACAAAACCTGGACTCTATGTTCTGTGGTATCACTGGCACCAAGAGTTGAGCAACAGATCCTTCTGTGGATCATCTCTGGGATTGAACCAAACAGGCTTCACCCCTACAAACATCACTCATGTCCGGTTTTAGAGATGCTCTGATTGAGTGAGTCTTCTAGACATCACTGTTGCATCACTCAGACTCAGATAATCAGAGTTATTCCTTGTCACCTGTTAGGGGTTTGCTGGTGTCATGTTATGGCTGATTGGTGTACGTATATGTATATCAGAGTGAATGACTTTGGGTTTTTAGATCTTGTTTCCTACATTTGTTTCACCATGTTTCGTGTTGTCTTGTGTCTGCTTGTCCTGTTCTTGTAAGGAGCAGACGGGAGAAAAAACGAATAACGGCACCCACTACAAACTGCAGCTCCTTTACAGCAATGGTATGATTTTCGATCCTCTTATCATTATCTTATCAGTACATGATTTTTTTTGTAGTCGAACCATCATTCAAACTGTTAAATTTGGCATAGCCCTTAAGATGACAATGGCTTCCGCAAAGATACCAGTTTCTCATCAGGGTTGGAAATGCTTTATAAATCTAGGGAAAAATGTAAGTGAAAACTTCTAAACTTGTCTTTTAACAGGTGTACGAACTGAACAAGACCTCTATGCTCGTCTTATTGACTCTGTAACCAAACAGGTAAGTAACAATCTTTTCTTATAGCATATAGCTATTTACCATATAACCAATAAACAATGCTTTTTTTTTTCTTTTTTTCTTTTTTTTTAGCCCATATCATATGAAGGCCAAAATAAGAATCCTGAAATGTGCCGTGTTCTGCTTACTCACGAGGTCATGTGCAGGTAAAATGACATTTCTACATGTTCATACGCGGAGACGTGTCCATGCTAGCAAGCAAACTTTCTACAATATGCGCAACATAAAACGAAATATAAGGATTGTTGTAACATTTACCAGAAACGCAGCCTGGACCAGGGTTAAATAAGTGAAACCTGAATCACCGGGTGACAGATAGACAGCAAGCACACGACTATCCTTACAGACAGCTTGTTTTGAGAGGACGTACGAGGAGGCGTGTGGATCCGTGACCTCAGGCTGAGGGACACGATAGCGGAGGGCAGAATGGGAGTGGAAATCAGCTTCAGCCCCTATTGTGTGGCCAGCAGATGCCCGAGTGGGGTTCACAGCTGGCTAATAACAGAGGGGGAGAGAGGGGGAGAGGGCAATGAGGGGGATGAGGGCAAATGACACAGCTGGGGAGTGGCTCTATCTGACAGAGGGGGAGTTTAGGTGGTGGTGGTGGAGGATGAGGGGGGTGGTTCAGGGGGTAAAGGAGGACAGCAGAGGGGCAGATGGCCAGGGGTGGGGGGTACTTTTGTTATGCACAATGGGCGGAGTGAGGGGAGCTTAAGGGAGGGGGCAAAGGGGCTGCCCCCAGACAAGAGATGCTTGGTGTTGGCGTGTGTGTTGTCTGTTGTCTATGTGTATGTCTGGCTTTTTAAAGATGATTTTCGATAGTCTCGTTTTTTTAACGTGCTGCTCTCTGGTGTAGAGCTCAGGAAGTTTGAAGAAAAAAAACTAAAGTGTCTTCGGTCGCTTTTGTCCATTCAGAAGTCTTTCATGCTGTTTATTGCCAGTATTTATGGCTTTTGTTGGCGCAATGTTTACCTATAATTAGAACCCAGTGTTTGTTCAACTAATGAGCCTTTATTAGGTATTAGATAATAATGGGTTATTGGTGATATCATTGGTGATAAAGCCTTAATAAAGCCTCTCTTCTATGTAGTCGCTGCTGTGAGAAGAAAAGCTGTGGAAATCGTAACGAGACCCCGTCAGACCCCGTCATAATCGACAGGTAAGAACCGTAAACCCCTGATAGTCATCACGACCAATAATTCAGTACACGCCCCAAACTTGGTTGTGCCACTCGTCGTCTGAGCATCTCTTCATATATTATGTTCATAACAACTGTACTGCTGTGTCACGGCTTAGCCTTCATCCCATCATCCCCCCAGCATAAAAAAAACATGTCTCACTACAACACCAGTCTTACTCTTTCTTTCTTTCTCTCTATCTAGCTATCTATCTCTATCTTGCTTTACTTCTGTCTGTGTTTTTGTAGCTTTCTTTTTCTCCATCTCTGTCTGAGTCCATGCTATTTACAGTGTCTCAGTGGAGCCGTTCAAACTTTCTCAGACAAGAAAAGAAGAAAAAAAAAAACGACCTGTTGGGTTTTTTTTTTTTTTTTTTTTTGGATTTTTCCAGAATTCCTGATATGGCATCTGTTTTTCTCCTTTTACAAAATGATTCTTCATGACCCACCCTCCATCATTTACTCATCATCTTTCCATTCCTTAACCTTTTAAAAAAAAAAAAAAAAAAAAAGAAGAAGAAGAAGCCAGACTTTACTCAATGGCGTCATAAAACGAAGGCTTGGCTATGAAGGAGTATTTCTGGTCTTCACTGGCTGTTAGTGTAGCAGGTGTTGTGCTCCAGTGACTTGTAGACCTCATGCTATAGTTGATAGCCAATCTCTTCTCAGGGAGAAGTGTCTTATTGTCAACTCATTAGGCTAATCGGGGTGTTGGGGTAACAAAACCGTGCCGTTTCAAGTGCCACCCAATTGTAGCTGGTGTTACACTGCTATCCATCACATCGTTCCATCAGTGCCTATACGGATGTTACAGCCTAAGCACCATAGAACTGTGTTCTTGCTCATTAAATCATTTTTTTTTACACTTTTTAGACTGTTTTTACACATTATTTAAAATTTCTGACTTATAGCTTAAATCGTATAGCTCATTTTACGCTACAATTTTCATAAATTTTCGACGTTTTCTGAATATTTTTGTTTGTCTTTCATTTTCTATCACTCTTTCTGTCTGTCACACACACACACATAGCCTCACCCAACACTCCCACCTCCCCATGTTTTCCTTAAAGTAATATTGTCATAATTAGCGAGCCTCATCACGGCACCTCTCAATACACGGGGGAATTGGGATCCCCAATGTGCCACCTACCCCACCAGCCCCGACCACAGCCCCCACCCCCCCTTTTTTAATCTGCCTCCGTATTATTTGGACCCTGTCTCGCCTTTTACTCTCCTCCCCCTCCTCACAATCTGCTATTCACCCTTTCGTCTACTAATCCAGTTATTAGTGAAAGGAGAGAGAAGAGATCCCATCTGATCCCTGAGGCGGCATGCCTTTTGCCACTTTATGACCCACACATCTGATGCTTGTCCCCCTGATTAACTAACACTGGTGTGGCTGATCTTAAATCGGACCTTAAGCACAAAATACAATCCATTTATGGCACTGGCTGCATTTTTAGATTGTAGGTCAAAAATTGTACTCAAATAAAAGTATTGTTACTTTAGAATAATACGACTCAAGTAAAAGTAAAAAGTCGTCACACAATTAATTACATAAGTAAGAGTAAAAAGTGAAAAAACTACTCAAGTACTGAGTAACTGCTGAGTCTCGCTTTGTTTAATAATCAAGACGTCAAATAAAACGCAAAACTATAAAACAGCAATGAACAAATTCGTAGGTTGAGAATCTCTCTTAAACAACTAAAACAATAATAAATAAAATCTTTACAAAGTAGCATAAATTAAATTCTCTTCAGGTTGTTGTGAAACACACACTGATGTCTCTGCCATTGTACTGTGCCTTTGTGCTCTTTTCCACCTGTGTTTACCGCCGGAATTTTGTGTGCGGTCATGTGACGGCTCGGCTCTGTTTGATTGGTGAAACGGAGTCAAACATCGCTAGTGTCTATATTCGGTTGGTGAGACACCGTCATGTGACAGAGCCTCTGTTGGAAGTCTTGACAAAACAAAACGAAACGATGGTGAGATTGTGCATTGGATGGATCGATAAAAATAAGTCGCGAGCAGAACGTAGCACAATGTAGCGGAGTAAAGTAACGCTTCGTCTTTACAAATATACTCAAGTAAATGTAAAAAGTATTCCTTTGGTATTATAAAACTACTCAAATGTAAATTTAACACCCACTACCCGCGCACACAACTAAGATGATACGTCGCTAATATAATTCGATTTTAGACAAATTTTGTTTAATTACATCATAGTTTCAATGAAAAACGCAATGAGCTCTTGGCACCATTTTTATTGGTTTGTTCATCTGGCCTATCCAGTCGATTCAAGCACATCCTTGTGTTAACTCTTAGCTGAATTTGTTCAAGTCAATCAATTTACCAATTTATTGATCAGCCACCCTTAAAAGCTTAAATATCCAGATAATACAGGAATCCATGTCAATAACACAGAACTTAAATTTTTAAGTTTTCGATCATATATTTGTGTTTGGTATTGTAACAATATTAGATCAGTATAAAACTGTATAAGTAGATACGGTTGAATCAGGTAATATAACCTCAAGATAGTTCGCCAGATTCGAATGGTTAATAGGGTAACAGGCAAAGCTTAGGAAACATACATTAGTAATTTTGTACTACGGATGTTATGAATGATGTGTCACTTCTTGAGCAATTGATATGGTCCTGCTAAGGCCTTGAGGATTAGCAGGTCAGTGCCACACCAAAATCTATATATGGATGTGAAAGAAGGAAAAAAAAAAACACAATAGGGTAACCATGGTGAAGCTTAAGAAGAGTGAGGATGAGAAGGATCAATGCTCTGCAATATATATCTGATTGATTGCACTTTCCGGTGGGGTCTTCCCTTAACAAGCTTGTGCTCTAGAAAACAGAAGAATCAATAGGAGAACCCTGGGCTCATCAATATCAGCCTAACTACCCCCCACTCCTGACTATGAAACAGATGGTTTTACAAGGGTTCGACACAGGGGCTTACAGTACATCTGGGTCTGCCTGTTTCACTTCAGCTATGAGGACACCCGGCTGAAGGATGTATAGACTAATGCAAAACATGTGTACCGCGTAAAATATTTCGTGTAGCATAAATTCACGCCGCGCACATGTATGTACATGTATGCATTAAAACATGCCTAATTTCATATATTTTTACATATTTCTTCTGGACTTTTTGTCTAAAATTCCCAGGTTTCTCTGAATGCATTTCCATTTTGCATCCTCCTGCGTATGTTTGTATATTGTGCCATTTATTAAAAAAAAAAAAAAAAAAAAAAAAAAAAGGACATTCTACAGGAAGTCGTGATATCAGCATCGAGTCTATTGGGTGTTTGTGTGTAGCCGCCTGTAGACGTCCAATTTATAAATTAGTTCTCAGATCTTAGATAGAAAACGGACTTTAAATAATTAGTAAATGATGTCAGGGGGTCATGTCACCTTCTCACCCTGCCTCCACTTTCGACCAGTCCTCGTATCTCTGAGACCTTTGAGATGTTTTGGCCTTCTCCTTGTCAGGCTTTCTTCTGGTTTCTACAGGTATTTCTATGGTTAAGATCGGATTGCTACCTAAACTACAGCCCTCCTGCTTAATTACATATTCACCAGTTTGTGCATACGTTCGGGCGTCCAGTGGTTAAAGTAAAAGTCCCAAACATTTTCTTATGGCATGCATATAATAGTACGTCTGCATTATCATATGAACTGTTTCACTGCCTCTCATAAGTAGAGAGAGAATGAATGCACAGATGTGCACACACACAGGAGAGGACATCTGTTCCCTTGAGAATTTGACAGCAAGAACGTGAGAGCATTAAAAGTCCTGGATATCAAATATGCCCAATACTCTTTAAAAAAAAACAAAAAACAAAAAAAAAAAACACAACCAAGCGACAGGGAAACATATGGATGACTGAGTGTTTATGAGTTTTCCTTCTGTTTGGATGTTTGTGTTTATCTGTGGTAATTATGCCTTCTCATTACTGCCATTGTGTGCTTCTGAGACAAGTCTGGGACACTTTTTGTAATAGCGTGCACTCCAGTGATCCTTAGCAACCTGATGAGGAATTGTATAATATAAGATATGAACATTAAATTTGGATATATTGTACCCGGGATGCCTAAAATTTAGAATAACAAATGTATCATATATCATTAGGTACTAATAATAATAATTAAAAGTTTATTCTAGTGATTATATTCTTATTATATCTGAAGGATATTTAAAGCTTATGTCAGAACAGTGTGTGTGTATTAGAATTCCTGAGATTTCCGTGTTCGAGATCCTGTTTTGAAACCCGAGCAAGCCGTTAGTAAAGTCGGTGTGTTTTCCTACATACGGCTGTTTGTGTGGACAGTGGCGTTAGGCTGTCTTAAATTACGCTAATGATTTAACGGTGCTTCCTGGTGCTGCCTTGGCCCCACCGCTCTGTTTGTTTGTGTGTCTGCTGGACGGTAATCTGGAGATCTCATCCAGGTTTCGGCTGGGCACCGGGAAGAAGAATGGTTTCTCTTCCTTCTCTTCCTTCCAGTTTGTGTACTTGTGAGTCATGTTGCACTGTGGCACAACTCGTGTCATATCATATCACCATTTAGCACATCTGAGAATCCCTGGAGTGAGATCAAACTATTAGGCAAAATGAATGTGCATGCTTGTCTTTGTGTGTGTGTGTATGTGTGTGTGTGTGTGTGTGATGAATCTGTCAGGATGGAGGGCAGGGTTGATGGGCCCGCTGACAGCTTCTCAGCAGGCCTGCTGTGAGCTCCGCCAGTGTCTCGCTCCCCCCCCCCACACACCTCCCTCCCTCCCTCCCTCCACCTCCTATCCTCCCCAGCACCATGCCTCCTCTTTCCGTCTTCTCTCCTGTCTGCAACCCTCCACATTTGCTATGGATTAGTTACGGACAGTAAATTACAGTGCCTTGGACCTTTGAATGATTCCTTACTCCATATCTTCACACATTCCCTCCACCACCTTCTTTCTCTTCAAACTGACCACAATTCCTTCATCTGTCCATTTTTCTGTTTACCTGCCTGTTTAATTTTTCCCAACCTGATCTCTACTTGTATTGTCATTTTCCAGCTTTCCGTCGCTCTTTTTTTTTTTTTTTTTTTTGGCCCCTTTTCTCCTTGCACACCTTCCGTCAAATTTTTGCTGTGATGACACTTTCAGTTTACTGACTATTGTCATCCTCGAGTCTCTCTCTTCCTCCATCTCTCCCCTAGTCTATCTGGAAACAGATGTTGTTTGTCAGATCCTATCATTACTGGCTAATTAAGCAGACATCTCTTCTCTCTTTTCTACTGCCTGCTGCTCAGTAATTCTCAAAGATAGTCCAGGCTTTGTTCCCCTACCGTGCTGAAGGTGTATCTCGTTCACTGTGATGCACGCGTTATGTTTGTGTTACTTCTTTTCAGCTCTTGTAGATTCGAATAACAGTAAAATCTTTGTTTAAAAATAGTCGCGAGTGTAGTTGTGCTACGACGTTGATAACATTTTATGTTATAAACTTTATGTTAAACAATATATTGTTTGGAAAATGGTCAAAATTGAACGTATACCAGAACTAACACATATTTTCACCTCGCGACATTGAGTATGGTTTTAATTTAAACGTATTTTCGAACTCTAAAACTCAATCCTGAGACTCTAATTTCTTTGTCAGTTTAGATATACCTTTGACACATTATCTTGTTGAATCCTATCTATCTATGGCAATGTCTGAACCATCTAGAAGAAGCAACCAGGTCTGGGCTGAAATATTGCTAATATCCTAGCAAATTTCCAAAGCTTTTCAAAGTATGTGGTCTTCTTTGTTACCAAACATGCTGATAGTGATGCTGATACATGGTAAGGAAAAAAAATAAAAAATTATATTCAAATTGTAGTTAAAATGGCGCTTGTTGGAGTGTAGGTGCTCCAGTTATTGCATAATAATTTATTGCTGTTTAATATGAAAAAATATTAATGAAAATCTATAATTTATTTTTTATTAATAAATCCTTGCTGTCTATTAATCTAATAATCTATAAACCCAAATCACTATAGTTACTTAGTACGTATATAAAAAATATTTAGTTATTTATACATATAATTAGCATATGTATTCCTATGTAAATGTTCAACTGCCCTGATTCAACCTCCACAGATATCTTTACTGAACATCATATCTAACATTGCGTGACGACCTGATGGTCGTTCTTAATTCCACTCTGCCTCCAATGTTGTAAGGTGTAACGAACCAAACATCCAATTTAGCCGCGCGATCGATCCGAGAATCCAGATGTTCTGTTATTTTACTGCTTGACCCGTCATAGATGCCAGTCCAAGGTATGTCTGAAGTGCCAGACGGTATCATCTTAAATATATGGACGTTTTGTACGTCCTATGAAGCATTTTTTAAAAAGTTGGAAAATATCACGTTAATAGTGAGGCGACGTCTTTGTTAATAAACAATAAATCAGTCAGCGTTAGCATTGGTTTGACAAAAAAAGCCTGAACTTAGGTGTTTTACAAGCAGACGGAACCTCACTGGAAAGGTGAGAGCCCTGGAAAAAAAAACCTGGTGGTGTTTTCATATCGTTTACTCATGGAGCCAAGTGTGAAAGGTCCCGGTGTGGTATGTGGTGACGGGGGTATCGCTTTAGCTGCTATGCTCTGTGCGCCCTGTTAGCGGGGTCAGAGGTCACCTGCACAGGGTGTTAACCCCCATGACCAGTCTAGCCCTGGTCTGCCATGGGACTCTGGGAGTCCAGAGTATTTATGACTGACTCTTCAACCACCCCACCCACC
>JAOVVF010000028.1:14105923-14116825 GCA_028565595.1 Duopalatinus emarginatus | reverse complement strand
GGTGGGGGGGTGGGGCTATCTTTTAGGATATGTCCATAAGATGCCATATTAATGTAAAGGTGGTCATAGGTCCTGTACATTTGATTCACCCTGTAGTTGGCTAGATAGCTCATACTGAATTGTTCATTCCTGTTAAGGATGCCTCCTGCAAAGTTGGCTTTCCTTCTTCCTTTTCATTTTTATCTGACAAGGTTTAATATTTTATGTTAAAAGGTACATGAAAAATTTATCGTTCGACATGTCCGCTGATGAGGTCACTAAATCTGCTGTAGTAACCATTTTAGTGAAAAACTGTTACTTGACTTGGATTTCTTTTGTGGCTGTGGAAGCCTGGTGTTTGATACAGTGAGGACAGGAGGAAGCTAAACAGAGCGCACATATTACAGCTCGCTTTCAAACAAACTCAGTAAAAAGGCAAACTAGCTGAAGGAATCTGGCACAAGCTCAGGGCTTTGCTTTGTTCAAGTTCAGTTTACTTTCACCATTCAAGTGTGTTCGCATGTGTATCGGGAGCTGCACCGATGCCACCACTGGTTCTGGTTCTCCGGTTCTGTCACATAAAAGCACAAAGAGGCACGTAAGTCAACTGCTGGTAACGAGACACAGGTGAGAATCGTCACGCCTTACCTGCTGGTTTGTCTACCTCCTCTAAATCCGCAACTGATGCTTCACCACACCCCACTGTCACATAACCACACCAGCTGGGGAACTGTCCAGCAGCTGACTCCCCCTCCCTGTGGGATAGGTAATCTGTGCCTCTAGCACGGATGTCTCCACATTAGAGTCTAGTAGGGTTGGGGCCCACCAGGGGTCACTGCGGAGCAGTGCATGACATGATTGATAATTCAGTGCAACAAGTAATATATATGTATGTTTAAAATCAAATTGTGTTTCAAAAGATGTATTATATATGACAGTATCGCTGTCTGATACCTTCCAAACACGAGGCTGTCCCTGTTATATAAAGGCCAGTACTACTCATAGCAGTTCAAAACAGCTGTGTATGTGTGTGTGCAATGCAGTTTCAATAATGAGCCGTGCGAAACGATCGTGTTGGTCCCATGCTGAGAGTATCCAATAAATAATAATAGATTACCCATATGTCCCAAAGTTTAGGAAACACTAAACACAACATCGCCATTACAGTTCTGTTAGCCCCTACTAAAAGCAAAGCAATATAATTAAATAAGTTCAGCAATATAATAAAAGTTACATTGACAAGTTTGCTCTAAAGAAAGTTTATTGCGCATCTTTTTGTTCAAGCATTGACCGTCACTCGTGAGTCTGTTTAGAATTACTACAAGGTGTGTTATTCTGATTGTACGTTAAATCACAGAAAGCCTCGAGTTTCTATGTGTTATCACAGTTGCCAACCACGTTGATCAGATATTGGTGTGGTACAGTGGTAACATCATTGGATCCCATGTGAGAAACCTGGGTTTGATTCCTGGTCTGGGCAACCAGTCAGTGCTACACCAATAAGGGTCCTTGGGCAAGACTCCTATGTGAGGAGCTGGAGAATATGGTACAGGCTGTACAGTGAGTGAGTGGAGTTTGTTACTGTGACATAACAATAAGCTGCTTGTTGAGGGTCTATAATTTGGTGGAATGAAATGCTAACATTAAAATACATTAAACGCTCAATTTCTTTCTTTCTTAATTTATTTGTTTTCTGACCTGTTGTGTAAAAAGCAATAGGACATTTGAGGTTTTGTGTTATTGTAAAATAACAGCATGAATGTGATTAACTGAGATATTTGACCATAACACACTCCCTCACTCACTTAGATAGATACCATGTACAAAAACAATAAACAATTATCAGATTTAATGATTATAATTAGGCAATAATGCACAAGCCAGAGCACACTAGACCCCCCCCTCCCCCAAAAAAAGCTGTAGTCACTTTAGCTATACTCATTTATCTACAATGTGTTTCAGGAACGAAAGAGGAAATAAGTACCTGAATACTCCAGCAAGTAATGGGTGAGGGGGGCCTATCTTTTAGAATATATCCATAAGATGCCATATTGAATCAAGAGCAAGATTTTCCAATGGGAAGGTGGTAATCCAATAAGGGTCCTTGGGCAAGACTCCTAACACTACATTGGCCTACTTGTAATAACAGTAACCTCGTAAGTCGCTCTGGATAAGAGCATCTGCCAAATGCCATAAATGTAAATATTGCCTGGCAACTTTGGATTTGTACATAGCAAAATAATACACCAGCTGTGCGAGATCAGATACTGCTATTGGTGATGTGACTCATATTCCTGTCTACAAGTCTGCTAAGCCGTTCTTTATTTATGGATTCTTTGATGACATGCATTTGCGTTTGGATTTATTGAGCAAGTAGGTTTGTGTGTACTTTCACCGACAAGTTGGATGCTGCCCGTACAGAGTTTATTGCGTCCCACTAGGTTCTCGGTGCCAGAGATGCACCTCAAATGGATAAAGTTGCAGGTACCATCTAGTGATCCATGCATTGGCATATTTTATGTGGTGGGCCATGGGAGTGGGGTGTGATCCAAACAGAGAATAAAGGAGTGCCCCAGCAGGTAGTGCCAGAGGATTGGGACTGCCCACTCCTTCTTGATGGTGCTGTATCAGCTTGCAGCTAATGTACAGCATGAAGCGCTGCTCACCTTCATCTGCAGACAAAATGTAGACAAAAATCAGGTGCATGGAACAGTGGGCCCTAACACAAAACCACTTTTTTCTTGGCAGAAAGCCCACTCGCACTGCTCCATGGAGCGAATCTGGTTTCTGTTTTTAGTGAGGTCAGTCGGTGGGCCCCAGGAAGTGCTTCATCCCCTTTTTGGTTTTGAGTCTCAATCAGGTTGACATCACTGCTGTCTTATCATTTTCAGGATGGACCTGCCCATGGCCTAAATGGAAACTCTGCCCATATCTGAGAGTCTTGTCCATCTCAGGGATCCCAGGACAGCCCTCAGATTTTGTACATGTTGCTGCTGGTCATTACTTTAAATGATCATATTATCTAAATAGGCAGTGGCATATGCATTGTGCAGTCAGAGAAAACTGTCTATGAGCCATCTACACAATGCTCGGGCTCCGAACAACCCAAATGGAGGGGTGACAAATTGGTGTCGCCAAAATGGAAAAGTGGAAAAGGCCATTTTTTTCATGAGCTATGAATGGGTAGTTTTAAACACATTTGAAAATGTATTCTGCAATTGGGCAACCTGTACCATCTGTGACAGGGAAAAGAGATCACCACTGGGGACTGTGGTAAATTTGGTCGCATTTGTATTTAGACTTACCTGCACAGCTTCTACATCACATTACATAACCTAACAGGGCTAACACAAAGTGGTAGCCTTGCACACAAATTTCTAAAGACCTGACAAGGTCCATGACAGTTCTGCTGATGGGGACCTTGACTAGGGGTAATGGCATAAGTGCTTTTTGGGTAACCAGCTGACATTTGCAACATTCCCCACAACATTGCTGTACATGTCCAGCCAATAGACATATGTCCTATGGACCAACAACTGGGTTTTCTCTTTTTTTAGCTTAAATGTACTGCATTACATGGTATAACCTATCCTTAATAACTGAAATATTCAGGTGGGATAGTGCAACATTAGGCTGGATTTGTTGACGATCAATTACTCTCACTTGGTTGAAGGTGTGCCTTAGGGTATTGTTGCATGACTGCTCCAATGGGAAATCCCAGAGGGGAATCTGCCTCCATAACCACACTGTGGCTTGCAACTGCAGAGCCCATCCAAAAACACTGAATTTCTGAAACCCCAGGCCAATCTGCTCCATGAATTAGAAGAGTTTGGGCAAGATGAGAGCTAACCTCTCTTCAGTCTATGGTTTTGTCTCTAGAATTGGAAAGATAGGCACCAGCAGATATTTATGAACATTACAAACAAATGGAGGCTGAGTGCCAAACACAGATTCATGGTTTTATCATGAGTTTATACACAGCTGAATTTATACTAAATACTCTTGCAATGCTGCTTGTCTAATCAAATAAGTGAACTGGAACTATGCTTTTGTATAATAAATTGTTATAATAAAATCAGATGAGCATAGTTCATATTTCTTATGAACTTAAGTCATTGTAAATAGTGACCCCTTATCTAGAGGAAGGGTTTGCTTTTGAATCTGGTTCCTCTCAAGGTTGAAGAAGAAGAATTTCTGATGACATGCTATGCCTGAGTCAAGCCATCTAATAAACTTAAGAAACTTAAATAAAGTCTCTGTTCTCTACCATCTTACACGTTTTTTTTATGTAAACACTGGATCATCTATAATTGCAGTGTACACTGAGGTGAAGCCTTTGGCTGGGTGATAAATTAAACTGGTGCTGTTTGACAGTAGCAGTAGTGGGACTGACGGCAGCCCCCAACAGTACATATGGAGGAAAAGCCACCGGCTAATTGACCTGGCTTCTGTTAGGCCATCAATCACTCTGGGGGTTCACCCAAGCGCCCAGTCTGTGAGGCGTTATGCAAGTGCTTTATCACTTAACCAACTTAACAGTGACTAGCTTGATGTAATGTTATTAGATGCACTAAGTGCATCAGATGTGCACTGTGTGTGTGTATGCTGGGGTGCAGGAGCAGAGTGGGGGTGGTTACTGGTGTCTGGTGGACACTTAAAAAAAAAAAGTACTCTAAAGACTTGTATTGAAATGGGACCCGCCTATAGTGAGAATAGTCCCAAGACTTGTTAGAGAGAAAGAATACAAATTGATTGTGTAATTTAACAGTTCTGGAGTTTATTGGAGTATGGACTCAGTGTTAGTACAAGACATATTTTAAATACATATTTAAGGTTTTGTGACACACCAAAAGTTTTATTATTATTATTATTTTATTGTGTCTTTCTCCCTTTCCTACTGTTTCTATATAGCTGGTGACCTCCTGCTCCTAAAATATAAAATAGCTGCAGATGCTGCAATGTCTAAGGAAATCCTTCTGAACATCAGGATACAGTCATTCCATGCCAAATCAACCAATTTTTAGAAAAGTTCCCAGGTGACCTTCTCAGATTTTGATGAAAATCTGCCAAACTGATCCTTATTATATATAATTATAGCTGAAATATGTTTCTTTCAGCAGTGTTAAGTTCATTACTATGGTAACAGTCTACGATTTTTGGAACCGTATTTGCATGTCTATAAATCTGAGGATAATACTGCTCTTGCTTATAGTATCTTTGCCAAATAACAATAATCCAGTAAAATCTTTGGACCAGACCTCTTGATAATCCTGTGACCCTAGGGTCAAAATCTAAAAATGGGGTTCGCCACCAATCAAAATTGGATAATGGCAGGCTCATAACTAGCTACTGCTGACACCAACCTTCATTCTAATATCAACACCTAAAATAAGGGACAAAACTGAGCGTGGCTACCAATGTTTAGCTTTGTACCTTGTTTATAAATGAAGATATGACCCTTCAAATGCCCCTTACAGATCATAGCAGCAAATTGTGAGTACAAAAAGGGGGCATGGCACCTAAATTTAAAGATTACATAACAACAGAAATAAAGAGAAATTCACCCCAAGATTTTGGGCATATTCATTACTCCCTATAAGATTCATTTTGGCAGATTTTTATCAAAATCTGAGATGGTCACCTGGGAGCCTTTGGTTGACATTTCATGGAATGACCTGATAACCCATTGTAAAACTAATGCATGAAAATCCACTCTATCAATTAGCATTTCAGCATTGATGTGCAGGACGGTGGTGGACCTGGTGCACCTAATGAGTGCATTGGGCACCAATGAGTCTATCAGCAATACATTTATGTTCACATTTAGTCAGTTGGAAGTCAGACAGATGGGTCCCTGCCACTGAGGTCACAGAGCTGAATAGATGCTTGAAAACAATTCAGAAGGGGACACAAGAGGCTTATATCACACTATAGTATATTTCATTGTTTGCTTTTAGTAATATTTTCTCTTTTTGTTGTGCTTTAGTTAGTGGCCTCGAGTTCAAAGCTGGTAAAAGCTTACTTAACAAACCAGATGTTCCAACAAGGTGAACGCTTAGGCCAGTGAAGCAGTAACGTGACTGGAGAATCATTTTGAATCTTAACACAAGCTTTAACAAAGGCTAAAAGAAGCCACACAACACACAACATAACATACAATGTGAATTAAGACCGATTTGCTCTTAACGTTTTTTCCACATGTCATCTAAGGGGTATTTTGTCCCTGAGGCCACTGTTTCCTCTTGCACATCCGGGATCTAAATTGACATCTATATCCAGATTTCCCTAAAGCCTGCTTTGTGACAATGTGTGTGTGGCTAAAATTCATTAAGTGGAACTGAATTGAAAGCCTGAGATACATTAGAAACCATCCATGTCATAGATGGCGAGATATAATTTCTTTAGCAAGAACCTGACTAGCTAAGACTCATATGTAAGTTTTGGGATTTTGTAACAACTGCTAATCAGCTGTCATGGGTTTGGTTTGGAGGCAGCACACAAAAATATATATAAAAAACAATGCAACATTGTGAAATAGACAAGAAATGTCCAGATGGCTGTGTACCTCAGGTTAGCGAGGTTAGCACTATATCTATTTGGTACAACTGGAATATGGGAACAAACCATGTATCAGGAATACCCACTCCAAAACAATGAGATTTAATGCTGAATGGTATTTCAAGGGATGCCATGAAGTAGTAGTCATGTATGAATGGAAGTGATAGCTCAGTGGTTAAGACCTTGGACTTCTGAAATGAATTTTATACTGTCTTAGCTAGTCTGCCAGAGTTTCTGCTTGCTCTCTGCACAACTTACATTTAATGTGATTATACACTACCTCTTTGTATTCTCTTTTCTATACTCTCTCAACACCTCCCATTCGGATGAGTTACACCTGATACGGCCGAGGCACCAGGAGATACCAGTGACCCCGATTTCTGATTCCTCCTGCTCTCCAAACCTGCCTGATCCACTCAGACCCCCTTATCTTCTTGGCGTCTCATCTGACCAACATGGACATGGACAGCCTATAGAACACCATAATGGACAGATGTAGAAACCATGAATTAGATTACAGACTTTAATTAATTCTCTGGCTACTTGCACTATGGCTACTTTTATTTATAATTGCACTACTTGTGTCACCCAAATGAGGATGGGTTCCCTTATGAGTCTGGTTCCTCTCAAGGCTTCTTCCTCTTGTCATCTCAGGGAGGTTTTCTTTGTCGCTGCCGCCACCAGCTTGCTCATCAGGGAAAAAAATTCTGTAAATGCACAACACTTTCCGTTAATTTCTGTAAAGCTGCTTTGGGACAATGCCCATTGTTTAAAAGCGCTATACAAATAAAATTGAATTGAATTGAATTGAATTGAATACCGCGGCGAGATCCACTGCCACCATGAGCTACTTGATTCACAAAGTTGACATTCACAACGAGGCCCTCTGGTGGACATTCCTGCATTCAGCATGCCAAATTACACGCTCCCTCAAAACTTGCGACGTCTGTGGCATTGTACTGTGATACAACTGCACATTTTCCAGTGCCCTTTTATTGCATCCAGCCTGAGGCAATAATCATACTGTCTAATCAACAACTTGATCTGCCACTCCTGTGAAATAGATGATCTTAGCAAAGGGGAAGTGCTCACTAACACAGATTTGGACAAATTTGTGAACAATATTTGAGAGAAAAAGGCATTTTGTGTACATAGAAAAGAGTAAATCTAATAAAAAATGGGAGCAAAAAATGTTTTTGTTCAGTAAAATCAAAGCATGAGAGAAGTAAAAAAAATTTAATCTTCAGTAACCACTTCATCCTGTGCAGGATTGCCGTTCCATCACAGGACTTCATGCACATGGTGGCAAAGAAAACCTGAGGAACATGTGGGGGAAAAACCCTGAGTGGAACCAGATAGTGAGATTATAAATCATTACTCTCACACAGCCTTATGCTATAAAGTCAAACTGTGTCTTTTATTATTTTAGTACAGCGTTTAGATTTACATCATAAATATATATAATGTCAGATTTCTCCATCTATTTTTTAAAGAGATTTTTCTTTTAAATAGCATCTCAACAGTGCAATGATGTAAAAAAAAACAAAAAAACATTGTAGCTCAGAGTTGGGAGTTCTGTGAGTTCATCCATCTGAGTTTAATCCACTATATATATATATTTTTTTTAATTCTCAACCCCGCTCTGAAGTGCAGTTTATAATAAAATATTCAGGGTATATATTATCAAATAAATCCATTAATTAATAGGAGTGCTAATGTTTTCTCTCATGCATTAATTACATTCTCATTAGCATATCAATTAGATGAATCAGAGATCATATAATTAAAGCTCAGGAAGGAGCACCTGCTGCCTCTGTGTGTGTGTGTGTGTGTGTGTGTGTGTGTGTGTGTGTGTGTGTGTGTGATTGCTGATCAAATTAAGACTCTGTTTATCTGCTGGAATTTGCCATGTTCAAATCCAGTATTTAATTTACCTTAGTAACAAATGCCTGAAATAGCCAGTGGAGTTTAATGAGCAGTAAGTCATAGGTTTTATGTAAATATTGTCAGATTTTCATTTATCACTTATTAGTGTCCATATGTGGGACCGTGACTCATTTAGAAATGATGCTCTGTGCTATAGGCTTCCTTCAGTTTTTTTTAAGGGTGTTCTGATTCTGGCTCAATGCTGCCCCCTGCTGTATAGAATCCAACAGATTTCAGCACACTGAACCACATCTGAGGTTCAATTTTGGAAAAAAACATTGTGTCACCAAAAGTTATCCATTAATGGTCCAATGACAAGTCAAAATGTACATAAAAGTAAGTTTAAAAAAACATGTTTCCTTTTGCTACAATATAAAAAAGTAGAGTATGGATGAAGTGACAAATGTTTCTAAAAAGATATATGTTCATAATAAAGTGCCAGAGAAAAAAAACTTGTACAAACTGGTGGTTAGTTGGCCTAGTCAATGGGACCCTACAAATGTCTCTCCAAAACTGGTACAAACTGATGGTGTCTCCAAATGGTATGGGAACCCTGATACATCTACAAACGTCTACAAATGTATGCCTTCTTTCTGATGAGTTACACCTGAACATGTCCAGCATTCATTCCTATATGGGTTTGGCCTCTTCCAACAGGACAATGAGCCACCATACACATCTTGATTCACCAAAATATGGTTATCTCATCTGAGGGTTTGGGGTTTTGTTATTCCCAAGTTTTTAATTTTATTGAACACATCTGGGATGCCATGCAACGCTTGTGGTACACCAATTTTAAAACTTGTTAGATTCCCACAATTCTGTTGTATTCTGTGGTGTAGCATTTCTAATATTAATTAATAAAGTATGTTATTTTTATGAATGTATTTTTTTATTGGACATAATCTAATTATTATTCTTTTTTATTTTAATTTAAATATACATTATTATCATCACCTAGAGTAACGTGCAATGCGCAATCTCAATGTTTTACATTGTTGACTGTAGAGGAACTTTATAAGTTCTGTTAGAATAGGTAGCCATCTTCTGGTCAAAAGATGTAACTACATAAGTTTTAGGGACACAAAAATGCCAATCTTGATCATTCAGGTCTATAATATCATGTTCATTATCATTATCATCATTCAATTCAATTCAGTTCGATTTTCTTTGTATTTTGTTTGAACAACGCACATTGTCCCAGAGCAGTTTTACAGAAATATAGGATTGAATTGTACATTTATGAGAGAAGTTATGAAGTTACACTTATGTAGCACCTTTCAAGGAACCCAAGGACGCTTTACAATCAACACTCAACCAACACACACCAGTGACAAGCGACAGCCAATCACGCACAGCGTACTGTCAACCCGGAAACGATCGTCCACCTGGAGGACTGCATCGGGCAGTAGGGGGTTCACCCAGAATAATCTGGGAATATAAACATTTGCATACTTTAATACACAATCATTCATACACCAGGGTAATGTAGAGTAGGCAATTAATCTAACCTCCATATTTTTGGACTAAACCACAGTCCCCGGAGTAAACCCACATGGACATGGGGAGAACAACCCAGATGGGGACTTGAACCAAATACCCTAGCGCTAAGAGGCGAACATGCTAACCACCAAGCCACCCATTTATATGAATTTTGTCCATGATGAACAAGCCAGTGGTGAGAGTGTCAAGGAAAAGCTCCATGAGATGACAGGAAGAAGAAACCTTGAGCGGAACCAGACTTAAAATGGAACCCATCCTCATCTGGGTGGCATATATAGTTGTACAGATGTATAGATTTTGTTGATGGGTCACTGATGGATGTTGATTGACTGATGGAGTGTACAACTGTCACATGTTATACTGTGATGACTATTTATATCAGTCACATTTCCAGCAAGCTTCATAGTTCCTACATATGTCTCTTATGGTGTCCATGTGGGTTCATCCTCAGCAGTAGTGATGCTCACTAAATAAGACTCCAAGATACAGGGGTGTCAGGCTGGATCAGGCAGGTGTAGGTAGCAGGAGAAGTCAGGGATTGGGACTGCTGGTATCTCCTGGTGCCTTCACTGTATCAGGTGTAACTTAACCAGGTAGAAAGCAAACAGAGCCACTACCACAACAAGAACTATACTGTGTATAGTTACTAAAATTTAATGCTAAATTTGAGAAATTGGTCTTCGTAGCGATTACTATAAACTGCCTAATCTTACAGTTTAACGCTGCTTATACTAATGGCTTCTACTGCTGTAGCATGAATACATTGTAATGGTTATACTTTCAGCTAAGCTTTAAAATTACTACATGCAAAGGAGGTAATATTTAGAAATGGTTATTATTACTAAATTCTGATATTACTAAATTCTGATAAAACAGAAGTATTAGTATTAGGACCTCAGGCAGCTAGAAATAAAGTTTCTGATTCTTTGTTGACTC
>JAOVVF010000028.1:14088235-14105823 GCA_028565595.1 Duopalatinus emarginatus | reverse complement strand
CATCCAAGACACATGGAAGGCAAACATCCAGACTCTTCTCTGTTCTGGCACCAAGGTGGTGGAATGAACTACCCCTAGATGTCCATACAGCAGAGTTCAAACGCCGGCTAAAAACTCACCTGTTCTGCCAGCACTTAATTGAAAAATAAATGTTTGTGAACTGTGTTTGTCTTAGTTGTTCAGTTCTGTGACTATTATGGCTATTGTCGTCTTCTCTTTGCAGGTTGACTAGTGTAGACAGTTTTGGATAATTGATACTGCATGACTCTTTTTCTAGTAGGATTCTGGTCTGAGTTCTTGAATCCTTCGCTAGCTTCAGATACTCCAAGAATTTAACTAAGCACTCTTGTCAGTCGCTCTGGATAAGGGCGTCTGCTTAATGCCGTATATGTAAATGTAGTGCTTGAGAATAGCTGACATTAGATTTCTTCACTCCGATGCTCTATAATTATCTCTAACGCCAATCTTTTTTAAAGCCATATTCTCTAGTGCTGCTTTTTACAGATCTTACACCACTAGAGGGCTTGTGCCCTTAGAATGTTTCATTGACAGTCAAACCAGCTCACTGATTTTTAATACTAATGCTGTGCAATGTCCTGCTTTAACTCCTGACTCTAGAAATGCAGATTTTTGAAATAACCACTGACAGCCATGTCTTTACAAACTTACCATGAGAATGCAGATTTTCACACTAGATTTATTATGATGCAGCGATAGGATTTATTCAAACAGCAGCTGTTATCGACTTTTACAGTGCTGTTCGCTGCCACCAACGCTAACCCGGTTCACGGCGAATATTTTCAGACGACAGATTTATTTACTGTTGTACAAAAGGAATAAATAAATGGATTTCTATAACCTGTAAAATCAAATTCTGCAGCATAGAGGTGTGTCAGAGACCATGCATATTTAATGCCATGTATTATAGGCACCGTTTAAAGTCCTATTCTTTTGTCTAAACACACTTTTTTTTTTTTTGGCAAGGCGATGTCCCTGATGTCAGGCTTTTCTTATGTGTTATCTTGTGTTTTTTTCTCATTTCTGAAGCAGTATGAGAAGCAAAGAGGGAGTCGTTTTGCCTGCATCAGCAACACTGGAGAGTGAATGAGAAGCAGAACCAGGCATGGATATGCACAGTATATGTAGCAATAAAAACCAGAGGTTCAGACTGGATTTGCTTCATACATCCAGCAAAGAAAGACAAATGAACAACTGAATGAAGCTGCCTGTGTCTCTCTTGACTGTCCCGAATGAATCCTTACACAGACAAAACTTATTTTCAGACGTGCTCTCAAAGTTTGCATCCAAGCTTCGGCACTGCAGTGCAACAAACATCCTAATATCCACTCACACTCCGACACACAAGACTTTACTGCATCCCTGCTTCATATGCAGACACACATCCATGCACAGGTCCATATCACTGTGTCGAAGGTAGGCAGAGTTGTGTATTGGGTGGGGGATTGCACTAAAACAAGACGGCAGGATGGAGGAAGGTAAGATCACTTTCATGCCACATCCACCTCCACCACCACCACCACCTCCACCACCTCCCCTCCCCCTACACCTCCAGTACAGTCAGCAGTGTGCTGCATCCCGTAACAAGCAGCATCTCCGGAGATCATGCATAAACGACACGGATTCCGGTCCACTGACACTTCCTTGTCAAAGGGTGTCGGATTCTCATTTATCTCTCAACCTTATGACTGAACAGCGAATAATGGAAAGTGAAGCAAAGTATGGCAGAAAAGTACAAGAAACCCTGCACTGATTGTCTAATGCCTTTACACTTACTGTTGCTTTTTGGAGCAATATGAAACAGATGAGAGATAACAGATAGAGAGAGAGAGAGAGAGAGATGCAGGGAAATACAGCAGGGTGTGAGTGAGAGAGGTTTTGAGAGAGAAGTGCATTGTGCTGCGGCAGCAATACACTCACTAAAGCGGTCTGTGGCTCAGCCTGCCTGACAACCCCTGCAGCACGAACGAGAGAGAGAGAGAGAAAGAGAGAGAGGGGGGGGTGAGCGCAGGAGACTGAGAGTAGATCGAGTAAAGAGAGAGGGAACCGACAAAAGAGGGTGGGCAGGCTCATTTGGCCGCTGCGGGGCTGCGTAGCAGAAGCAACGCAGCACTCTCCGGTGGCACACACTTGCACCAGCACAGACCCCAGCAGCTGAGTCCTGGACCACCGGCCATGGCACAAGCCGCCAAACACCTGCGAAAGAACAAGGATTTAGAGGCTCTTGCTGAGCAAGAGAGGAAAGAAAAGGACGAGGAGAGAGCAAAGAAGAGGAGTCGTTCACGGGACAAAAAGCGCAAGGTAAGGGGGTAGACAGATGGAGCGTGCCGAGAGTGAACAAGGGAGCAATATAGAGGGAAGGGAAGGAAAAAAAGCAATTGGGAAAATGAGACCAGACTGGATGCAGACCATTTTTTAATTTATTTTTTGGTGCAACATGCAATGGAAACACGCCTGCAGCGAACACGCATACAAACCCAGCCACGCACGAGACACGCAGGAACTGTGCGGGATGCGCACGAGGTACAGACAGTCTCGATCCGCAAAGGTGCGCGGACGGCAGCGGGAAGCCGCGTGCACACGATCAGCTAGGCGTCGTGGCATGTACAGGTTCCGCCGGCAAACACGCAACACTTTCATGTCTAGATGGGAATGAATGAAATTTCGATTCGTGTCAGTTCTGTCCAGTAGAATTGGTTTGCTGCTTGTCATGATGAGAGCCAATGCAATGCAAGCTTGGAGTCTTAGTTTCCTCTGGAACACTGCAGTGTTAGATTAGTGCAGCTGACTGGAAGGGTGTCTGTGTGCCTGTATCTGTGGTGGGATAGGCATAAATAATCTCTCTCTCTCTTTTTCTCTCTATCTCTACCATATATACCAATCTCTGTCTGTCTAGTTCAGGAATTATCTCTATCACATTTGGGTGATTGGTTCAATATAAGACCAAAAACAAATGCTTAATAATAATAATAAAAAAAAAAAAATGTCTGAAAGTCTGAAAAGATTTGTTGGGAATTCATACCTGTATTCACATGCTGTTTCAAGACTCTGTCGTCCTTTTAAATGTACTATTATTTAGAAATTTGATCATATTTCTCAATGTGAACTGCTTATACTTCTATCTGTCTGCCTGCCCGTCTGTCTGTCTGTCTGTCCGTCTGTCTGTCTGTCTGTCTGTCTATCAAACAAACTAATGCCAAGCCAGACAAAGCTGCAGTTACCTTCATGCAAATCATCATCCATTTCAAAATAAATGTTTATGTTCAGATAAGATGTTTCAGATACACACATACACACAAATACGTTCATCTTGGCCATCAGGTTGGCCGGCGGCCTTCTGAAAGAGATGCTGCAAACAGTAATTACGAACAGAGAGCGGTTAACTGGTTAGCTGTGGTCACATGACTGTCTGGAATACCATAATGAGAAATGTATAGGGTTATGTTGAGTGTTAACCAAAGGCAGGCTCTGTGCTTCTCTCTGTCCCCTTGGTGCTAAGCCAGCACTTTCTTCTTTCTAAGTCGCTTCCTGCCTACTACTTAGGTGCATGATTTATATGCTATGGGATGAAGAATTACGGCCTGGTGTCTCCCTTGGGGAAAGGAAATTCACCATATATTCGTCTTCTCTACTGTTGTCTTCGGGTCCTTGGTGCATTTTTAAAATGAGTTTATACAAGACAGCTGGCTAGTAAGAGCGCAGTTGATTCGATATCCTGTTTGGAAAACGTAACACTGTGGGGTTGCTACCAATTCAAATCCAATATGTTCACGTTGTACTATGCAGTTTTGGTGATCGGTTGCAGCATTAGCATTTTGATTGACTTTACTAAGAGGTTCCATCAATCTGTTATTCATCTCTTATGACTACAATGTCAGTCAGATTGAAGTATTGAAGTATTAATTGAAGCTTGTATTGTATATGTATTGTATTGCTCTTTTCAGTTCAGACCACAGGGTTTCAACCTGGTTTAAACCTAGAAACTGTCCTGCAAAACCATTTCTGTCTTGGTTTGAGGTTATTGTTTGGATTTTAGACAAAATATCTTGGAACCCAAAGTGTCCACCAAATTGTGTGCATAGCCAATAAGGTCAATTTCAGGTTAATCTAATCACAAGAGAATTTTATTTGTAGTTCGGTTCACACTTGGCATTAAGGTGCTGCATGTTGTGTTGTGCTGGTTTCAGGCAACCTCAATAAACAGCTTGATGTATGGAGGTCATACTGTATACACCAGTTCACTTTGAAAGCCAAGCAATGAGCTAGACTGGGCAATTTTGCAGGTCAACACCATATGCCACTTTTTTGTTAGTCTAGTAACCTGACATTGGATAGTATTGGACAGAGAGGTTATACACACAATATTACTTCATCAACACTACCTGCTTTAAAAATGGTCTAATAACCTTTTGAAGAAGTTTCATTGTCAGGACGACTTTAATGCGACTTCAATGTTCAAAAGTTTTGCCCATGAGTATTTTCCCACTGGAAACTGGACTCATGGCCAAGATGGTAGAAATCCTGATGGTTGTAGCCATAACAGTGGCCCATAGTTTTTTTGTTCAAGTACCAAAAAACCTGGTACACCAGTCTAATACCTGGTAGGTCTTCCATGGGAAAGGGACTCCACAAGCTTGCTGAAATATTCCGTAGGCAACAAACACCATACCTCCTGCAGAACAATCCACAATTCTCTTGTATTCTGAGGCATAGGATCCACAGCACATTGCATAGCATCCCAGATCCATATCCCAGAACATTGGGATTTAGTGACTTGGGTAATCAGATAAGTGTTCATCTGACCATAATTTGGCATCTTTAGACGGTCACACATAACATTCACATGTCAGAGACGTTTGAAGACATATAAGGGGTCCCATGGAATGCCAGCTAAACAAACCCCATACCATGGAGTATGGAGCCACCACCAGCCTATTATTTTGCACAGGCTAGTCGGAGACTAGTTTTACTGGCACTGTAGTGTAGATGTATATAGATTGAAAGGGTTTCAGCTGTACCAGTTTCTAAGTGTCTTTATTACAGAGACGAAACCTGAGAAGACATCTGTCATTTCAATACTGCCCTAAGGCACTTTACATCTTATACTTCAATATGTCAACCACCTGTATATAATGAAAAGGTGGCTAAGCCCTCATACAAATACCTTCAAGTTATAAAATGGATAAAGTGTGGATTTCAGGCAGTCATATAACTCTATGAACTGTAAAAATGGTCTTGCTTTTTAGCTTTGATCCACAGAATTGCATGACTTAATAGGAATCTCTCACATTTCTTTGGTGACAATGTACATATCCGGCTCCTAGTAATCTTAAAACTGGTGCTTGCTTGCTCCTACGGTAGTATTAGTCCTCTAATCACACGACTGTTCCCTGAAAACCTTATGAATCGTTTTCTTGTTTTTCACAACCATCTCACAAACATTCTCAATTGCAATCTGGAAAGTTTTTCAGATTGTCACCAAAGAAATTCAGACTTCTCACATATTGACAACATGGCAAAGGCTTTGTTGGTTACTGGGAGTCGGCAGGTGACATCTATAAGCTAGGTCTTGTATGTGTGCAAAATGGCCAACACACGGAATATGGCCATGGTCATTTGACTCATTTATTTTGGAGATTATAACAGGAAGCAGAGGTTTTTAATAGTTTGGGATTGATAACGTGTTCTCTTGTCACCTCACTTGGTAGTCTTGGGTTTCATTTAGTCTGAAATGACTTGCGGTTATCAGTTTAAAGTTTGTCTTTCATTCACTATCGGACAATTGTGAACGTCTGTAAGAGAAGTTTCATTATCCTATAAGAACATCACTCAAAATGGCAGGAACCACTAATAATATTCAACAAATTGTGCTTGATGCATTCATGGCTTTCTGAGGTATCCTAAATGTCTGCTTTATCCCAGGCATAGTCATGGTGAATCTGGAGCCCTAGGAATCCTGGGAACTAGGAATGCATTAATACTTGGTCCTGGGTATTGATCCGATTCTTAGCTCATTTACTCTTACTTGTATTCATAATAAATGCTGCATAATAAATGCTGACACAGTGAAACATATGTACAGGAGAGTGAAAAGTCCGGATACGTTTTATTTCTGAATCGAAAGGGAAAACGACATATCTGAGCACCCCAGCAAAGAAATGGGTGAGGAGGCCAATCTGGAACATGGCCACCATCTTAAAAGCTGCCATATTGGATCAAGAGCAGGTTTTTCCAATGGCAAGGTGGTCATGCGTCCTTGAGTATGTGGTTTTCCGCAAGGGAAGCTAAACTTATATAATAAATTATTAAATATTAATCAGTTTATGTCCCCTTTCTTAAAAACATCCGTCTTCTTATATCTGATAACTGAATGCTGAAGTAGCTAAAAGAAAATTTGCTGTCCCTCTTTCTCAGCAGAGACATGTCCAGTACTGGTATCTGTATCTGCAAGTGTCTATATTTGGAAAACCAGTCCTGAGAACCAAATTCCTAAAGTATACAATTTATTTTTTAATGGGTATATAAATGTAGTCTGTAATGTGTCACCTTCATTGAGCCTAATTTGGTTAAAACTAAAACCATTGAGATACTTCACGTGAAATGTGTCCTCCTCTATTGTCTTGCAAATGTCCAACAAACTGAACTACTCACTCAATTTGCTAAACTTGGCAAAGATAGACTGCTTTGACTATATCCAATTGAAAAAGTTTGGTACACTTAACCTGTAAACCAGGCAATCAGGCTTGTAATGGTCCTTCACTGGGTTAAGTGGTATGTGGTGGAATTCCCAGGATCCCTGACCATCTAAACCCTGCCCAGAGCAATGCCATTGTTAAGGTTTTAAAGCTACTGCAGTATATTTTCTGCCTCATCATATAGTCTTTAATTCCTTTTTTCTTCTTTATTAAATTAATAAATTAAATGATTAAATACAGAAAAATAATCAGTACTTTAGGTAACTGAGAAAGTTAGAAGCCTGATCTTCAACAGCACTGCTGGTCTTCAAAAACTGAGCATTTTTGCAATGTTCCTCAACATTAAGCTGAAATCACCATTTATGTCAGAGGTTGTCATACTTCTCCAGCAGCGTCTTGTCTACACGTCTGTCTGTTGCTATAACAGACAACATATCAAGGCACTGGCAAGGTTGGAAAGGCGTCAGGTACACCAGGTAGAGTTATTTACAGATGTTCTCTTAGAATCATCTGAAATGGATCTGCACACGGACATTTTGCTGCTGATAGGTGCAGTGAAGTCAAGTCCAAGGTCAAGGTCATGGTTCTTACTCGGGAACAAAAAGTGTGGTGTTCCTGACCTGAGCGAATAAATATGTTACTGCTTTGTTAAGCTGGAAAAACAGAAATATAAAAAGTGATCCAGAACGCAGTACTTTTTTTTAATACTGGATAACATTCATTAAGGCAGTTTCCAAAGTAAACAGACATTATGATTATTTTTGAGACCCCAAGCCTTTACTACACTAAATGTTTTAATGTCATATTAGTGCTTGCATTCAGCTAAAATCAGATTTTAAAAAAAATCAGTTTTCTGTAAGTTAAACCCATGTCCAATTTACCGGTGCAGTTTTATTTTCCAGACGTATTTAGCTGATATTTCATTCCCTTTTACTGTCATTCTATGGTCTGCCTGTCGCCCTGAGGAAATACTCTGCATGACTCAGCACAATGCAGGCCTATAAAATTCACTCACATGTATAAGGATGTTGGAGGGCTCACACAACTCTGCAGTTCAAGAAATGGAGGTGTGTGCATAATATATTGTTTACAAACGTTTTCAATAAAGTAAATAAATTGTCATATATTTTATATTCATTGCATGCAAAGTGACATCATTTCATCTAGTATCTCAAATTTGTACTACTGAGATGTTATAGAAGGCCAAGTTGCTTTGATAGCTCATCTGTATTGCTGGGTTGGGCGGTTCCCATCTTCCTCTTTCTCTATCTATCTATATACCTCAATAGATTCTCTTTGATGTTCAGGTCTGGAAAGTTGGCTGGCCAAACAAACATTGTTATAACATCACGGTCAAAAAACCATATGGTGGCAGTTTTGGCACTGTTGGGCTTGCTGGAAAAGGAACTCAGCACCTCCATGAAGCTTGTTAGTATATGCAACAAGGAAATGCTCTACAATCTCCTGGTGGACAACTGCATTGACTTATAAAGCACACCTAATAAATAGACCTAATAAAGCACAGTGGACCAACACCACCAATAGGACCTTGAGTTCCAAATGAAATGCCAATTTTACTTTCATCTAAAAAGGATCAAATTTGGACCAATGAACAGCAGTCCAGCTCTTTTTCATTGTAGCCCTGGTAAGATGCTTCTGATGTTGTCTCTGGTTCACAAGTTGTAGAATCTTTCCTGGAGATATCTGTGCATGGTGCTTTTTTTTGATGCACTGACATTTTCAGTCCACTCCTTGTGAAGCTCTCTCAAGTTCTTGAACCAATTCTTCTTGACAAATTTCTCAAAACCTCAGTTATCCCTGCTGCTTGGGCTACTTTTCCAACACCATTTCCTCTTCCAGTAAACTTTCCATTAATATGCTTTAATACAGCACTCTGCAAACAGCCAGCCTTTTTAGTAATGACCTTCGGTCTTACAGTCTACCCCATAATTGTGGTTCTGCTTATGCAGAACTAGACCAAGAGATACAAATCCCTCAAAACCTGCCATAAAGAACTTTTTCTTTCTTGTATTTTTCTTATTCTGAAGGTCCTGAAACCATTTTTTTTAAGCAATAACCATTATCATCTTGGATTACGAGAAGGTCAAGAGGAAATACATTCGGTTCTGTAAGATGACTTCAGTATTATTGATCATTATGTAAGTGTGGGAAGATCAATGGACCTAATTAGTTCCATAAAATGACATACCATTGAGTCAAGCATGTTTAATTACCATTGTAGGTTAAAGTCATTCTCTAAAAAAGTACAAAAATGGAAAGAGGGTTGATTATTTCTGATTCTAGCTTCTTTCGAATTGTTTCACAAAATAGAATTAAGCTTAAAATGACTTACCTTCATATTTCTTCTTCATCTGCTTAAATTGTAATGTAGTTACTCCAAACTAACATTAACATTTTATTCATTTTATTAATCACATCCTCTTCCTCCATAATGATCAGCAAGGACGCAATGGATTCCTATTAATAATGATCAAATGCGGTTTAGACACTAAAAAAGGACAGAACCAAGTCTCTGTCCTTGGTCAGTGCTGCGCTTTGCATTGTTACAACCTTTACTGCCCTCCCAATTTTGTGCTGCAGCAAACATCATACTCTCATGATGACAAGTATTAAAGCTGAATTGACTGTAGACCAAAAATAGCCAAAATAAATAAATGTATAAAAAATCTTCTGTAAGCAACAGGTAATTTTTTTAAATTATACAAATAAATACAACTGTGGTCCCTTATTTAAGCCTTATTTTAAATTCAATCACAATTCAAATATATGCCTAATAACAACCCTAATTCCAAAAAAGTTGGGACACTGTGTAAAATGTAACATATATTACACATATTATATCCACAATAGAACCCAGAACACATATCACATGCTGAAATTTTTAATAAGATAGCAGCAATGCAACGAGGCAACAAAAGGCTGAAAAAAGTAAGTGGTACTATTCAAAAACAGCTGAAGAAGCATTTTTACAGCTAAGTTGGTAAATTGGCATCAGGTCAGTAACATGACTGGGTATAAAAAGCGCGATTTAGAAAGTCTCTCAGACGTAAAGATGGGCAGCGGTTCACCAATCTGTGAAAAGCTGTGTCTAAAAATTGTGCAGCAATTAAAAAAAAATGTTCATCAGGCTCTTAGGTGGCACTCCATCAAAAACAGGCTTGAATCTGTACTGGAAATCACTGCATGGGCTCAGGAACACTTCCAGAAAGTGACGTCTGTAGATGTTTGACTGTGCAATCCACAAACGCAGTATTACGCAAAGAAGAAACCATATGACCGCGCAATCCAGAAATGCTGCTGTCTTCTCTGGGCCAAAGCTCAGTTAAAATGGGCCGAGGCAAACTGGAAAACTGTTCTGTGGTCAGATAAATCAAAGTTTGAAATTCTTTTTGGAAACTGTGGATGCCGTGTCCTGAGGACTCTAGAAGAGAGAGAGAGAGAGACCATTCAGCTTGTTATCAGCCTGCATCTTTAATGGTATAGGATTGCATTAGTGCCGAACACGATCAATACTGACAGGTTTTGGAACAACATATGCTCCCATTCAGAAACTGTCTATTTTAGGGAAGGCCTTTGCATATTCCAAAAAAAAATTCTAAACCACTGCATCCATCACAACAGCATGGCTTAACAGTGGAAGAGTCTACATGCTGAACTGACCTGTTTGTAGCCCAGACCTTTCACCAATATTAGATATTTGGCGGATCATAAAACGAAAAATCTGGCAAAGAAATCCCAGCACTGTTGAGACAACGTTCCTAGACCAAAACTCCAGCAATTGGTCTCCTTAATTCCCAGATGTGTACAAACTGTTGTTAAAACTACACAATAGTAAACATGTCCCTGTTATCTAGTTCAAAATGAATATTTTTTCATACAATGGTAAAATGTTTCACACCTGATATGTGTTCTATAGTGAATAAAATATGGGTTTAGGAGATTTGCAAATTATTGCATTCTATTTTTATTTACATTTTGTGCAGCGTTCCCATTTTTTTTATTGGGGTTGTAATTTTAGAAGCTACTTTATTGCTATAGTGACATTTGATTATTTGGAGTGAAGAATTTTTTTTTTAACATTTATATTATTTTATTTTATTTTACTGAGCCATAAATAAAAATAACCATAAGCACATCTTTAAAAACATAAAATTATTTTTGCTAATATTCTCACACATGGCAAGTCTATATATCATTTATAACATTAACTTATTTAACATGTTTATATCATTAAAATACCCAAATGTAAAGTCTGCGTCTCATCAGAATATTAAGTAATAGACATATTCTTAACATATTAAGTTCATGGTGGAAACATTGCTGTTATTTGTTAATAAATAGCGACACAAGCAATTAAACTAAAACTATTCAACTCTAAGTATAGTTATAAAAGTATAACTGAACGTCCCATTACTTAAATTTAGTCAGATATTATTTTAGGTAAAGCAGATACAGACATCACCCTCTAGTGTTGATACCCTGTAAATACAAATGTTGCTGTAAAGTCATGTACTGCTGGACGGTTAATCAGCTCATATGCCCCCACTTACCCACTATCTCACTATCTCTCCAACTCACGCATACATACACTTTCCCCATTTATATCTAGTTCACGATGCCGCGTATCGGAGTCCCCCCTAGGCAAATCCAGCCTTTTTATACCATCTGTTATGTCCGTACCAAAACTGATCTTTCCTTATCAGCTTTAACTGTTAAAAGAAAAGCTTCTTCACTGACTATATGTTACTAAATCTACCAGGGCAAAAGTTAAAATCTTCCATTATATCGTATTGGAAATAACCATATTGATCCGCGTCTAATTATAGCTATCTATAACGATATGTACTATGAGTGCATATGAACTTTATTAACTATTCGTTTATCATAATCACACTTTTTGTATAATTTGTACAATAAATCCAAGGCGACATAAATTTAACATAAATAAATCAGATAACTAACAATTTCACCTCCATCGATCATTATTACTAGATAGCTTATATTCCTTATTATTAAATCTAACCAACTGACTGTGTGATAAAATTTGCTTCTCTCTATCACTCTCATTTTTTACTCATTTGAGTACCTATCTCTCAGAGGTAACATGAACCGGGTTTCATTCCTATGAATCTACTGTGCCCATATATAGGTGTGGGAGCCGTTCAGGCTCCAGATGGTCCCAGTGATAGCTCAGCACCTCACACTGCTTTTGATCAATGCTAGGCGCTTGGTTACGTCAGACACACTGCTGCCTCACAGGGGGAATCCTGCTGGAACTGGAGAGGAAATGCAACTTGATGAATATTTGTTTCATCCTCTGTGGTGTGTGTGTGTCTGTGTGTGCTTTCTGCAGCCCTTTCTTGATTCAACACAATTTATATCCATTGCGATCTTTTGTGCGTAACCTTGTTGCAATTAGTGGTATTATGAACCTGCACGATGGCTGGACTGAAGGCAAGTGTGGTATGAAGGTACAGACTTATGCCTTTTTGCCCTTGGCATGCTGGTAGGGGGCCATCAGCTCACCCAGTCAGCCTGAAAGAGGCAACAGCTGTCTCATTGTTAGACTTTCTCTTGTCCTTACGCATGAGCACACAGGGTACATTACACTAAATGTCTTCTTAATGTTTACTTACATTGCCTAAAGAATAAACAATATATTTTATAAGGAGACCTATTACTGAATTGTGTGGCTGGTTCACAGAAACTGGGGGCCTGGCAGCCATTACTGCATGTGTGATTGTACTCTAAGAGCAGCACATTTGACTGAACAAAATCAACTCATTACACAGGGTGAGGCAAAAGTCAGGATACGGTTTATTTCAGAAACGAATGGGAAAATGACATATCTGAAAACCCCAGCAAGTAATTGGCGAGGGATATGTTTTATGCTAGGTCCAGAACATGGCCACCAACTTGAAAGCCACCATATTGTATCAAGGGCAAGTTTTTCCAATGGGAAAGTGGCCATGTGTCCTGTGACTTTTGACTCACCTTGTATATCAGTTTTATCAGTTTTTATTTTATTTATAAGTACAAAAAACAGGTCAATCAGTGCCTGTCATCAGCTGTTCTGTTTCACTGTGTTGGTGTCCACTGTAGGCTCAGGTTCCTGTTCAGGAGGACGAGTGGTACCCAATACCTTATTGTGTATTTTTCTGCTTACCACAGATATAAAACGTGATTATTCAAGTTACTGTAGCCTTGTTGCCAGACTCAGTCTGGCCAGTCTGCTCTGACCTCTCTGATCAACACTGATCAACAATGTACAAAATTGTCTCAAAAGCATAGAACATGAGGCAGATGGGCTACATCAGGTTTCCTCTTCTGTCAGCTAAGACTGAAGTGTACACAAGTTTACCCAATGTAGACTCTTGAAAATTGGAAAAACATCACCTGTTCTGATGAATCTTGATATATATGATGAAAAATAAAAATGTTTTTGCTTCCATTTTTTAGGAGCTGAACTCACAGATCTAAGACTTTTCCTATGTACACAAAAAGCCTTTTACTTTCAAATATTCTTCACAAATTTGACTAAATCAGTGTTAGTGAGCCAAGAAAATCCATCCACCTCACAGGTGTGGCAGATCAACTAAGCTGATTAGACAGCAGGATTATTGCACAGGTGAGCCTCAGACTGGACACAATTAAAGGCCACTCTAAAATGTGCAGTTTTATCACAGCACAATGCCACAGATGTTTTTGAGGGAGCGTGCAATTGGTATTCAGACTGCAGGAATGTCCAAAAATGTTGCCTGAATGTTGAATGTTCATTTCTCTTCCATAAGCCGTCTCCAAAGGCGTTTCAGAGAATTTGTCAGTACATTCAACAGCGGACCATGTGTAACCACACCAGCCCAGGACATCCACATCCAGCATCTTCACCTCTAAGATCATCTAAGAAGAGCCAAAAGCCATTAAGGCAATTTTTTGAGCAATATTTAATAGAAAAAGGATTTTTGTGTACATAGAAAAAAGTTCACCTCATGAAGAATGGGAGCAAAAACAAAATTGTTGCGTTTATATTTTTTGCTTAGTATTGTTCATTTAATGTATTATACTATTTACATAGTCTAAATCAAGAAAACAAATAAAATAAATGCAATTTGTTCCATTGCATAGCTTTTTTATTATAGAGAAATAAAACTCAGGATTGCCAGCGCTGCTGCCACACACCAACAACGACTCCATTTCCCAGAATGCATGGTGGCTAGCCAAGATGGCCACCCATTCTCAGTCCCCAGAATTGTCCCCTAAACACTGAGGTGTCTTTATTTCCCACCCATTTTATTTTCCTGATTATGTTTATTGCTTTCACTGGTTTTCAGTTTGCCTTGCACTTCAATTTGTTGTTTCTCCCTGTTTTGTTTTTGTGCCTTTTTTATGCCTGTTTGCAAATCTTTACTTAGCCTGTTCTCTGACTTTGTGGATCACGTTTTGAACATTGTCTGTCTTGGAACTGCTCAGTAAAGTACCTGCAGTTGTGTCCTTTAATCTGCCTAAGCAAATCTTCATTACAGTAATGTGTTTGGTGACTAGCTGACTAATAAAATTGTTATTAACGTGAGTGTATCTGTGCAGGTGTTACAGCCTACTGTCAATGTAAATGACATAGATAGACCTGCTAGCCATTTATCTTAGTCCTGCTATAACTGTTACCAGCTGGACGTGGAGTGAAGATGTGTATAACCATGACTAATCCACTAACAATGCACTAATCCACAGAAAAGCTATTTATGAAGTAGAATTGAATAATAATTCTGTTACCAGTGTTTGTCATGTAAATACATAGTCAGCCAGCTACAGTCCAAGAATATTGATATCTGTGGCAAAACATTCGGTTCAGAAGACGTTACCATGTTGGGAAAATGCTATGATGTGTGAGTGCAGCTAAACATCAGAAAGATTCAGAAGAAAAAAAAACCCTTATAGATATAAAGCATTTGGTTAAACTGCATTGAACTCATCAGTATTTGGAATAATAATAAGACCATAGTGAACACAACAAGGTATTTTGTCTGATCTCAGTGGGGTCATTTATCTTATCTGGTCATGATCTAGTTATTCTGCACCTGTTCTCTCGCTCTTTTTACTGGTGGCTCTCCAAACTTTTTTAATTTCTACTGACAAAGCATATATAGCTTGTTTCTACAAGTAGAGGCCATAGAAGCTCTCACGTTTCCATCTTTCCCTTACACATAACAGTAAGCCCTTCTTCCACATAGACCGATCAGCTATAATATTAAAACCACCTGTTTAAACAACAGAGACTGCCCAAAACAACTGTTCTCTGGGATCTGGCACCAAGACATCAACAACAGACTCCCACACCCATCAGTGAACTTCTGGCATCCATGACCCTTTTGGCGCTTCACTGGTTGTCCACATTTAGTAGGTATTAACCGTATATCATGAAGAAGACCTGCTCAGATCTATATAGTTGCCTTTTATTCCTGCTTCCAACAAATCAGCTTTAAAAACTTACCGTTTATTGTTTTATTAATATCCAACAGATTGCAAATATCCAAATCCAGATTGCAAATTTAAAATTAAATTAGCTACAGTTCAAGTATTTCAGAAGGGAAATTTCTTCTGGTCTTACATTGGACATGTCATATTTGTCATTGCAGTATAATCAGTATGTAGTAGGCCTATATGTAATTTCAGCACTGTATTTATGCCTCAGCCCCACGAGTAAATCTTTGTTGAAGTTGCAGACATTTAACCTCACAACATGGCACACAAGTGGACTGAACGTTATCAGTCTTGCCATTGCGGTTTAAGGGGTTCCATGCCATTTTGGGTCCATATTAGACCTCTTTACTAAACAGGAAGCAGAACCAGGACAGCAGTCGAATGCAGTCCCAGCACATTGTGATCTGGGTTGACGTTAGTTTCCATTGGCCTGCTTTGGTTCATGTAACCACCCTACATTTACAAATCCCATTTTTAAACCTACATTTGTTTTTTTCTCACCATAACGGTGGAAGGTTGACAGATTTCCACTGAGGAGGACATCTCCACAGAAGCCACCCAAGGCTGGATTATAACATACTGGGCATATTTCCTGCATTGGCTTGGCATGAAAAAAATCCTTTATGATTTTGTAATTAGATTTACAGTATGGAATTACTTGCTCGGTATGGAATTGAAGCCCTTGTATTCTACCGTATGTTGAAGTTCTCCAAAGTCCTGAGAAATGAGAGGTGTGTTAAACTGGGGGGATAGAGAAGGGTCAAGAAGATGGGTCAAGAAGATGTCATTCTGGCATCTGTTCCCATCAAATGTAATATTAATGGGAAAGTAAGAAAAGTGCCTGCATAGACAAACACAAAGACATTCTTAAATGGGTTAATGGTGCAGAGAAAAGGGGTAAAAAAAATTTGAGAGACTATATACTCAGCATCCACTTTATTAAGATTACCACTAAACCTTATTCACATTCATGGAAATTTCAAACCATTTCGTCTTTTCATTGTCCTCTGACCTGTTTCATCAACATAGACATTTAAGCGCTCATAACTGTCAGTCTCTGGATGTATTCTGTTTATCTCATTCTGTTCATCCTCAAACAACCCTGTCTGACACCAACAACTGGATTGGGGTGGGGTCCTATTAAAGTGGCCGGTGAGCATATTAAAATATTGCTAGAGTCTTATGCGGCTTAATCTGTTATGCATGCGTGTTAGCGCTGTCGTCTCTCATCAAGAACTTTATCTTCTTGTACCTTTTACATAAAGCCAGTACTTCTCCTGGCAGTTATTCATTCGGGGGAACATGGTGCCAGCCTGTAAGTGTTCATCTAGTAAGCACATCGTAAATGCTGTGCACACGTGCAACATGCTTTCAATAATGAAATGTGGAGCACAATCACGTTGACCACAGCCAATAAAAAAAAAGATTTACAAGGGCCTATTATTCTATTGGAAAATGTGATGTAGCAATCAAGAAAAAACTGTAAGACAAATATTATGGACAGATGAAACGCATTTCAGAAGCTGCTACAGTGACCTGCATGGATGTCTAAAATATTCAGTGTTCAAAAATAATCGTAAAGATTCCTCATTTAGATTTAGAAATGCCACACCACATACTAGCACAGTCAACCAACCAGCAACACATTCATGTGCATGCATGTGACACTGAGCACTGCAATGCAGACGGCTGTGCAGTATTATATCAGCATAAAGAGAGAAGCATGGCTTTTGAATACATCAAGAAGAGTCATGTTTATTAAGTTCCTACTGAGCCAACGCTAGCTTCCATTTATCATCCATCCTGGTATATGGCGAACAGTGGAATAGGCCAAGCCTACCAGACTTATGCACCATCCTACCATTTAAGCAGATCTAAATCCTGGCTTTTGCCTTTTTAAATAAAAATAAATGTTATTTATAGTAAGCAAGACTAAAGCCTTTTTATAGAATTTTCAGAAAATGGAAAGTCGTTCAAAAATGTAGTATATTAGAAATATGCCAGGAGCATGGGCGTCGCCATCTATTGAACGTGAGTGGACATAATTGTTTGTTTGGACCCCCCCACGTTTAATATAAAATATTATTAGTTCACCCAGCGCTGTTTCTGTTGCTTCGTGAAAGAATCTATTCCACTTGATCGATAGAAGAAAACACATACCATTGAAGTCCACTCCGGGTTTTCCGCATGTCAGTGAAGTGAATCTTTAGTACAGAGACAGTAAAGGTGCATGCTAGAGGTCTGCACTGGGATTGGTTCCTGCTGGGTCCCGCGGGACCTGACGCAAATCTCGCGGGAACGGGCGGGAATGGGTGGCTAAAACAAACACTGCGGGATTATAGACTATAGCCTAAAGGTAATTCCAAATAAATAAAA
>JAOVVF010000028.1:14071346-14082380 GCA_028565595.1 Duopalatinus emarginatus | reverse complement strand
GCTACACCAATAAGAGACCTTGGGCAAGACTCCTAACACTACATTGGCCTCCTGTAATACCAGTAACTTTGTAAGTCGCTCTGGATAAGAGCGTTTGCCAAATGCTGTAAATGTAAATGTAGAGGCCAATGAAGCAGCCCCCAAAGCCATGTCCACACCAGAAGCCATGTTTACAAAAGAGGAAGACGGAGAAGCATCCAGCACCATGTTTATAACAGAGGCCGATGGAGTGGTGTTTTTAGCTGGTACTCGTCTTGCAAAACAGTGGCAGAACAAGAATTAACCCAGCTCCTGTTTGACTCACTCGACTTTAGACCTTTGCTTAAGGATGGAAACCCAAGGATGGCATGAGATGGTGATTCCCAGTTTTTCCATGAAGCTTTTCTAGATACACTTAGTAAACTAGGGGCCCCAGTTACAGACAATGTTCTCAGGTACACATGCTCACATCAAATCAGCAGAGGGATCAAGCATACGGATTTAAACTGACCATGATTATTGTTTTACCTTGAGACAAAGGCGGATCAGTGAGCAAATCCACTGCCAGAGGTTATGTGGAACCAGAGTGAGGAGCTTTCCAGCTGGCAGGCTCAGGCACTTTGGCCTGTACAAATGCAATGCAGGATGATGCCTACTAATGCATGTCAGTCCATGCTGAATTCTAAGTTAACTTTCATTTATTTCTCTTCAACAATTAGGTAAGCCAGTTGGTTATTTTAATATGTTTGGGTACTGGCCATTTCATGGCTGCTTTTATGTTAGTCTGGTCTATGGCAATACCCTTGCTTCATTTGCTTCTATCCATATCCCCAGCAGGGGATACTGCCCTATTAGCCTTTGTTTTGATAATGAGAGCAGGTAAATTCTACAGTGTGGTGATGTGCACCCCAGATCCAGATCATTCGCATAGTCATATGTTTGCTCAAAGGGAAGACTGCTGGCCTTGGCTTCGGCCAGCATCCTGAGATGACATGACCCAGACATGTAAGTTGTGTGTAGAGGCACTTCATCTTTGACAGCCTCAGTATCTATTCCTGTGGCCCTGTAATCATAAATAGAGTAGCAAGGGACTCACCTGGGTGACCATGAGTACACATGGTAGCTCTCTTATTTTGAGAAGAGAGGTGTCTGCGTACCTGACACTGAGCAAGGAAGTGGGTGGCTGTGATTGCCTAACCTGTGAAAGTATCCGGGAATGCACATTCGTCCCTGCAGGCAAACTCATTAAGGATGTCATAATTAAAGCAAAAAATGCCTTAAGTGCTGGTTCATTCCAACCACTGCTTGCTGCAAGCATGTGAAACTCCAAGATGTAATCTACTGCTTGGCAGTCTTCTTGCTTCAGACATAGTATAATCTCCCCACTCCTCTTTCCCTCAGTTGCATAGTCAAAAACTGAGAACAATGTCAGTAGAGAGTGGCCATCTTTGTTGCTGTGCATTTTAGGATTTGGATCTGAAGCTCTTCAGGTTTGATCTCTTGTAGTTCCTCCATCCTGCCTGAGAGCTCGGGGAATCAAGGACACATAAACACCAAGTGTACAGTAAATCAAGAATTCCATTTTATTCAAGATAGCACAGAGTTTATGTAGAAGAAATGTACAATGATTATTTGTGAGGACCATAATAACTAGAGCTGAATAATACATTTCTCCCAAAAGCCAACCTACAAACAGACATCTGCAGGTAGACTTGTGGTTAAGGAACCAACCCAGATCCAAGCCCTGCAACAGACAAGACTTCAGTGAAGTGCCCTTGAGCAATGCACCTAATCCCCAATTGATCCCTGGATGCTGCTGATAAGGGACTGCATGGATGGGTTAAATGCGGAGGTCAATTCAACTGCACAGTGGTCAGAAGACAATATGGATGACCTGTCCTATTGCAGACAACTGCAGGTCAACTATCATCACAGTAATTTTTAAGAGATCATCTGTATTATTCTAACACTTCTGATTAACCTAATCCAGGTAAGTAGATGGATGATATTCTTCCAGATGTGTTTAGAAACCTTTATCAAATCAACACTTGAAGTAGAAGGTCCAGCATCATACTTACTTCAGGCTTCTTTATCCATTTTGTACAGTTTGCACATCTATGCTGGACCTAGTAATAAATAGCTTGGTGGATCCAATACATCTCTTTCACTTCCTTGCTGGGCCAGCGTGAGGAGCAGCTCATCATAATCTTGAATAATCAGGCGAAGGATGTGGTGTGGGAGTTCAGGACTTTGGTGTGGACAGCATCCTGTATTCAGCTAATTTCAGCTGAGCAGTCTACCTTTGATAATTTCTTTTGCTGAGCCTTATAAACTATGGCCATCTCTGCTTTCTGGTAAAAGGATGCTTAAAGGATATAAGCATCCCCTGTCCCTCTGATGGGTTCTTTACTAAGAACTCTAACAAAGACTGTAACTGACTGGTGTCAGGTATGGCTGGTCCATGAATAGAGGCAGTGAAACCAATGGAGGCTGCAGCTCTGGGGAAGAGGCTGATCCTTAGTCTATTAGTGTATCTGGATGGTCCTGTATCGTTTGTTTGATGGGATGGGGAGAAACAATCTGTGTCCTGGGTGGGTTAATACATTGATAACTTTGTAGGTGGCTAGTATAAACTGTGTCCAGATTTGGGATCTTGGTGCATACAAATCTCTATGTAGTCTTTACTATCTAGGCCAGATCAGATTTCTGCAGTGCAGCTGGTGTACTATGGTGCAATGCAATAGAATAAAATAAGATTTTTCATCTTTCCAGCAGAGCTGGAATAATGCCAAATTTAGCCAGAATTTTCCCCTGATAAGCCCTGGCAAATCCAGAGATTACTGTTGGTAGAGCTGTCATCTGGAGAATTATGGCAAAGAACTGATACAAATCATCATGTTGCTCCAATGTTCCAGGTCTTCTCTAACAAGTTTTAGCTTCTTCCTTGAGGCAAGACACTCTAGACAGTTGTCTACATAGAAAGACTTCTCGACTGACACACAGAATTTTTCTCCTTGATGACTCCAAATCTTTAAGGTGCCTTTGCAAGAGACTTAAAGGTTGGCTGTAGCTGTAAGGACTACTCACTCTGCTTAGTGCCAACTGGATTCTAAGCTTCAATAAAGACTTGCTTATTGATCGAGTCTCTTATTGGGACTAGAGTCTGGACAAATAAAGTTGGGAGTAAGTCATCTATAAGTTCTTTTATATATCACCATGGTGGAAGACCCTTGTTTCTGTCTAAGAGTGATATACTCCTTTTGATAAGACATCTGACTTACTGAGCTGGGGACCCTGTTTTTCACTCTCGTAGGCTTGAAAGGTGCAATCTTTAGCCTGACAAGCTTGACACTCATCACTTTCTCTTTATGCACTACCATATGACTCAGCATCCTCTAAAGAATCTTGAAGTATCTGACTGTTTTGAGGTCACTAGTGGTTTGATGTACTTTAGTGGGGTCTGTGTTCAAGGTGGTCTTCATGCTTAGCTATATATATGCTTTAGAACTTTCTTGTTTTCCGCAGGCCTGCTAGCTGGGTCCTGTTACATTTTATACCCTAAATATATAAATGCCTTTATTATTTCAGCTAACTGATAGGAATTATATCACAGCTCTTCTCTTTCTTTCATTACCTGAACGCTACTCCTATACCTGTATGGTGATGATAGTTTTCCATAGTACATACAGCTATGTTCTCTTGCTGTATCTTTATTCAGAAGCTTCACTGGTCCATAAGTGTCCAAAAGCTTGCTGGCTGCTGGAAGGGCTCCCCAGGGCCTGTTAAGTCTTGTTGCTCTAACCCACTATTTTTTGTTAAACAGGATGTTGTCTGGTGGTTTAAGTACACTTTCCTCTGCTATTACTAGAGAGGTTGTGGTCCACAAGATATCTTGGCAGTGCACATTACTTTTGTCATAATTGCACTATGCTCTGGTTTAATTGCACAGCTTTTTGATACTATAACACTGTACATTGCTTTTTCATATTTGCACAGTTCCTCATATTTGCAGTTTTGCACTTTGACTATGCACTTTGCTATTATTTGCAATTCTGAGCGATGCTAATTTGTACCGCGCAATGACAATAAAGTTGAATCTATCTAATCTATCTATCTATCCAGGACGGGACTTTGAAAGTGACACACGGTATCTACATAAAGTGCTTCTTATTAATTCCAAAGTGCTTAACACCAAGCTCTTTTTGGCTTATTTCTTGATAGATTAGGTTACTGACAGGAAAATACAATAGCAATATAAGAGAAGAAAAATAAAGATCAGGATATTAAATTAGAACCATAAATCTTAGCATTGGTTAAAGACAATGTGAGAATTTCTGCTTAAAGTTACTGTAACCAATAATTCCATGAATTAGCAGTTAGTTTGTTGTATTGTTTATTGTTTTTATGCTAGCACACTAAAAGGATTGTAGTGAAGTGTAATGAAGGATTGTTTATAACATTAGTACATTTAGCTAATATGCTAATGGTTGCACATGTTAGCAACCTCCAACAATATTTTACTAACGCCACGAAAAGTCGATACTATACTATATCAATACTATCAAACTAGTCAATACTATCAAAAGTATTTACAGATAACATTTTTACACATTCCAAACAACAGAAAAAAGTTTTTAACAGCTAAGCTGAAGAAATCATCTCATCTTGCTGTCAAGTTTAGCTGACTAACTTCTTTGCATCTCCACAGGTACCACTGAACCAACGGAACATGAACAGTAACTGACCACCAGGGGGAGGGGCACCATGTGACTGACAAAAACAAAGTGCGATGGGAGTGTGAGAATCAAGGCACCAACATGAGGAATAACAGGAAGTGGAAAGTTTGCAGTATCAATCGGCATTCTGTACAGAAAACAGGACTAGGCCTAGTCAGTAGAATGTTTTTAACTGGTGGATTGATTAGTTTGCATAGATAGTAGAAACACATAATAAAGTGCAAAATTGTTCTGCAATACACTAGCACAAGCAAATGATTTAATCAGACAGATTTTTTGGCCTGGTCAGGTGGAACAGTATACGATACCAATTACACGTTCTGCTCAAAGGCGACCAGAAGCATGCAGTCCCATTGCCTAAGGCTATATCATGCATGCTGAGTACCACTAGTTTTGTACCTTTTTACATGTAGCACCTCACTGACATGTCCACCTACAGGAACACCACCAGAGGAACACAAATCACTCCAATGTCTGAAACTGTAGCACTCCCCACTGGCACTGTTAATTCAATCTTAGTGTCACTGCCTAACACAACCACATCCATACAGGCATCGCCAGTGACTAAAGCTGTAGTAGGCACAGCTGGCACTATTAATACATGCTCAGTGCCACTGGTCCTGTATGGATTTGTCACACCACACGTCTTCTTAACACATCCAGAACCATGCAGACATTAGTACATGACAGCTGCACACATCTCACCCTACCTTAAATATAACAGAGCTGTTGGCTTCTCCAGTAGCTTCTTCTTTGTCTGTGCCATAGCAAGGAGTCAGCCTGGGTTGCTGTACGTGATCTGTGTATATAGCATATGCTGTTACTCTTAGCACCTGTTCGTTGTACCAACAATAACATCCCTCTCCCAGGGCCTTCAGGCAAAGTTCAATGGTTACTCTTTTCTGGCACAACAAAAAATGCTGGGGTTACTGCCAAACCCCACCTGAAGGTGTTGAATGGGCTATAGAGGATAGCCTCTGTACAGAAGCACCTCTTTTGCCTAGGAACTGTGAACTTCACTGATAACAAGCTCTTAAAGTAAACTATTTGCCTACTGTGTTTGCACACAGAGGAATGTAATCTCCACATTTAATCCATTCGTGCAGTTAAACACACCCAGTGAACACACTTGCCTAGAGCAAGGGCAGCCCCAAATCACAGCACCCAGGAGGCAGTCAGGTGCCTTGCTCAAGGGCACCTCAGTCATGTCTTGCCCTGGGTGGGGATCAAACCCACAACCTTTAAGTCACAAGACCGAGTCCCTAACCACTAGGCCATGGCTCCCTTTTGCCATGCAAAGCAATGCTGCTAAGACTTTATAGTAGACCCAGGCACCTATGCAACAAGAGCTGAGACTATTTTGCAAAGCCTACAAGAATGGTAAGTGAAGCATCATAGTACGGCAGGGGCCAGATTAGTCACAGTAGAATGCCATGTTGAAAGATTGAGGCTTTGAAGTTCCCTGGCAGCCCTAATTTGTCTACATCTGTCAGCCACTACTGTAGCTCACTTGTTTCCAGAGGGTTGAAGAATCCAGGGTGCAGTCAAAAACCTTGTTCAGGCTCTTAACTGGTTTCTCATGGGCTAATGGGATCTTTATGTGTCTTATAATTGACACTTCCTCACAACCAAGGTTTGCCTGGTTTGAAACTCCTCTTGGCCCTGGTAATGAGTTACCTTTGAGGATCTATCTGCATGCAGGCACTGATTTTGTTGTTGCCTTTGTGTATCCATCTGCACCCAGGCACTGATGTTGTTCTCGCCATTAAGTTATCTTTGAATCCTCAGTTTTACGCTTCACCACAGATAGCAAATGAGGCATGGGTCTGATCTGGCCCACACATAATACATCATCTGGCTTACATACCACAGTGGAATGAAGGTAATGACATAGGGTACTGGAATTCAGCCACAAAGAAATATGGCAGGTTATAGCTGAGGCATTTTTGGCCCAAAATGTTAATCATTTCATGTGGTTGGCTCATGTAAGCCATATGTGGCATAAGCCATGTGTGGCAAAGTCTGCATGCCATAACACACTTTAAACGTGGCTGCTAAAGATGGACCAGTTTTTGCCCACAACGCACTTGAGATTGCCATAAGTAAAATAAGTGAACATTAACTATTTTTTTGACCACTGTGCAGTGGAACTGACCTTTGGATTTGACCCATCCATGCAGTGAAACACACACATACACATTAGTGAATGCACACTAGGGGGCTCTGAGCACACATGCCCAGAGCAGTAGGTCATAGCCATTCTAAATATTTTATATCAAACTAAAACAAACACAGGGCTTAAATAGGCTAACAGAAACAGAACTAACTGAAGACAGGTGAATACAATAATATAACAAAATCAACAGAACACGAACCATGTTAGAACTAAAACCCAATATGGCCCGGTGAACTTCCTTTGCTGCGGAGTTGGAAGTTCTACAACCCTGGGATGCAGAGCCAGCTGGTGGCCATTATATGCATTTTGGCCATTCATGATGTAGTGGGTGAAGAATGTCATATACCCAGTTGCAGTATTCAGGCCTGTACCCCTCCCAGTCTACCAGATACTCAAGGGGGCAGCCCTTTATAGCAGTAGCTTTTTGATGCTGTAGGTTGGCTGTTCCTCATGTCCAGCGGCAAGGGAGGCTTGACTGAGGCAGAACTGGTAGTTAGGGGGCCTGGAGCACAGGATTTGAGCTGAGAAAAATGGAAAACAAGTGAGAAATAGGATAAGTAAGATGTGATAATGACTGGGCACTTAGCTTTTTGCTTTTGAGGTGCAGATGCAGATCCTTTGTGGAAAGCCAGACCAGTCAGTCACAAACAGGGGTTTTGTGAAGCACAGGGGGCTCTCACACCTGCTGCATTTCTGGAAACACAAGTCAATTGTGGGCATCTCCATGGGGGTGGCATTCCATGAGTAAACAGTGGCTGGAAAGTTGTCAGCTATGTCACAGTATGGCACAATTCTGCACATACTTCACCCATGAAATTTTAGCCCACTCCTGCAGGTTCATGGCACAGTGCACTCTCGGTTACAGTGCCCTACCCAGCCATTAGCTTGAAGGTTAAACTAACACATGCCTCTAACTACTCCATAAAACACTTCCATACTTGTGATGTAAACTGAGGACCTCTGTCTCTTGCAATATCTTCAGGCAGTCTGAAATATCTGAACACATACTTAAAGTTTTATCAGTCTAGAAAACAGTAGGGAATCAATCTGACTAAGTTAGAAAAACAATCGATAAAAACCAAAATAACAACGTTACCTTCTGGTGAGGGAAGAGCAGCTTGAGTATCCAATCCTCTGTAACACAGGTAGAGGCGGGAGCTTACCCACAGGCAGGTTTCAGGCCACTTTAGTTCAAGGACACTTCTTACATGACATATATCTCTGTACATGCTGACATATACTGGCCATGAATACTTAGCAAAGATCAGTACAAGTGTATGCCAGATGCCAGAATGCCTGGAACCCAGGATGCTATTTGCCAATATGATCAAATTACCTCTCAGTTTAAATATCTCTCACATGGGCAATAATGCAGGACAATTTACAATAAATAAATTTTCTCCATGGTGATACCAGTTGCAAAACTAGAAGTAGGTATAAAACATTGCCTAGCAGGATCAGTTCAAGGGTGTGCCTTGACAGGGGTTAAGTGGGCAGGCTGACTTCAAATACTCCAGGATGTGGTGGTCAGAGAAGATTTAGAATGGGTGCAGGGCACCCTCGAGCCAGTGCCTCCATAAAAGGAGTAGGTACTAAAAGTCATTTTCTATTAATCTCCCTCGAAGATTCACCTTGCTAGAATCTCCATGCACTTCCTGGCAATCAAAGGATCGTGTCGTTGCATCCATGGGAGGATCAACAAAATGGTCTAATGTGCCACAAATGTAACCAGCAGGGTGATGTTGATGCTAGCCTACAACTGGAGCGATGGACTGCAATGCATGGTGACTCCCATCCCTATGGGACCCCCGTTGACTGCCATCTGTGTCCTTGCTGAATCTATCATGAGCAGTAAACAGAAAAGCTCTCCTGTGAGGCTAACCTGAACTTGGATCACAAATTCATTTTGAATATAAAGTTTAGGCCCTGCAGTAAAACCACAACTGCTGCAGGTAACGTCTTTCTATCTCGGCCTGTCTCACTTTAGCAGGAACCAACTGCACAGGTTCAGCACCTTTACTGGGAAACACTGTTGTAACAGGAGGCTTGGACACTAGGCCTCAATTCAAGATGGATGGTGAGATCAATCTGGCTGTTCAGGGAAGCGCCATCATCAGCATTCGGTGAGCACATACACGTTCAAGTGGGCTCATTCCGCTATCTGCTGCTAAGGTCCAGAAATCCAGCGCATAATTAGCTATGCTAATTCACCCTGCTCAAGACACATAAGCAGCTCCCTTCTACCCTTGCCCTCATTGGTGTGACCAAATACCGTTTTGAGACAGAGGATAAAGGTAGCATAAAGTCAGTAAGACCTTCCTGATCGACCAAAAATGGGAGCTTTGGTGTAAAAAAAAGAGTGGCAAAGATTTGAGGGTTTTCTGGCATATTGCTCTGGATGGCGGCAAAGAATTCTGTTATGGTTGTACAAATCAGACACTTGCCAGGACGGGGGGAAAAAAAGCTTTCCAACAAACTGACACCAAGACAAGGCTTAAATTGGACAGAAATAGATGTAACGTAACACAAGTGCACATAACCAAACATAATCAGCAGAACACGGAACATGTGGGGGAAAAAACATAATTAAAGCTCAGGGGAGTGTGAATGGATGGATAGCGAAGTACTTGGGCCATCTTGCTTTGCAACTGGGAGTTAGTCCTGGAAGTCCAGAGTTAAAGGCAATGTGGTGGGCAGCTGGTATCACCTACAAAAGCAGTGACATTTGTACTGATATATGCATGTATGTATGCGAAACGTAGATAAAGTTGTTACCGAAGATTTTTCAAGTTTTACTGCTATATATATCATCAAGTCATGGGCTAACAGTAAGAGAAGGAATGCGAAAGGCAAATACAGAAGCGACACCACAGATCAGCATTATGTAGCTTCGTAGCAGACTTCTAATTTAGTTTTTTTTTTAATGCTTTATATAGAAATAGTGTGTGTGTGTGTGTGTGTTAAACTAAGTGTTTCGGAAGACATGTAGCAAAATGTGTTGTCCTCTGCAAACACAGGTGCTGCTGACTCTTGCTCTCTGAAGGTCTCTAGGGAGAATTATAGAAAGTGGAGTCCTTGTGGTAGTCCATACAAACATTTTGCTTATTTTTAAATAAATATAAACTAACTCCAGAGACAACTGAATCAGCATTAAAAACTATTTTTATTTACTATTTCTCAGCTTTAAATTGTTGTGTTGTGTATCATATGATAGATAGAAAGCAACTTTTTTAAGCATGCTTTTAATGCCAATGGCAATTACTGGGAATTGTCTTAAAGAACGAAACCTTTGATAGATGAATTTAGATTTAATTAGTTAGTTAATACTTAATTAGTTTAAATTAGTTTGAAAATTAGGCTGGAAATGAGATATCTTACTTGTTAAGTTGCTAATGACGTACTCATGGGATAGGGATGTGATGCACTCTGCGTAGCTTCCCACAACCCTGTGGTTCAGGATCTCATCCCAGAAATCCCAGGACCACATCCCAGAAATTCTCGACTGTTAGGTAAACACCATTCAACAGATTGCTTCCCAAACCAATTCTGGACAAGTTGGTCCTGATAACCACCAGCAGCCTTTTAGGACAGTGCCTTTCTGACAACTATGGTTCATGGCTTCAAGGGGTCTGGGTCACACAAACCCTAAGATCAGCCCTAAAGCAATTGGTACCATGACTCTTTGGACCATGCCACATGTTGCCAGGGTCCAGTTGGCAAACTTAGCCCAGGTGAGGCACTGTGTCTGGTGTTGTGAAGCACTCTGGTGAGACCTCTGTGGGGCATTAAATGTGTTTGTGGTTTCGGCTAGAGTCACTTGTCTGTTTGCATATACAATTCTAGCCAGACGCCACCAGTTACGATCATTGAGAACCATCCATCTGGCACATACTATCATGTTTCATTTGAACTCTAGTAATTTAAATCACCTTGTCATGAGCACAGTGGTCAGTGGTCATGCTTCACTGACAATGTAACACCTCACAACCACTGGCGTTGGAAGCATTTTTAATGGATGAGATGGGGGGGGGGGGTCCTCCCCTACAAAATGTTTGATAAATTAGACACCTTTTCTTGCATTTTGGTGTATTTTTAACAGATTTAAATGATAGCTATCATTAAGCTAGCTGATAGATCTCCTAA
>JAOVVF010000028.1:14052851-14067901 GCA_028565595.1 Duopalatinus emarginatus | reverse complement strand
AATGATAATTTATTATTAGCAATAAAACAGAGCATGTTAGAAATTCTTACCCTTTAATATTAGGTCAATGAGTATATTTTTGTAGAACTATATAATTATATACAAATTATTGAAATATATAATAACAGTAGTTCCCTATGTATAAATGCACATCAATTTTTCAAAATAATGTAACATAATGTAACCTGACTCAATGCCATGCCTTAACAGTCATATTTATTTGGGCAATTTCAAATAGGATCGTTTTTTTCTTAATATTGTATGAGGTAGTAATTAACTGTCTGTCTGGCGCAGAGTCTGATATAACCTGGGATATGGTATTGATATATCATAAGGTCTCGACCAAACATTGTTACTGTAGATGATCTCACACTAACGTTTTATCTCAATTGCAGAAAGAAGGGGAAACACAGTGGGATTCCGCTTGTCTGTGCTACAGACGTTTTTTCCTTGTTGTTGTGACGCTCTGTCTCGTTTTCTTTACTTTCTTTTATATAAAAAAAGATGGTTTCGATTGCGAAATGCATTCAAATCTAATGCACATTTCCACAAAACCACTCAGTAAATGTTACCACTAGGAATGTTTAATGGTTGGGGGGGTGGGGTGGGGTGTTTAACTGCTATAAGCTTTTTAACTTGATTCATATGAAATCTGTTGCATTACCATCACCTATTAAAACTCTTGCTAATTCTTCATGAGTTTCATGTTTTAACCATATTTGAATAATGACACTTTTATTAAGCCATGTCACACAGTCCACATGGCTAAAATAGGTAGAAATTAGCTAGAAATTTCTACGTATTTAAAGATGAACGTGAGGAAAGAAAATTGGTAAGCTATGTATCATGATTGAGGCCCTGCTCCTTCTTTCCCTCTCTATTGTCCCTGTAACCTGTTAAGATTTAACGGCCCTCCTGTTTTTATGTCGTGTGTCCTTTTAGGCCCACGCTGTACACCGCTGGCTAATCGATCAGGACAATAGTGTGAACTCTGAGCCGCCGGATGGCCAGGGAGTGTGGCACTATGATGAAACAGTAAATATCTGCAACACGTATATCTTTTTTTCCTTCTTCTTAATTTTTTTTATATCTATGTACATATATTTATGCCCATTACGTATCTGCCTCTAGATACGCCTTTCTCATTGTTAGTGTTTTTTATTTGTGTGTGTGATTTTTTAAAAATTTCATCCGCACTTTAGTTGCTTTTTGTGCAGTTGATGTATGTAGCTATAGTTTTCTTTAGAAGTGTGTTTCTGTGTTGCTATTGTGCTATCGGGCTGGCTGATTTACTAACTGTAGATGTAGTTGTGGTGTTCAAGTTCAATTCAATTCAGTCAATCTGATTTTGTAGAGATTTTATTTTATTTTATTTTTTTTTATGTGAATGTGTGCCATTTTTCTCACACTTTTTTTACACATATATACATCATCACACAGCAAAAAAAAAAAAAAAAAAAAAGAGTCCACAGGAAAAATATTTAGTACATTTTAGCACACTTCCCATTTATATAATATAATATGATAAATATAGTTTATGATCATTAGAATTATATATATATAATTTACATATTTTTCCTGTGGGTCCTTCATCTTTCCCATGTGCTGTCTTCACACCACACAGTATTGTGGCGCTCACATGTTGTTCGTGTGAGTATATGTGCTTCTTAGCACCAGTGCATGCATTGATGTGTGTTGTTGCTCATCCATATTCCTTCATGCTGTGTTTGTGAAAGAGCTGAATCTGAGTGGTGAGTGAGGTTCAGTTTCACTTGATGTTCTTTATCAGTGATTCATTACGTTTTCAGTTGATGTTGTGTGTGTGTGTGTGAGGTGTTCTGTCTGTTTCACATGTCTTCATTGTTGATATTTAGTCGTCACTTAAATTGTACAAGAAAATTGTAGTGCTTTGTCAGTCACCACCTGTGGTAAGTGTGAAAATGTCCTGGGTCAGGTGTCATTTCATTTGAAAATAAAAAAAACTGCATTATAAACATATGAATACGCACACATTAAAAACATATGATATCTTTTAAAAAAAATTAGCCTGCCATAATGCACTCAGCTGGCTCCCTTTCCATGTGTTTCTCATTAAAAGCACGATGTGGAAAGGGTCAGGGATAGGTGTTCACTGATTCTCCTATCCAGTCATTTAAGTGCATTGGGCTATGGCGAAAAAAAAATCATTTTTATAGACTACTGTAACCAAAATGTGTGGGTGGGTGTGTGTATGTTGTATGTGGCTGAAAGTTGTTCACGAAAGTTGAATCTGATAAAGTTGATCTAAAATATAAATATTACTGAGAGACTTTGGACACAATTTGTCCTGTGTAATAATTTGCAACAGCTCATTAAAAATATTCTAATATTTATAATACCAACATAATACCAAAATAATGGTATAATTCTATTATGTATAATTTAATTTATATCCTATATTTATTGTTGTGTTTTTTTAAAAAATATATAAAACATGAAAAAATATTGTTAGAGCTAATGTTAAGATCCATGTTGGATTTGAAGTTAAACAACAGTGTGTTAAATTAGATTCTAAATAAGTTGAATCTGCTGTGGCTGAGGAACCGCAGGAGCCAAATTGGTGGGCAGGAAGTTCTCACACTTCTGAAGCTTTCACACTTCTAAAATAATGGCACGGCTAATTTAGTAGATACAGCTACAGACCCATTGTTTCTTTATTTCTGCTTGTGTATCTGTACCGTATAACCATTGGCCTAAAACATGATTTCACCCCGATCCTGACAGGCAACAAGCTCCAAGGTAACTAAACAGAACAAACACAACAAGTCACAACAAAAAAAAAAAAACAGGCTTATTGCTCAGTATATAATAATAAATGTTTTGCAGTTTTCTGAAATGTTTATTAGTACTATGCACTAATAAAAAATATTTCAATGAAGCAATAATTACAGACAGATGGAGATCTACTACAAAACGTCTAATAAGTAAACAAATGCTTTACTTTACAATAAGGTTCCCCATCCTTAACAACCTCTAAACACATTTATATTGCCATTTCTAATATGTTAAAGTAAGCTACTATGCATCAGTTAGTTCTTCTTTAATCGCTTGGTCAATTTGAGAAGCTGTCTTCACTAGGAGATGCGTACACTCATGAGATTTGAGAACTGTTTATTTCCTGCCTATTATATCCCACCTCTTCAAAGGTGCCACTAAAATAAGACAATCAATGTTATTCATGTCATCTCCCAATGGTTTTGTTATGGGTGATTGGTGGACTAGCAAACCAGAGCTATCTGTAATTATTAAACAAAACAAAACACAAGAGTTCTAGATGTTTCATTTTATTTTTGACTTTCTAACAGTAGACATTTTCATGAAGCAGCTTCAAGAAGATAATGACCAGGTGAGAGCCAAGGAGCTATTAGAACTATTAGAGAAACCAGACTCAAAGGGAAACCAATGTAGCATAATGCAATTACAAATCATTCAGTATACACTGGGAAAAGGCCAACAGTGCTGTGTGATGATATAAATGGGATATAGAATTAGGTGTAATGACACTGTAAAGAGTTCTTGGATAACCACAGAGCAGTCTTGATGATTACGGGAGCAATCGTTAAGAGGTACAAGTTTACGCTAGCTGTACGTCTGGATGCATCTGGAACATGAAGATGTTAATGTTTGCAAAAAGGTACAAGTAGAGCATCAGGATGAATCAGGCAGGTCTGGGGGACAAGAAGAACAACAGCCGGACAAGTATGCTAAGATCTGGTGCTAACAGCATATTGGGCAGCATGAGTACATGTACAGTTTGCAGACATTAGATTTAGAAGAAAGACTTTTTTAAAGAAAGACGAAGCAACTTGTCTGGGATGTATAGGAAGTTATTCAGCATCCAGTGTGTCATGTTCCTTAACTTTATAAAAAATGGTATAGGCCCTTTGGTTATATGGTAAAATATAAAGCTGTGTCTTATCAGCATAGCCATTTTACCATATATACAATATTTGGGTAGTAATTTTGATTTAAAAGATGGTAAGTATCAAGACATTACCGCAAATCACACATAAAGGCAGACAGGTTTTAAATGTTAAGCAAATAATTGTGCAGTATACAAATCATTGCACTGGTTTATTTTGGTCAAACAAAATACGTAACAATGTGATACATATGAATACATCAACTAAACATATTAATTTCATTCATAATGCAAAAGAAACAAAAAAAATAAAATTGTAAAACAATTATTTTTTTTTACATTACTAGAATATTGCTCAAAACGTTGTGTTATCTTTTACCTTTTTTGCTGTTAACTCCAGAACTAGTAGGAATAGAGGCTCTTGCAATGCAATTACTTAGATTTGCTTATTTGTATGCTTTTCAGTTATTATTTACTATTCATAATTATAAAGGCAGCGATCATTCTTGATAAACTTTTTTTTTTGTATATTCATGTTTTTAGTCTTGTGTTGGCAATACAGTGTACACAATAGACACATTATAAAAAGCAATATGTACAGAAAAGCAACAAAGAAATGTGTACTAAAGGGTGCTTTAAAAAATATAATTAATATGAAAAGTACATATTATGTTAATGTAATTATGAATAGTGTGCTTTTCTGTTCTAAACAGTATTTAAAATATATTAACTTGTACTAAAACGTATATTTGCTACTTTTTACTTTGTTTAAGCTATACTGCAACAACATACTTAATACATACATACATAATGTCATATTTAGGTTATAGCTGATGCAAATAAGTTATGAATGTCCATCGAATATTTTTATTTAAATAAATTCACTCAAGTTGAGTCAGTGATCAGGTGAGAGAAAACCTCAGTAAAAAACAAGTTTATTATATAATGAGTTAGCATCCTGTAAGCTTAATGTAATAATTATGCCTATTGTTGTTGATTGTAAAATAAATATAGATAAAAATAAAACACAAAATGTACCGTATTCTGTTATTGTTTTTAATAAGAGCAACTAATTCTACTGACTTGATGTGTCTTTAAAATACCGTCTTGGTGAAGTATGCTTTTGTCTGTTGAGAAAATGAACAGAAAAAAACGGAAACCTTTTTGTTGTATTAAATGTAATTTAACTGTTATTTAAATGCTTTTAAATAAAGCACTTGCACTGACAATTACATATACATTTTTTAAGCATTCTGTAGTATGCAACAGTAATACACTTACTTGTACAATGTGTACTTTGTCAGGCAAGTGAATGGTTTTATTCAACCTTGCAAAGAAATCCAAAATGAGTTTCAGAAACGATGTCAAAGTGCAGGCAACATTCAGACATTTTACAAACAACATAGACTAGGGAAAGCAAGAGCAAGACCAAAAACAAGAATAGCAATCAGAAAACAAAGGCTTGGTAATTACAGAAAACCTTTACATAGCATGTATTTTGTAATGTGTGTGTGTGTGTGTGTGTGTGTGTTGTTAAGTCCTATTATGCTGTGGCTATAATTGTGCGAATGTGATAAGTTGCCAGATGAGTCTGAAAATGCATGTCTGTAAGGGTTGGGTCCATGTTTGTAAGCTGATGAATGACATGACACAACCTGCCCTCCATGAGAAACTACCACTGGGAGCTGTATTTTTTTTTTTTGTCCTCACACTGAGATATGGACCTGTGCAATTCAGATGACAGGCATGAAATCTTAGCCATATCAGAGGGTTAAGAACATCTTGGGCTGGGACCCAGCATCTATCCATAGCACCATACCATTTCCAGTCATTGAGATATAGATCATAAAGATTTCTTTGATGATATATGATGATGTCCAGAGGTGCGGGAGGACAGGGAAGAAGGATTAACGCTTTCCAGTTGTCCATTATAACCAGAAGTTAAGCTCACAGAGACCCCAATCTTTTCCTTGAAGCCCTTTCCAAACTCCAGATGTGAACTGAGCCCAATGGTCAGGCGGGACCATGTTCTGTGTGTGGGAGGAACATTAGTGAAGATCATTGCGCTGTGGCAACATAGCGAGAGTTCAATGTTCTGTGTTCAGAAGGAACATGGATTAAAACAAATGAGAGTGTGGCATTAATTAAAATGACTCCTCTAGGATAGTTACATACCTCGGCCGGCTCTAACTGGCAGAGAAGGAGGCATCATAGTTATTTGTAATGATAATCTTGGCATTGCACATAAACCTCAGCAAAAACCTTACGCATTTGAGGTTCTTTATACTAACATAGCATACGTACCTACAATGAAGTCTACTAAGTCCACTAATTATTAATTACAGACCCACAGGGCTGGACTCGGATTTCAATCAGCATTAATTGTTAAAGACTTTAATATTCACTTTGATAATCATGAAGTATCTCTGAGAGCAGCAGTGGTGTCCATTCTAGATTCAGTAAGGGTTAATCAGAATGTAATAGGATCCACCACCCGACCTTACAGAATTCGATCAGGTGGCGGAATACTTCAAAATCCTGAGTCAAAATCCTGCTATACTTTGGATAATGTAGCCCTAATTAAATTAATTAATCAAAATTAAATTAATTAAATTAATTAAAATTAATTAAAGAGAAAAAGCTAGCACTCTGGTATAATGATTACACACACTTTAAAAAAAATGCTATTCATTTTAAAACCGACAATTTGATATCTAACCATGTAGATGTCAGTATGGTTGTATCAGATCAGCAATTACAATTTTTAGTCATATTTAAGAGAAATATGTATACTAATACAATTACTAAAACCTTTCTTCAAACACATACTGCCGGAAACAATCAAACCCTTTTATTAGTTCTTTACTTAGTTTGTAAACAAGCAGTTATCAAATCTAAAACTGACCCCTGTCAGCTATTCAAATAGGCCAATATCAAACCTCTTCTTCATTTCCAACATTCAACCAGTCAGGATTTAGGCCTCATCATAGCACAGAGACAGTGCTGGTTAAAGTGGTAAATGACCTACTAGTGTCCTCTTATCAGAGTTGTGTCTCCTTAATTGTACTGAATGATCTTTTCCTGCACCTTTTGATACCATCAAACATACTATTCTCTTTATAGCATAGAAAATTGTTGTAAGTGTTGGAGGAATGGCCATGTCCTTGTCCAGGTCTTATTTGACTTATCATTATCAGTTTGTATGTGTAAATATTGACTTCTCTACACATATTAAGATAAAGATATATTGTGTGCTCCATGTGGTTCTTCTTTATGCCCTTTGCTATTTTCTTTATGTATTCTGGTCAATATTATTAATAAATATTATGCAAAACTCTAGTTCAAGCTTTTTTTACCTTTAGGTGGGATTATTGTAATGCTTTGCTGTCTGGATGTTCCAGTAGGTGCATAAACAAGCTCTAATTAATCCAGAATGCAGCAGCCAGAACCAGAAGATATAAACGTATCACCCCTATAGGCACAAAATTGGCTCAAAGTCAAATCTGAATTTAAAAATGAATTTAAAATACTATTACTGACCTATAAAGAAGTGAACCGTCTCACAATACATTACCTTAGCAAACTTCTAGTCTCTTGTGTTTTTTCACACCTACTTCTATCAAAAGGTGCAGGCTCTTTGTTGTTACATCAAATTACAAAGACTGCATCAGGGGGCAGGTGTTTTTCTTACATAGCCCCACGTTTATGGAACAGCCTTCCAGTTAGTGTTTAGGACTCAGACGCAGTCTCAGACTTTAAGTCTTCACTGAAAACCTATTTGTTTGGTTAAGCATTTTGTTAATAGTTTTTTTGTAGTTAAATGTGCTTTGGTAAACTGGGATGTTTGAATGTAGCATGCAGAGTCCTTACTAGTACCAGAAGAAATAAACATATCACCCCTGTCTTATCCATACTGCATTGGTTCCCAGGCAAATCTCACATTGATTTTATATTACCTTAATAAAGCAGTGAATGTTTTACCATGACATTACTTAAGCATTTGCACATTATTCTATATAGCAAGGAATTATTTATAATTGCACTAAATGGGGATGGATCCCCTTTCGTCATCGCACAGAGTTTGTCCTTTCCACCGTTGCCTCGTCTTATAGAAATATCAACCTTTAAAGTGACAGGTTTGGAAGGCTCATTATGATTTGGCACAGCAGCTAATGTGAAAGTCTTTGAGTTTCTTAAAGATTTGTTTAGCAAACATGGTCCACTGCATCCACTTGCAGCCCTTTTTCATTCAAGTGGTCAATGTAGAAGCAATGATACAAAAGGCAACAGCATAGAAACAAAGAAACAATTAGTATGTCTATGGTTTAGATCTTCTTAATCACTTTGTAAAGTTGAGAATATTGATGCCACTTGAGATAAAAGACTTCTTAAAGCTAATTCTAGTTGCAATTATATAGATCCTCCCAGAATTCAAGGATTCAAGAATCTGTCAGGAGACTCCTCACCTTTGCTAAATAATTTGCCCTAATGTAGTTCTAGGGTTGCTATTGTGAAACAGTGTGGAACAGAGCATTGAGATGGATGGCCATTGTAATAAGCTCTGTGTTAACTCATTGGCAAAAGGCAGCTTTCAGTGCTTGCTTTTAGTGCCAGCCATTTTCTGCCGTGAGAGTGCATAAGTGAAGTGCAAACTCTGCTATGCACTGAAAACTTTGTTCAAAAAGTTACTCTCCGATCTTCTTGCCCTCAGGAGACTGATCAAACCCCTTTTTTGAAATCACGTGGCCATAGCCCATGCTAGTGATTTGTTGGTGAGCTCACTGATGAACATGCTTAAAAACCCATTCTTTACTTATATAATACTCAGCGCATTGCAGCATACATGAGTGAAGCAGGTGAAGGAGTTGGGATAAGTGTTACCAGGTTGAAGCTCCACCATCTGAGAGGTGAGCTAATCAGTTTGTTGATGCTGCTTTGTGACTATGCAGCCCTCTGCTGCATCTTTGAGTAGGCGAGGTATTCTTTCAGGCAGCTTGATGTAAGTGCAATAAACTGTTTTGAAATTCTTTTATACTGTGACTACAATTGTGCACAGGTGAGTATGTGTGAAGTCACATATATAAATTCAATAAAAACTAATTTAAATGGCAGTTGAATGTACACCGATCAGCCGTAACATTGAAACCACCTACCTAGCATTGTTTACCCCTCAAGACAATTACTCTACAAGATCCCTTTAGGTTTGCTGTGGTACCTGGTGCCAAAGACTTTAACAGCAAGTCTTGTAAGGTATGAGGCAAGGCCTCCAAGGAACACCTCACAAAACCTGCTGTTTAGACATTCTCTGAGTTAGTTCATATTGGCCCTTGTCAACATCCCTCCGACCTTTACACTTGCCAATTTTTCCTGCTTCCAAAAGATCAAATTTAAGAACTGGCTCTTTGGTTGCTGACTAATATATCCTTGCCCTTGACAGGTGCAACTGTAATGAGATAATCAAGTTATAAAATGGACCTACCCAATGCAGATGTGTCCTTTGGGTACGTTTGCTTACTTACACCAGTATGATAAGAAATATATTTATTCTACTGTAGTTTCTCACAGCATACTAAAAGATCATTTCAAAATACTTTAACATATAATGACAAAAATGTACATTAAAATATGCATGAAAAACAGAAATGGATATTTTACATATATAAAAAGAAATGTACTTTTAATAAGAGTTTATATATAAGTTTATATAAAGTTTATTTAGTTGCGCTTTATTTTCAAAAGGGAATATTTTATGCTAATGTAAAATAAAGTGTATGTTTTTCAGCTAGATATTTGACGCAATTTTCTGGTTATAAAAATTGAATTAAGTTACACATATTATTATGTCTACCATATTCTAACATTACCAAGAAAACATACCAACACAGACATATTTTGATAAATAGAATATAATAAAACATAGGATTAGTCTTTTACTTTTATAGGCAACTGAAAACACTTTAATTATGTAAATTATGCTTTGAAACAGTAGTCATTTAAGAACAAAAATAGTTAATAAAGTATAAGGTTAGTTTAACAGCACTGTTGTAGTAGATTGCATAGCTCTGCCCTTTAAATGCCCTTTAAAGGAAGGTCAGCCCAATTAAATTATCTAAATATGATATAAAGTGAATATAGGAAGTGTAATTTTTAGGAAGTGTAATAGTTAATTTTGAGGTATGTTTCAGGTCATTGTCATGCTGAAATCTGAAATTCTTGTAATCTGTAGCTTTTAAGCAGAGGCCTGAAGGTTGTGTATCAAAATTGACTGATATTTTGAACTGTTCTTAATTGCCTTTAATAAAGCCCCAATGCTGCCACCACCATGCTTCACTGAGAGCATTGTGTTCTTTTGGTAATGCGCAGCGTTGTTTTTGCACCAAACATACCTTTTGGAATTATGGCCATGAAGTTCAACATTGGTCTTAACAGGCCATTACACATTTTTTCTACATGCTTTCGGCATACTTGGTGTAGGTTTTTGCTAAATGTAGTACACAGCCAATACTTTCTGGAAAATTTCTTCAGCTGCCTTTAATGTTGCTGCAGACCTCATAGCAGCCTCCAGGAGTAGTTTCTTCTAGTTCTTGGTAATATCACTGTTATGCCATTTTTTATCCACCTGATGACTGTCTTCACTGTGTCCCATGATACATCTAATGCCTTGAAAATCTAATGTACAATTCTCCCGACAGATACCTTTTAAAAACGAGATCTCTTTGATGCTTTGTGAGTAAAATTTACAAGAACAGATGAACTTTATAAGAGGTTAATCACAGTCAGTTCATTGATGGCAGGTGTGTACTGACTGCTGTTCAACATAATCTTGAGTGGTTAATTCTGTACACAGCCAAATCCCCAGTTTTAAGAGTGTGTGCATTATTATGCAACCACATAATTTTTGTTTTAGTTTTAGTTTAATCTAAATTATTTATATTTATTTTTCAGTTGAATTGCTCAAATTATGGGCCACATTGCTGGTGGTCATAAATAGGAAATTTATCCTGATCTGAGTTTGTTTTTTTTTTTACATCACAACAACCTGACAATTTAACAGGGGTCTGTAGATTTTTTTTTATATCCACTGTACATTGATAACCCTGCTAAAAGGATCGGCGCATGAAAGATGATCGGCACATAGGAAGATGAGCTTTTACAACATCGCGTACAAATACTGTATCATATGTAAGTCACGTTTTTGTTTTCATTCATTTTTTCTGCTTTCTGTTTACTAGTTCACCAAGATAGCATTATAAAAATAACTTACAAGTAAAATTTTGTATATGTAAATATCTGTCACTCCTGGATTGATTGTACATCTAAAAGTAATTTTCTAAAAGTATTTAGTGTACTTTTTAAATGAATGCTAGTCTACTTGTAGAGAACTTGGTTAAGCAAATTTACTTTGAATAAACGTCTGAGAAGAAGCTTTGTTGAGACATACAGTATGTATCTGAGACTACCAAAATCTTGTTTTTATCAAGGGAAAAACGTAAAAAAAAAAAAAGACAGGAAACTTTATTCCAAGTTTAATTCCAACCACTGCGAGCGCAACTAACGTTTTTACACATTTAACGATTTAAATGTGCGATAGCGATTTAACGATAAAGATTTGCACAATTACAGAACGTTCACTGGCCTTTTGTAACATTCAGCAGCCCATTTTCTCTCCGAGCTCTCAGTAGAGTGATGACTCTATTATTATAGTACCGGTTAAACACAAGTGATTTTGGCCTGAAAACTGGAAATTAAAACATAGAGAACATAGCAACAATCTACTTTAAAGTAACTGCATGACTATTAAACTCATCTGGAGGAGGCAGTCTTTCCTCAAAGGTGATGACACTGATGTGAACATGGTGAACAAGGATTGTGGGATAAATGGTATACAAGTGACACATGGTTATTACTGGGTAAATACAGAGTAAGATACGGTAAGTAAAGGGGATGATACTAGAAATATGTGGTTATTACTTGGTATCTTACAGTTATTACTGGATATCTTACAAACATTTTACAAACACACGTAAATACGTTCCAAATCCATTGTACTTCTAAACATAATTATATTATTATAGTCAATTACAAAGTTGAATTAAAAGTATGGCAGTTTATGCAAGTGACTGACCATAATAATAATAATAATCAGCACATACTTTGTAGATATTTTATACTGTTTAGCCAGTATGTACCGAGGCATTATATGTACATAGCTGACTCATGATAAAATGTTTTTTCAGCGCTCACATGGGTACGGCAGGGAATTTGCATCGTCAATTTGAGTTGTCTTCCCCACTTTCCTGCTTCCTCAGCTCATCAGACTTACCTTTGGGTAGTTCTGTTCACACAAGAGGTCCTCGGCATGTAACGTTCCTTTTTTATACATTTAACATTCTTTGAACAACAATGTAAATATGCACGCCCAGACTTTAACCCTCAAGTGTTATGTTAGGGCTGCTTAATACCCAGTACTTTCCTGTATCATACCTGTAAGTACCCTGTAATAATGGAATTACGGGCTGTAAATTAAAGTGCAGCTTAATACCCAGTACTTTCCTGTATCATACCTGTAAGTACCCTATAATAATGGAATTACGGGCTGTAAATTAAAGTGCAGCTTAATACCCAGTACTTTCCTATGTGATAACCATAAGATACCCAGTAATAACCACACTTTGTACTTATGGTGTGTGTTATTTATAAAATGTTTGTAAGATACCCAGTAATAACCATAAGATAACCGGTAATAACTACATATTACTAGTATCATCCCCTTTACTTACGGTATCTTATGGCATTCTTACTCTGTACTTACCCAGTAATATGCAGGCTGTAATTTAAAGTGTTACCATTGTTTGTGTCATTGGTCAGTTTTTTTTAACTTCTGCTTAGGGACCTTGAGAAACTTAACATAATTACCAGGCATAACATTAAACCGGTTTGCCACAAAAGTTCTACCAGTGTTTCCAATTTCATTGTAATATTTTAAGTAAAATTTTATTAAATAAAAATAAAAATAAAAATGGTTATGATGTCACATACCAAGTATTTTCTTATGACTGCTAGTTATTTAACATATAATGCAAAAAAACTGATTGAAGCACTGAAAACCACTGTGTTACATGTTGGAATTTCCCCCAAACTACTAAAATCTGAACATAACACTTTTTAATTTTCCATAGTTGTATTTTCTACCATAGAAATAATTCAAATCACCATGGCACTTTCCATCTCTTTTCTTTACTGACTAGCTCCTTAATGACTCGCACTCCAGAGGCTCCAATCTCTTCGTCTTATACATACAGTTTTGTTCTTCCCACAGTCTAGTGTCACTATGGCACAGTCCTCAACTCTTCCTCATCTCTTCTTGTATAAAACACGTCTGGGTGCATGCCTTTGGCAGGGATGTGCTTTTCCCAGCGTTGGCCAGGAGAGAGAAAGCAAGGGGGCCTTTTCAACCAAGGAGTGACGGATCTTTTATTAAAAGAGGCTGGGCCCCTTATACACACACACACACACACACACTCACACGCACACACATCCACCCTCCCTATCCACGTCTGCTCTATTGTCACCAGGCTCGCTGTTGCTGAAGTGCCTCCCCAAACCCCCCCCCTGCTGTGAGCTTTCTCACTGTAACTCCGAGTGCGGAGTGAAATCGGGCAGAACCCTCGAAATATGCACACACCCACTACTTTCTTTTTTTTTTCACCCCACAGACACTTTCTCCACGCCATTCACTGTAGGTCCTTCGCTTGTCAAAATGCATAGAGCAGGTCTAAGTAGATGTTATAGGCATTAGGGAATAGGCCAGACAGAAGGGAAAAAAGTCAGAGAGAACGCAAAAAAGAGAGAGAGAGAAAGAGAGAGAGAGAGCAAGTGGTGTGGTGAAAATGTGTTGATATACACAGCTTTTTGCTAGAGATAAACCCTTTGGCCCCAAAACATCCCCCAACCCCACCCACCTCTCACAAGTACTGCTTAGTTGAGTGCGTGTGTGTGTGTGTGTGTGTGTATGTGTGTGTGTGTGTGTGTGTGTGTGTGTTGGGGTGGACCCACAGCCCAGTACCCAGACCCTTACACCCAAATATTCAGTGTCTCACTGCACGGCCGTGGCAAAAGAGAGAAACCAAGAGACAGAGCATAGAGGAAGCAGGTGAACAGGCATGCCAAGCAAGATCATTTGGGGAGTGAGTAATAGCTTTTGTGCTTTCTTTTTTTTTTTTCACTTAAATTTATTGTTTTTTAACGTCACAGTCTATAAGAGTGTAGATTTTAATGCACCTGCCTCGCAATTTTTTTTTTAATTTAACCTGTTGTTCAAAGTCTATTATTTAATTAATCAATTTAGGGCTTATAATATATTATAATATTCTAATATATACTATTATATTTATATCATTCTGAATTTTTTTTTCATTTATATATTTATTATATTATATTATATTATATTATATTATATTATATTATATTATATCTGCCTATGATGTGAAATAAAGGACAATAGGACATAGTAAGAGAATGCCGTTGTTTGCTGTACAAACATGTTAGTGTAGATCAGAGTGGCCCCTGTGTGGATTCTTCACACGTTTCATTTGTCAGTGTGAAACCGGTGGTTTGAATACTTCTGGGTTACTGCGGATACAAAAGTATCAGAAAGAAACGCATTAAACTATAGAATCGGGAGAAAAACTTGAATCTGAATCTGTCCTTTGTGTAAAACCAGGAGTTTCATGAATATGGTGTAAAATTATAATATTTTTGATTTTTTTTTTATTATTATTGGGTTGAGTTTTATTATTAAGTTAGCCACCATAAATATATTTTATATCATATATATTCAAAAAAAGGTTTATTCCCAGCTTGTAAATTTCCCACACATATCTAAACAGAAAATCTGCATTCATTTCTGCTTAACATTTCCACAATTTCTTCATTCAGCCTCAATGTTTTTTTCTTTTTTTTATTTTAAGCTATAGAGGACCAGGGACAAAGGCACAGTGGCAGATCTCAGTGTACAGACACAAACCTGAGGCCCTATGAGACAAGTTCAGTTCCTCCTAAGTGCAGTTAAGAAAAATATAAAACAGCAAATTTCTAGCCATTCGTTAGTTACGTTGTTGCCGCCCCCCCACCACACCCCCCGTCCCCC
>JAOVVF010000028.1:14019266-14029356 GCA_028565595.1 Duopalatinus emarginatus | reverse complement strand
ATTTGTTACTTCTGTATATCCAATCACAGACAAAAGCTTGTAAGCTTGTCATGTTACTGGGAATCGAAGACGTTTTTGTGAATTAGCTGTTACTATACAAACTGTCTTTCTGTATCCTACTACTGGGTCATGGAGGGTTTACCAGAGTCTATTCCGGCACTCATTAGTCTTAAAGCAGATAAACACCCTGGAGAGGTTACCAGTCCTTCACATGGAAGACACACAGACACATTCACACATGCCTGGGATATGGGTGGGGTGGGGCGGCGGGTTATAATCTCTAATTCTCCGGACTGCATGTCAGGTGCTTGCTCGTGGATGAAACTGTGAGAACAGTCAAGTACCCTGGCCATGGAAATCTACTATAGAATCTACTATAGAAACAATCAAATATTATAATGAGCACCCTCATATGTTGATGACTTGTTGAGACACAAATACTGCTTCATTCTCAACCTCAAAATGTGTCAGAATTTGAATATACTAAAGTTTTTTAAAAATATGTGGCTTGTACAAAACATATCATAGTGCTTATTTGTTTAAGCAGGTTTTATGTTGCAACTTCATATGTTTCTGATGGATTTGCAGCTTCCTAGTTAGCTTCATGGTGGATGCACGAGGCGGTTCAATGAGAGGAAGCAGACACAATGGTCTGCGTGTTATCATACCACCGAGAACATGTGCTGCCCCAACACGTATCACCTGCCGCCTTGTGAAGCCACAAAAGCTTTCCACTCCACCTCCATTGGTGGAGGGTGAGGGTTTAGCCAGCCGAATCATCTCACTGGGTCCAGCTAGCATGCAGTTCTTGGGGTAAGTAACAAATATTGGTCGATTTCCCTGGTCAAACAATTTTAATTGTTTTGATTACATAATTAGACATAAATAAGATTAGTTGTAAGTCAGAATGCTGACAAGACTCAATCTCATTTCTTCAGCAGTAGTAGTCTATATGTAGTATGTAGTAATCTTATAACTGAAAACTTTTTTACAGACCGGTCATTGTGGAGATCCCTCATTTTGCAGCACTGGGTCGGGGAGACAGGGAACTGGTGGTCTTAAGGAGCGAAAATGGCTCGGTCTGGAAGGAGCACCGGAATCGTTACGGTGATGAAGTATTGGAGACCATCCTCAATGGCATGGATGAAGGTGGGCACTCAGTTTTGTGTTTGTAGCTCATGTAAATTTGTTTGCAAAATTCTATATTATGGTTATTTTAAATCTGAATTTAATGGGGAAATTGTTATTTGTTAACAATTTATCTATGGGAGGATAATTGAGTATTCAAATAATTAAACTGGTGGATCATCTTCTGGTGGATTTTTCTAGACTTAGAAAGTCAAGAGGAACTTGGAAAGAAGCGTATCAGGCGCATTATCTCCACCGATTTCCCTCTCTACTTTGCTGTGGTCTCTCGTATCCAACAAGAGAGTGACTTGATTGGCCCTGAGGGAGGGCGCCTGACCAGTAAAATTCTGCCATTGGTTCAGGCCAGTTTCCCAGAGACATCCGTCACCAAGCGGGTTCGCCTTGGACTGCAGGTGAGCTTGGATGAGGAAGATAAAGAAGAGTTAGGACTATTGCCACCGTAGCGCAACACTTTTATACCATTTATGACATTTTATACCATTCAATAACATGCTACCATTCCTTCCTTGCCAATAAAAGTTTAAAATATATACATATATAATAAAGTAACCTTTGAATCAACTAATAAATCTATCTAATATTACCATAGTTATTTCATCAGGCCTAGTTTTGTTAAGGTTTGGTATTGGTATGTATGGTGTGCCATGAGAAGTATGGTGTATTGGTTGAGTTAAGTAAGAATGTCAAACTGAAAGAAGGCATGAACTACAGCACTTATGAATGGTAAATGTTTCAGACATTGATTGCATGTAATGTCTGTATGGCTCAAATGGTATTACTGCATACATTGCAACACATATATAAATAAAATGCTGAAATGATGGGTAGCTATTCGGAATTGCATTGCAAAGATTAATATAGCTACAAAAAACTCTAAGCCTTTGTATCAAATGCAATAACATTATACGGGCAAATGTTTGTGCATGTTCATCAGACACATATGTGCTTTTTGGACAGATTTGGCCATTTTAGTTCCAGTGACAAGGACATTGTAATGCTAAAGTATACAAAGACATTTTATACAATGATGTGCGTCCAACCACATATGGGTGTGATGGCCAGGTCTCACAAACCTATGGCGATTATTCCTGTTTTGCTTGTCTAAAAGAGATTTACACATTATTGCCTTATCAAGCTGAATGATGGATTTTTATCAGCATGTCTGAATGGCTTTTGTAGAAAGTAAGAGTAAGTGCACGGGGATGGACTAAGGCGGTTTTCAACATGTATGATAAATAATTAGAACAAATCCTTGATTAACCTGTTTTTGGACAAATATAGAATTGTTAGTTTCAATGTGACAAGTCTTAATTTTTGCAAGTATAATATCATACTGGGATATGGTTAAGTTAAATGCATGTATTCTGTTGTCCTGCTTCTTTAACAACAGACCCAAACCAAAGTTTGTATACATTTTTATGACCAAGTCAACTGTGCACTTTGCATTATTTTACTTTATTGTAAACATTACTATCCAAAAACAGTACAGCCCAATGAAATCTAGTACAAACTCTGAATTGTAAATAGATACTCATATTTTAAGTTCTTTATGATATAAACAGGGTCATATATATAACAGGGTCCAATCTTTCTTTCTACAATGTGAACGAACTATTATAATAAGGTTTGTTTAAATGAAAACTTTTTGTAACAATTTTTTTTTATAATAAATATTCCTATCTGACCAGTTCATTCGTGTCTTGTTTACTGTTCAAATGTTATCTGAATTATCATCCCTGCTGTGAATATATTCAAATTTTCTCTGTCTTTTCCCTCTTTTTCATCCCATATTTTGTTTGATTTCTCTTCCTCATTCTGGGTTATCCACCAATTATTACTGCATTTTCAAAATGCGTAATTTAATTTCTGGATTTTTGTTAATTATATGCCTTTGTGCATATTCTTAATTTATCCTTTCCCTATGTTCGGCTTCTCTCACTGCCATTTTTTACATTCCCTTTCCGTTCACAACCATATATTTTATCTTTACCTCTTATGTGTTACACACACCCCTGAACATCATTCCCTACACCTTTTCCTTTTACTGCTTTACCTGGTGCTCAGGCCCAACCGGTTCCTGATGAGCTGGTGGCTAAGCTGCTGGGGAACCAGGCAACGTTCAGCCCTGTGGTGACAGTGGAGCCTAGACGCCGTAAGTTCCATCGGCCCATTGGCCTCCGCATCCCGCTGCCTCCATCCTGGAGGGAGAGTCCGCGGGATTCCGGCGAGGGCGACACTACCAGCCTCCGATTGCTCTGCAGTGTCATCGGTATGACAAAACTATTCGAAGGGAAACGCTTGATCCAGAAAGGTTCATGTAAATAAGTATAAGAATAAAAAAAAATAAGTTAATTAAATTTAATTTAAATTAAATTTTATTTAATTGTACTTACATTTATGTCTACGTTCATGTATTAAAATTTATGTTAAAGATTCTTATTTGACTCACACTCATTCAAATATATACTTTTTTTATAAATAGCATTTTATTTTCATAACAATACCATAATTTACATTATATATAAAAATTGAACATCACTCTATGTTAGAAATTCTGCATGGTTTTAGTAAAAGTATTCTTCAGTTAGTAACAGTCACTGTCAGCATCCACTTTATCCTCGTCAGGGTTGCGGTGGAATTTGATCCATTTACCAGGAACGCTGGTTGTGAGGCATGAAGGCAATAGTTGTGCGTCAATATACCTAAAGTTTAATGAAATTGTTTTTCAAAAGACATATGGCTTAGCTGTAAAGGGAAACCTGATATGTCAAATTTTAATGCATTTTTCACCAAGTGAAAGACATGGTGGTGGTGTTACTGTGAAAGATCTATATCAAGTGTATAAGGAATATAACGATAACTTCAACTACGTACTAGTGCACGCCTAGTCAACACAGAACAGAAGTATCACATTGGGCATTATTTCTGACATGGCCTGTTCAAATGGGCTACACTAATTTAGTTAACACCTGTTCTGCATTCCTTAGGTGGCACCGACCCGGCACAGTGGGAGGATATCACTGGCACAACCAAGCTTATATACGCTAACGACTGTGCCAATTTTACTACCAATGTGTCTGCACGGTAAGATAAATAATGTGCGTGAAATAAGGGCTGTGCTTTTTAGCGGTATAGATGGACTGCTAATGTCATAAGTAGCTACACGACTTGACCAACCTGCATTCCAGCGCCTCTCAGTGATGGTGATCAGCTTACAGCTTGTTTTCTGATGGCTGAACCATTCATCTACAACCAGTGATAAGGCTGGCGGTGAACCAATGACATACTCAAAGTAGACAGGTGAAAAGGGTCAACTGCCCCCTGGTGGTTTGGTAATAACTGTGGAGATCTTAACAGAGTTCCTTATCTCTCTCTCCTAGGTCATTAGACATAGTGGCTAGAGGTGAGACCGACACTAAGACTTGGATGCAGGTGTAATGTGTGTACATTAATCAGAGACATTATCCTAAGGAAGCTTTTGCAGTCTGGTATGCAGTGGGAGGACAAGCCTTAGCAGTGTTAATACCTAAACAATGTAGGAGGTCTCTTTATGACAAAGTCAACCAAAGGTTGCAACCAGGGCCATTGGGATATGGGCAGTAGTGTTGCAATCCAATTTGGCAGCTGAAAAATCAAATCTGGCTTAGAGACCTTGGGTGAAAAACCAGAGGTGGGTAGTAAAGTATTGCATTTACTCCGTTACATTTACTTGAGTAACTTTTTAGATCAATTGTACTTATAAGACTAGTTTTAATGCAGCATATATTTAACTTTTCCTTGAGTAGATCTGTGAAGAAGAAGCACTACTTTTACATTCGTTACATTGAGCTACGTTCCGCTCGCTAGCCGCTACTTATGTTTATCAATCCGTCCAATACACCATCTCTTTGTTTTGTTTTGTCAAGGCTTCCTATATGTCACATGACTGCGTTGCACCAATCAAATGTAGCCACTAGCGATGTATTTTTAGCAATGGCAGAGAAAATGGTGTGTGTTTCACAACAACGTGAAGAGAATTTAATTTATGTTACTTTGTAAAGATTTAATTTATTATTGTTTTAATTGATTGAGAGACATTCTTAAGTACTTTTTAATCTTACTCGAGTAATTATTTGGGTGACTACTTTTTACTTTTACCTAAGTCATTGTCTCATGACTGGAAGGTTGTGGGTTTGATCCCCACCCAGGACAAGACACGACTGAGGTGCCCTTGAGCAAGGCACCTAACTCTCCTAACTGCCCACCTGGCACTGAGGTTTGGGGCTGCCCCCCACATGGGGCAGGTGTGTTCACTGCCCCCTAGTGTTCACGTGTCTGTGTGTTTTATTGCATGGATGGGTTAAATGCGGAGGTCACATTCCTTCTGTGTGCGAACACAGTAAGGCAAAATAGTTCACTGGACAAAACCTTGGATAAAACAGAAATGAGTGAAAAATCTGGAACAGCTGGCTTGGAAGAATGAGACATTGATTTGATCTGATATATTTCTTGTTTATTCAATGTCAGTTTGTTCTCCTGATATCTGAAATGAATTTTCACTAAATGAGTACCAATCCAAATTTATGTAGATCATAGTCCATTTTTTTTAATTGCTTGTTCATCAACTCCACAACCAGGCCCATGGGTGGGTATGATGTGTGGGTGGAAAATCCCTTTTAGCCAGTGTCGGGCCTTTTTTGGGGGACAGCATTCTGAGTTCAGGTTAGCATTTAAGTGGAGCTATAACTCTGATGCCCACCTCAGAGACCTCTACCTCGATGCCACAAACTAGATTCTGTGGTCCTGGTGAATTTTCTGAATTTGATTAAACACCTGACTAGTCTGGAGGGATGAGGGATGGAGTGTGCAGACTGAAGTTCCTGAAGGATTCGGGGCATAGCTAGCCAATTCTACTGCTTGCATTGTTTGAATACCCATAGGGAATATGAGGCAGGCTAGATGGGAGACTGTTCATAACATGGCACCTTATCCTTGCCATTCCCAAAATAGAAAAACAGGGACAGGGGTATTAAGGCTGGAATGTATTGTTAAGTGTAACTGGCAATGCAAAAATCAACACTTGTGACGGTGATCAAACTTGATTTATTGCAAATCAATTGGCAGGTATTGTGACCATAACCAAAGGATTAGGAAAAAAGCAAAAACCAGAAACTTGTTATAATTAATCCATTGACTTTTGGATAGAGAAAATGTCTAGACATCAAGTAACGACTGAAAACACATGTACATATAACTGGTCTCAGAGAGCTCGAATATCGGCTATATTTTCCACAGAAATTATCTATCAAACAACCTCCTTTGCTCTTTATGAGTTTTTCACCCTTGTCCCACAGTTTTTGGCTAGCAGACTGTCCTCGGACTGCAGAAGCAGTAACCTTTGCCAACCTGCTGTACCGTGAGCTGTCAGCAGTGCCGTACATGGCAAAATTTGTGGTGTTTGCCAAAATGAACGAGGCACGAGAAGGTCGACTGCGCTGCTACTGCATGACTGATGACAAGATGGACAAGACCCTAGAGCAGCATGAGAACTTCACTGAAGTGGCCCGCAGCAGAGACATAGAGGTTAGACGTTTTACAGTATGTTCATTCGAGAACTGAAATTGAAATGGAGATTTATGTTAACTAGAGGAAGTCACAAGCAGCCATAGCTCCATAGCTCGTCTTGTGACTGGGAGGAACTGGGTTTGATCCCTGCAATGGACAAGATGTCAGTAAAGTGCCTTTAAGCAAGGCACTGGGTGCTGTAATTGGGGGCTGCCCCCTGCTCAGGGCAAAAGTCTTCACTAGTGTGTGTTTTACTTTAATAGCATTATTTTGTGCTGTTCTGTAATACTGTGCCACTACTCACAGGTAATGGAAGGCATGCCGTTACACTTGGAGTGCTCAGGGAACTTGATCCCCATGAGGAAGGCAACTCAACAGCCCCGTTGCTTCAGTTTCCAAGCTTTTAGAGACAACAGACTTCCTGTCTCTGTGAAGGTACCCACCGCCTTTCTGCCTGCCCCTTGGTTTAAATGCGTCACCACTGGCCTCAAATTGGTTTATTGTTTGTTCAAACTTCATATTTACAAGATGTTTCTCAGCCTTTGTTTCTTTATTTAGGTAAGAGATAGTAGTAAGGACCCCTCTGGCTTTTTGTCCTTCCTGCGCAAGTCGACAAAGTATGAAGACAGTCAACAAGTACTCTGCAACCTCAATATTACCATGCCACCATGCATAAAGGTAATGAAAAACTTTATTATATGCATTCATATTTCCTACTAACACATACAATGCCATATAATCAGTACATATTGTATGTTAATATCAGATTGGAGGAGGTGAGGACCGAAGGAGGACACTCACACCTTTGGCCCTTAGAGAGAGATACGGTGCTCTCAATGAACCAACTGTAGGTAAGAACAAGCGATTCTGAATATAGCTATCTTTATATAGCACGTCTTCCATTCACACTGCCCTCGACCTTTGCTTGATCAGAATTAAGCTCTAGAATTAGACTGCAGAATGTCTGAGCCAATGATGTTCCGATTTCCACAGCATCAATGAGCGCCATGGAAAGGACGGAGTTAAAGATGGCTATAATAGCTGAACAGCTGGGCCTGAGCTGGGCTGGTAAGTGAGTGAATGTGTGTAAATGCTTATCGTGGTACGTCTTATCAAGAAGACATGTCTGGAGGCTCAGTGATTCTTTGAACATTGAGCACACACTTGAGAAAATGTGTTAGCCAAATCTTTTCCGTTTAAGATCATTTAACGATAAAGTAACAGTTTGTATGCCCTAATGCTTTAGAAACATTAATACTGCTTGTCATGCAGATTCAATAATGGTGCAAACAAATCATTAATTTATGTGAATTTATTACGTTCAGAATGGCTTTTAAATATCATGTCCAATTTTCCATATAGAGCTGGCCCGAGAACTCCAGTTCAATGTGGATGAAATTAATAGGATTCGTGTGGAGAACCCTAATTCACTCCTGGAACAAAGTTCAACACTGCTCAATTTGTGGATTAGCCGTGAAGGAAAAAGAGCCAAAAGTAAGTGCTCCATTAGCTATAAAGCCTTAAAGCCTGAGGTTTTAGTAGTCATCCAGGTGATTCTGAAACAAATGTAACCATTGTAGTCATTTGAGCTGCTTCTTTGGTTATTTTAATGATGAACAGTGTCAGAAATGTTGCTTACAATTGAGTCCAACTATGAGTTCATGGTATAGTTTCTCAGACCGAAGTTCTCGTCGTTCAGTGCGACTGACGAATCTACTCTAATGCCAACATTTTTTATTGTTAAACTTTTCTCCTGATCTCTGGTCCTCGTTGTATTTGCCAACCCAATTCCAATCACAATGCTGCATTGTAACAATTGAGATTGAGTAGCCTTTTAACCTTTATAGTAAACTGCCTGGCCAAAAAAAGAGTTGTACACACTCACTTTGTTGGAAAGCCAAACCACTCGGTAAAGTCCTCTCCAGCACTTCCCAAAGACATTCAGTTTTGTTCCAAAAAAGTTCAATTGGGTTCATGCTTCCAGACGGTCCCTGGTTTGAGCCGTGTAACCGACAAGACTAGAATGAAGTGCCTGAGCAAGACTAACCCCCAACTGCTCCCCAGGCACTGCGAGTAAAGGGGCTTCCCACCATTCATTAGTGTGTAAAAGGAGGAAATCCTTGAGGAACTTTTAAGGGTTCCTCAGTTAAAACTGTGGAGGAACCTGTTAAGGTGCTTTGAGGAACCTTCTCAGTTATATCCAAATAAAGGTCCTCTAGGAAAGTTAATTCTAACTTTTTTTGTTGAACCAGATTTTTAACTGAGGAATCCCAGTCAGCTCTCTGAGCATTGAGGAATGTTCGAGTTCTTGGAAGAGTCCCTAGGTTCTTGGAGGACCTATTCATTCTTATAGTGTACATGTGTGTTTCACTGCACAAATAAGTTAAATTTTAGCATTGCCATCCTGGAATATGGCTGTCCATAGATGGAACAGCCATCTTTATTGTAGTGCCACATAACGTTGTCGAGTCTTAACCTGACCTGCCCAGTTGAAGCAACGTCCGACTAATACAACTGCCCCCTAGAAGCTCCAAATCCCAACTGCAATATTTTAGCCAGGTGATGTATAATATTGTAGGTCATGTGCTACTGAGTTATGGAACATATAAGATCTGTGATTTTTTTTGTTCTGCCACAGTGGACAGCCTGTTCATGGCTCTGAAGAGCATTGACAGAATGGACATAGTGAACATGCTGGAAGGTCAACAAGGTAACCAGGACCAAGAAAGGCGCCGACACAACGACCGAGACCACCTCTCTCTCGGTATATCGAATGGTAAGAAATTCTTCAGTGCCTTAACCCTCCATAAATCCCTTTTCCCCTGCCCCATGTGAGTCTGTTTACCCCCAAACCAGGCTTCTCCTCACCTCCAGCTAACAGCTGCAGCCATTCCCTGTGTTCTAATCACTTATCCTTGATAACGTAGCTGAGAACATTTGCGCCATTAATTCTGCTGTCACCAGGACCAGGGCTAAGGACATCCCTACAAACCTGCTTACGTCTTTCGTAATGTGGCTGATGCTAATTCAATTTCATGCCCATTAGTACGTGTGTATTCAAGTGTCTCTTGAATAAATAGGTGACTTTTCTATGAATTACTAAATTATTTGAAATGACCATATAAGTCATGACCAGCACTTATGCACTTGATATGTGTTCATAAAGCTGACTCATGATTTGGCCTTGCTTAGGTTTGTTTGGTCCTGACCATAATGGAAATGGAAACTGCCAAAGTGAAGGAACTTATCAACCAAGATCTCAGATCTGGGCTGAGTTGAGGTGTTGAAACACCTGGTTTAAGATTAGATTAATTAGGCCACTCATGTATTACTTGCTGGTGGATTCAGATATGTAATTTTTCCTGACTTTTGACTCGTCCTGTATATACAGTACAAC
>JAOVVF010000028.1:13974474-13985404 GCA_028565595.1 Duopalatinus emarginatus | reverse complement strand
TCTTACTGAAGCAGCGCGCGACAAGCCTCAACATGAACTACGGGTGAATCGCAGGGCCAAATTAGAATTTGCGTTAAAGGCACTATTTTTTATTAGTCGCGATAATTTGAGATCGCGTTAATGCGTTATTATCGCGTTAGCTTCGACAGCCCTATATAAAATACATTAGATAATCCTTAACATGGAAAGGGTTGTACTATTATAAATATTTATTATAAATTCACAATTGTAAAATTATTTATTATTTATAAATTAATTAATTATATACATACATTTTTTATTCAATTATCAGTTAGCTAAATATATATTTTCATAAGAGTAAGAACTCTTTTTTTGCACTTAACTTTAATATAATAATAATAATAATTTCATTTGAACCTGTTCTTCGTTTTTCAGTGCCGACTTTACCGTCAGACTGTAACACCTGTAAAACCCTGATGATCCTGACTCAGACACACCTTGGACAGAACAGTACCGAGACCCAGATGATGTCTTTGCTCTGGAAGACGTGTCACCGTCACCCAAATGCCCTTCCAGGGGTCAGCAGTCTTAATAATGACATTTCGTCGTTGCACCACGAACCGCCGCTGATTGTCGTTTAAACATTTCTGATCGATTCCTTTCTCTGTGTGTTCTCTCAGTGCGAGCCGTTTATCCAGAGTCACGTCACGGCACTAGTGAACATTCTGAGCAAACAACAAGAAGCTGTGAACGCGTGCCAGGTAATTTAACGAAGCAATTCGGTAATCTCTTTTCCCAGCTACATTGCTCTCAGATATATAAACGTTTGAATATTTAGTGCTTCCCGAATGGACAGAAACATGCTGAAGAACCATTGAATGAACGTTATTTTAATATTAAAAAAAAAAAACGTAATTTCTACGTTTTTTCCTAATATTTGTGGTAATGTTTTGTTTATTCGTACTCATATTTTCTTCTTTATTTTATTAGACGTTCTTCTGTGTGGGACGTGAATAACGTGACGGACCTTCAAGCAACTGACCAGTATATTGTTCCTCGTTGTTCCTCGATTTTTTCGTTTTTTAAAATTAAGCTCGATTAGGCTAAAGTGAATGTTAGCCTAACAAAGATGAGACTTGTTACCTGCACGGTAATAAGAACAATCATGTAGCTAAACAATAATGTTAGCTAACGTAAAGCTAAATTAAATGTTTTATTCTGTAACGGTAAAGTTCACCCAATCACTTTGTTTTTTTTTTTTAAATAAATTCTGATTACACAATCGACATGACTTTCTTGTGGTCTATTCTGAGAACTGCAGCTACTTTAACAGGAACACATGGGCAAAAAAACGTAAACCTAATTTTACCGCACAAACTGAAATAACTGGCTCGTATAGTACACTGAATTCGAATCAGTTTTAAAGATCAGGCATGGTTTTATGTTATACGTATTCATAAATAAGGCTGTTATTAAAGTTGCAAATATGGTTTTTGTTCAAAAATTGTTTTTTAGTTCAAATGTATGGTTTTTGTCTATATTTGGGCTCAGAACATCACTTTTTAATGTCTAGCAATAGTATGGCAAAGATAAAGGAGCTCCACCTTCCTTGGTACCACGTTTCTAAATATATTTGTGTATAGTAGGACAAAAATCCATGTGCAAAAGAGAAATTCTGAAAACATTATTGGCTTTAGTTCACAAAGATTACATAAGAACTGGACATGATGTGTATAAACCTGCCCAGTTTGGGTAAGTCTGTGCCCATGATAGCCTCATACTCTTGTTCTTGGCTTACAGAAATGAAGACCAAGTTTGAGTTTCTGCTCACCACCTTGTAAAGTGATATATATATATATATCTTTTTCTGGCAGCTCAAACCAGTCTGGCCCTTTTCCTCTGATCTCTACTATAAAGCAGGTGTTTCTTCCCACAGAACGGTTGCTCACTCTAGAAAAATCCCCGGAGATCAGCAGGTTCTGAAAAAGCAGCCCATCTGGGACCAATAAGCATGCCATAGTTCAAGTTACAGAGATGTAAACATTAATGGAGGTCTTGACTGCAGTATCTGCATGATACTACACGATACATTTCACTTGTAGCAACACTGGCCTGTGGATTATCATGTGATGTAACCCATTCCTGATATTCACATTCAGGCTGTGTTTAAGGTTTAGGCATTAACTATTGAGGAATCAACATTTCTTGATGTTGAAACACAGGTAAAACGAGTGTAAAGCAGGGTGAAGAGAATTTGAGGTTAGATTGGACTGGAGATTTTAGCAGATCTCCAAGAAAAGGCAAAGTAAACATTACATAGAATTTTTCTTTAAAAACAAACGAAAAGCCAGAACAATGTTTGTAGTATGTGCAAATATCCAATTTACTAACCTAAGTTAGGCGAGATTTCTAAAGTTTGATTGGTGAAAGGTCAAATGTCACTAGTGGATACGTTTAATTGGTGAGATACAATCATTTGACAGAGCCTCCATCAGAAGTCTTGACAAAACAAAACAAAGAGATGCTCAATGTAATGGAGTAAAAGTAGCGCTTCTTCTTCACAAATATGCTGCATTAAAACTACTCTTTAATACGATTTATCTAAAAAGTTACTTTAATAAATGTAATGGAGGAAATGTTACTACCCACATCTGATTATAACACAACAGACCTGACAACTGTGATTTGCTCAGATGACTGAAGAGAAGGAAAAGGAAAAAAATCTGCTTGTTCTTAATTAAATTGTAAAGTTACCAGTAGGTAATGTTTAAATAAAGGAACTGAAACCCTACTAAATGGTAATAAACCGTGGTGAATTTTCTGGAAAATTAGAAAATGGTCACACATTCTGTTGTTTCTACATTCATGCTACACCCTATACATTTACATCATCCTCTTTTTACCGCCACTGGAATGGAAATTTCAGCAACATACTTCATATGTATTATTAAAATGTTTAATAAACAAATATAACAAACATGCACAGTTCTTACACGGAAATACAAATGAATCTGGCCAAGAATTAATATTTGTTTTAATGACAAGTCACGTTTTTTGAAAGTGGATCATCACGCTCCCGTGTGGCTTTTTCCGTCATCCATTTCTCGTCTTTTCCAAATCTGAAACGCAGCAACGTTTACATTAAAACCTTCATTCAAAACGGTCAATACGTAAACATATAGCTGCGTTTCTGACACACTGACCTGTATATATGCTTCTGACAGTGTGATCATCTGAGGCAGGATATCGGTTACCTGCAGGTCTTGGAGCTCGTACCACTTTCCTGTGCCCTGTAAGGGTTCAGTGTACACACACTTTAGCCAAACCTGCTCTAGGTTTAAAACCTACTAACATTAGCTTCAGATCAGACGGTTAAAAACACTCACATGATGCAGGACATGAATCCTGTAGGCTCCCTCTGTTGGCTTCCCATCATGCACTACGTTGGCTACCAAGTCGTAGGTTGTGTTTTTCTCAGTAGCCTGAGCCTCTTCTGTTAGATACTCCCGCAGGTCGACATTCCTATTAAACAATTTACAAAAAAAGTGACCCGAAAAATTCACATTCACCACAAATTAAGAGTTAAAGTACTTAACAACACATGGGTTATCCTCACAAAAAGGGTTTTTTTTGTTTGTTTTTTGCTTTAGAAAGTACTTACGTGATGGGGAAGTTGACGATGGTGGGATTCTTTTCAACGAAAAAATTATTCTTTGTGAATCGCTTGATGTAGAAGATTAAATATGGAGGAAGTTTGGTTAACTGGAACCTTTTGAGGAAATTTTCTTTGTATGTTTTGTATTCCTGATAGAGACACAACAAAACTATGCATTAAATCAGTAATAAATAGTATTGGCACAATACAATGCAACAAGAATTCCTCATGGCTGATTATTTCCTCATGACAGATTTTAAAACTACCTCATGGAGAGACACTCAGAAGTCTACATAAACATTCTGTCTGAGAAATGTATCCAGTCTGATTGGAAGGAACATACTGACCCAAAACACACTGCTAACAAAACAGGAAACACATCTGGATGTAAATATCAGGAAATTGAATGTGAATTTTTGATCTACTGTCTTATTCATCGTTCCATCTCATTTCACTTTCTTGTTCCAATACTTTTGGAGGACTGTGCATGGAACAAACAAAAAAAAAGTCTCTTATAGCTGGTACCTTTTCAGTGTTGCCATTGAACTTCCCCAGAATGTTGAAGAGAGGAACCTGCGGGATGATCAGCTGCTCTTTCTCATCTTTGTAAAGCGGTGCTGTAGGAAGGTCGAGGGTGAGGTACAGAAACGTGGACTCCAGCATCTCCTCCTGATACTCCTCCTTCTGCAGCAGCGCCTCTTTCTCCTCCGCAGGCTGTGGTGAACAGACCCGGTGTGCAATAGTGGTTATTAAACCGTAAAAGCCGGCTCTAATTTAAGCGTGTATGCCAGGGCTATAGGTTAAACTCGACTTCAATTTTATTCGAGTTCTTGACAGTTTAATGACATTTACAGCTATCGTTCTTGACAGTTTTTCTCAAGGCTCCAATTTCTACCACATTCTCCAGTCAATTGTCCATTAATATGCTTTGATACAGCACTTTTCCCAGCCTTCTGGAGCCTTCTATACTCCTTGTAAAAGATGCTGAAAATCTTCTGGACAACTGTCAAGTTTTTTTTATTATTATTATTTTTTTTTATAACCACACACAGTATTTATACCATTTAATAATTGACTTAACCTTAAAATAAAATACTATAATTTTTATTACAATTAACTGGAAACTATATACAAATTTACATTTCATGGTATTCTAATTTTTTGAGATCTGCCAGTATATTCTTGCAATATGCAACACTTATCTTTAAAACAAGTCGTAGTTATAAAGTAAACCCTGTTCAGACTTTCAGTGAAGGGACGGATGTGGTATAAAACTAAAACATGTGTATATGTCAAGCTCTTAGAATCCAAAACTTAAGCGTTACTCACCAAATCAGGGTGAGGAAGTTTTTTCGAGAAGATACGCATGGACCCCTGAAAGACTTTTGTGAGAATAGCTGGAAAGTATAATAAAGTAGGAACGTGTTATGTTGAGCAAAATCGAGTACATCTGTGTTACATACAAAATAACGTACCAGAACAGAAGAATTGTACAAAATTAGTTAATTAAAACAAATAAAAATAAATGAAATAAAACTGTCACATTAAAACTTACATGGTTTCTTCTTGGTTCCACCCAAAGCTCCATGCAGTGCATTCAAAAACCAGGACAGAAAGTCCACAGCATCCCCTACAGCACAAAAAGTGAACAACAGCTACCTTATAATCCTTCTTTATCGATCTCTATTTCCACGCTAATGCAAAGCGGAGGTCCGGCCTGGCTCTCGGCCTGGCTCAGCGTTTAGCAGTGTACATACCTTGCTTGGTGATCTGGAAGGTCTTCTTACTGCAAAGCACCACAGCCTGCAGCATTTCGTGCGGCGAGACGTGGGCCTTAAAGTTGCGTGGGTTCCAGAGCTTGCGCATGAGCTCACCAAAGCGCTGCACCAGCAGGAACATGATGTCTCCAGGAGGCCTCCGGATCCCGCGGTAGTTCTCCTCCTCCAAGAAGTAATTGCGGAGAGGAGGCACGTTGCACAAAGCCTTTGGGAAATCGAAGCGTCCAAAGAAGAGTCACTTCATGAAGAACAAGACAGGACACTGCAAGACTCCTGCCATGACCAGGTAACTTTAGTAATTTTAATAATGTTTAAAAGAATTAAGGCCATGCAAACGATCCTCTATCACCTGTAAATGTACTACAGCGGAATACCTACAGAGGCTTGCATGTGTAAATGTGAACAAAAACAGGTCGTACTTTTATATTACAAAAATTTACAGAAAATGATAATTGTGAAAAGATTTTACTTTTGTTAATTATTTGAACATTTAAAGATTCGTCTAATAACCTGTTGGTTCAATACAGACAATATAGACAATGTTAACTTACTAACTGTAAAAAAAAACTACTACACTAAAACTAAATGAAACAACAAAATACAACAAACAACAACAACAAAAAATTACGTTCCAGTTTTTTGTTTTGTGTTGAATTTAAGTTTAATAAACTTCATATTAATGCTTTTAGAAATAGAATCAAAACCATAATCTATACAGAAACTGTAAATTTACAGTTGCAATTACAGTTATTTCACACCTCAGCTAAAATTTTTTAAAAACCTAATAAAAAACCTAATTTGGTTCATTAGCCAAATGTACAAAATTTTAGCTGTTAGCATTAAACCAGTCAAACAACAATCATCTAAACATCTCAACAAATGGGTTCTCCAAATTCAACAATAATATACCACTTTTGATGACAAATGATGAATTGTTGTCCAAAATGTTAAGAAAGGAGATCACTGACAAGAACTAGGATACAAAACATAGCAAAAGTACCAAATGTTGTTTTTTGTTTTTTTTCTTTTTTAAGAGATACAGTTAGAAGTCTAGTTCATAAGTTTGAAACTTAAGGAGCACTGGCCAGACTACCTGGACATGGCAGAAAGTGGAAGCTATCACAGGTTGCCACCAGATTCCTGAGGTGGCAAGTGGTCAGTAACCTTCGAGTGACTGCAAAATACCTGCAGCAAGACTTGGCAGCAGCAGGTACTGAGGTTTTAATTTGCACAGTAAACCGCATACTAAACACTAAAGGTCTCAAGGTTCAAACTCCAGAATGTACAGCTCTACTGATCCAAGAGTACAAGGAAGGTTGGCACCAATATGCACAAAACCATATAAAAACGTCACAGACAGTTTGGGATTCCGTTGTGAAGAGATTAAACGAAGATGGACATTTTGGGGCCTACAGATGAACATTTGGAGGAGAACGAATTAAACATAAAAAAGTGAAGCATGGTGGTGGCTTATTGATGCTCTAGGACTTGTTTGGGTTCTTTTTTTGACACTGGAAACATGCAGTGTGGGAAGGTCAAGATGGATTCCATCACACATCAGAAAATACTAGAAGAAAACTTTAGGCCTTCTGTGTAGAAGCTAAAGCTTGGTCATCACTGGACCTTCCAACAGAACAATAGTTTTCAAGCATACCTAAAGGTCCACCATGGCAAGTCGTCCTGGACGTTTTTGGAGTGGCCTTCACACTTGCCTGACTTTGGTTGGATTTGAAGACGATGGTTGCAGCACACAAACCCAAGAACATTATTGGACTGGAGACTATTTCTCAGGAACACTGCAGCAGGTCATTACAGAACATGGTACTAAAGACGCTGGGTTGAATTTGAGAAACCACTTGTTGTTGAGTTATTTACAATTTTCTCCATTCAGCTGAAACCTTGTACATTTTGCAATGGGAATTTTTTTTTTGATTGCACTACTAACTAAGTTAGCGCAAACGCAGATTTCTGGGGCCATTTATTAATCTCAGGTTTGTTTTCACTTTGGGGAAAAAATGTTCTTGACATTTTTTGGTTTGGAAAATGGTGGAATAATAATTCAGCAGCAACAACAAACCAAAAAACTAAGTCCTATATGAAAAATATTTAATTTAGATGGTAAATTAGCTTCATTTCTTAATGAATGCTTTGGAAGTCTCTTGAAAAAATAAAAGGTGTAAATCTCATAACTTCGTCTTCTACACTGGGATCCCATTATTACGAGATGTCAAGTAAAGTTAATACAGTTTTACAGAAATTCATCCATCATCATGTATTCAATTTACTGGTCACCTGGACGTAAAATTAGCAACAAGTGTTGTCTTAGACTGACTGAATGTTTAGCATTCGTACCTGTAGAACTACATTGGCGTAGTCGTTGGCCTTGATATTATTGAGGCCCACAATACCAGGCAGGTACGTTGTGCCATCATAGGCCCTGTACAGCTTCCCCTGCTTCTCCAATTGAGCAATGTGCTGTTTGGTGAACGTTGGCTTCAGCACATACTGTGGAGACAAAAGACTCGTTAACCAAAAAAAAAACCTTACATAAGGTTTTAAAATCTAATACTGAAGGGTGGGGCAGTTTTTCCATATTACTCACAGTGATGTCCTCCAGAGATGAATCGATGATCTCGTAGTTATCAGGTAGGCAGTAGAATTTGAGGGTGTGAAGATTTAAGAAGACATGATGTGTGAACTGAACACTGTGGGTGTAGGCATGAGATTTCAGTCCTCTCCCTGAAACATATTACCACAGACGATCCTTTATTTAGGAGGTTGGATGGTTGGGTGGGTTTACCACCACTTTGGCCCACACTTAGGTTTTAGCTATGTTGTCCAGTCCAGTGCTGAGTTTATCAATGAGATTTATGAACGACCCAGTGACTGCACTGGACAATCAGTTTTATAATCATGCACAAGATCTTACCTTGGAAATATTTTCCACAGATGAGACAGGCGTAGACGTTAATGTGTGAGAGAGAGATTGAGCAGAGTTTCTCAAAGTCGAAGTCCAAAACACTCCTATATAAACAAAAAGGCGTATTTGTGAATATATTCAAAGTATTATTAATATTAACTAGAAATAATGAATTAAATGAATTGATTTCGTGCACAAACCTGTTGATCGTGTCGAGGTACGGACAGTGTCGGCTTCTTTTGTCCTCGGTGTCATGAGAGCGGGGAAACTTCACTCGCACCTCTGACGAGATACAAAAGAGACAGGACATCTTTACTTTTTTGGTTGTAGAAACTTGTTTCAAGAAATGAGAAATCAGCTGCAGATTTACCCCTCGGCTGTATTTTCTGTCCGTTTGTATTCTCAATATTTAAACGTAAAGCTCTTTAAATGTTAGATTCTAATTGTAAAGTAAATCCGGAGACATAATTTTTGATGGGATCAAAGTTTTAGAATGCAGCTGACAGTGAGGATGGGTGAAGTATAGACAGACAACGTTACCAAACTTGATAATGTTTGATAATCAATGAGACTTCACATTTGCACATCTGTTCATTTCTCTGAAATTCTTCTCAAAGGAGGATCTTCTCAAATGAACCTTCGACAGTACAGCTTTGAAACAATTGAAATTTACATTTTGAAATCTGCGATAAGCACGTCATGTTTTAGTGTCTTTAGGAAAGTTAGGGGTTAAATGTCTTGCTCAAGGGCACTTCGGTCGAGTCTGGTCGGTTGTGTGGGGCAAACCAGGGACCTTCTGGTCGCATAGATGGTTCTTTAACCACAGTCTTTTATGGACGACAGCCACTGATGTTAAAGGTTTTTAACAAGAACCTTTTAGATAGGAAAGCCGCCTTGGGACCGGGTTCGATCCCCAACAGAGAGTGTAATTCACTGCCCTCTAGTGTTCACTAGTGTGTGTTGTACTGCACAGATAGGTTAAATTCTTTGTGTTCAAACACTTTCACTTCACTTTCACATCTGGATTTGACAAATTACAATACTTTACAATAATTATTAGCTTTTTAAAAGAATGTGTACACATTATACTGTGTAAATCACTGTAATACTAATTAATAATAATACTAATATTACTATTATATGATAAAAACAACAATAATAATATAAATTGATATATAATTAATAATAAAACACTGAGAATGTGTTGCACATTGTTATTCAGTATATAATTATTAAATTTAAACTAATAATAATATATAAATTGCCACTTTAATGTAGTTTACACATATTACCTCAGCCTGCATGCTTGTTTGTTAGCATGTTAGCTACATTTACTTAAACCTGAAATTAGCTTATTAAACAAAACACACACACACACACATATTCACTCATGTATATATATATACAGGTTATATATTACCTTCCTCTTCATCATCATCATCGATGTCCCGCTCTCGTTTTATATTCGCCATAGTTTCACGACCGAATAAACACTACAAACTCTGAAGCTACCGAATTAGCACTGCCTGTTATTTGTTTTCCAACCCGTATTCCGCTAAATATGCTTCCTGCACCGTCATTGGCTAGTGGCGTCCAGTTTTCTGGTCTATGATTGGCTGAGTAATTTACATCAACGTCTTTGTCCAATTGATGAACAGGTTATAGGTGTCCCCTGGCCAATCCTGGCATAGAAGGCGGGACTTGTTTGAATACGGGTGAGGAAAGAACGTCAGTACTGCGTAGAGTTTTGAATGGGCTGAGGAGGTCCCGGCTACACCAGCGAGGCTAAAAAAAAGTTGGACGATTGAACACTTACCCGGTAAATCTATTTACTAACATGATATATTGATAGTTAGATTTTTATATTGTTTATCAAACTGTAGAATTATTTTATATAGATGAAGTGAGTGAAAAAACATTACATTTGTAGTGTATTGTTTTTTTTATTGCTTAATGTTGTGCCTGCGTAAAACTCCGTGTTTGTTTTTTCCTGGCCAACACATTAACCCTGGGTCACTCAGGATGCAGTGGAGTGGTTTTGCTCGGTTAGTTTCTCATTAGTTTTGACGCTTTGGGAAATGGAGCTCTTAGATAATGCCGAGGCAGAAACACAGAAATATAAACCCGGCGGTCGTCTGGATATGAATCACGGTTTCCTGCATCACATCAGGAGAAATCAGATCGCCAGGTAACTTAGGAGCTAACAGGCTAGGCTAATATTAGCCAAGGGCTGAAGTTTAACCCTGTGTGTGTGTGTGTGTGTGTGTGTGTGTGTGTGTGTGTGTGTGTGTGTGTGTGTGTGTATGTATGTATGTAAGAGAGAGACATCGAGAGATCTGACTGTCTTACAGCAGTGTGTGGGGTTAATAACAGATTCATCTTTAGTGTGTGTGTGTGTGAGAGAGAGAGAGAGAGAGTGTGTGTGTGTGTGTGTGTGTGAGAGAGAGAGAGAGTGTGTGTGAGAGAGAGAGAGTGTGTGTGAGAGAGAGTGTGAGTGAGAGAGAGAGAGAGAGAGAGACTTTGTACTTTGTACTTTGTACTTTGTACTTACTAACCCCACCCCCTTATTCTGTTACTGTTATTGTTGTTACTGTTATTGTTATGTGTACATTTTGT
>JAOVVF010000028.1:13950204-13964703 GCA_028565595.1 Duopalatinus emarginatus | reverse complement strand
TGTGTTCACCATTTTAATTGTAACATTTCACTTTAAAGCCTTATTCATTTACATAGATTAAAAAATGTGATTAATCGAGATTAACTATATGAAATTCTGAGATTAATCGTGATTAAAATTTTTAATCGTTCGACAGCCCTAGTTATAATACAGCACCTGGGTCTTGGAGTCCGGTCGAAGCCAGGGCAGGACACCGTTGCGACGCAGCTCAGCCATTTTGGCGTTGAGCTTGTGGGCCAGCATGATAGTAAGGGGCATGCACTCTTCGGTTTCATCTGTAGCATAGCCAAACATCAGACCCTGGAAGGAAAAAATAAATAAATTACAACGCGGCACATAAGCACATGACGGATCAAAGTGCACTACAGCTCACACGTGTACTTGTACACACACACAGGTTTGTCTTATTATAACCCTATGCTATGCTTTGTCTACACCAAGTCCAAACCTTAACATCGGCAGACAAAATAAAACCTTTTGCCTCTTTTAGTTTTTTTTAGTGCATTTTTTGTTTATTATAGTTATTCTCATGATCTGGTCCAACACATGGTCAAAGCTTAAGAGATATCCCAATGTATAACATACAAACATATAAAAACATGCTCACATACGGAAAACTTCAAAGTTCCAAATAGGTTATAATAAGACAAGATGACGTCTCATCGCATAAGCCCTTAAATGTTCACGTACAGGACTGGCTCTTCTACCATGCTGTACTTGTGAAACACTAGAGTCCGAGAGTCGGGTTAAGTGTACTTTAATGATCTAGTGCTTGGGAAGCCGTCCATGTTCAGTAACTGACCTGGTCCCCGGCGCCAACATCCTCCTCGTTACGGTCCAAGTGGACTCCCTGGGCAATGTCTGGAGACTGCTGCTCCAAGGCCACTAACACGTTGCAGGTCTTATAATCAAAACCTAGGCGTGTAGAGAATAATGTATATAAAAGTCAGAAGGTTTGTACTAGTTTATTAGTGTGTTATAGAGCTTTGGATGCACTTATGATGTGACAACGTACTGAACAGTGATTTACATTATTCGATTGTAATAAATATTTCAGTAGCTTTTGTAATAATATGATGCAACACCTGAACTGCTGCTGCTGCTACTACTACTGCAGCGGACGTTTACGTTTCGTATACCTTTAGAGGAGTCGTCATAGCCGATGTGTCTGACTGTGTCGCGGACGATCTTCTGGTAGTCCACCATAGCACGAGATGTCACTTCTCCTGCCAGTAGGATCATCCCAGTCTTGGCTACCGTTTCTAAAAGACAAGATAAACCAGATGTTCAGGTCCAAAAGTCTTCGTCGAGAGCTGTTATGTTGGGAAAAAAAAAATTGTTTTGGTTTTTTTTACCACAGGCGACTTTGGCATCTGGGTCTTGTTTGAGATGGGCGTCGAGGACAGCATCACTGATCTGGTCACAGATTTTATCTGTGTTCATAAAAAAAAAACAAAAAAATAAAAACACATTATTAATGATTATTCTCTCTCAGTGTTTATAAAAAGGTTATAAACAGGTATTTAGTGTAAACCTGGTTTAAATGCAAACAGAAATGAATGTTAAAATTAATTTTAAGTATCATTTTTGGTCTTAAAAATATATTTATATAATAAAAAAGACCTAAAGCTAGATGACTGAGACATTTCTACCAATATATAGACAGAAACATGAACTTATAATACAATAACAGTGATAAAAATCTGTAATTTTATATATAAAACTAGTTTTAGGGTCTCTGGAGCTCCGGAGCTCGTTATATAACCCGAGAGGACAACGTGGTCCAGGAGATGTCTACAGTGAAGACAGCAGCTGATCTTTTTACCCGGATGTCCTTCTCCAACAGACTCGGAGGTGAACAAGAAGCAGTCCTCATCGATGAAGCCGTTATGATAGCCGTTGATTTCTCCGTTCATTTTCGTTTTTTTTTTTTCTTTTCCGCCCGCGAGCTCAGATGATCGCCGTTAATGCCCCGGCCTCGTGCAGCACCGCGTGCTCCTAGCGCAAGCTTTTTACCCCGGTCTTTCCTACTGACGTCATGAACTCCTGCCCAAACCCACCCACATATACACACCCACACACACACACACACATACACACGCGCGCGCTACTATTAATGGCGGCGGGAAGCACACACCCAAACACGTGGCCGCCCCCTTCAGACTGACCACACTGTGTTATAAAGAGTCCAAACCGACCTAAATGCCCCAGGAGTGTGTGTATATGAGGGCTGTGAAGAACCCTGAACATGTCCGTGTTATTAATCCTGTCATTACGGGTCGTTATCCTGAAGGCTTTACTGTTCACTCCACATCAGCAGGAGGCAGTAATGGTCATGAAGTTGCTGGTTTTACCGCCAGAAACCTGAAAACTAGAAGAAGAAGAAGAAACGTCCTCCTCCTCCTCCTCCTCCTCCTCCTCCTCTTCTTCTTCTTCTTTTTTTTTTTTACCACACACACACACAGAGAGAGAAGCACCTAACAGCCATTTTAATACCCCCCTCCCTCACATAGTTGTCCTTCACCTCATCAAGTTGTCCTTCAGTGTTTAAGACACTGGTCGAATACTTTTGGCTATTAAAGAAATCTTCCAGCTGTTATCATGGCTGTCAGTTAAAGACACCCCCCTGGTCATTACGCTCAGCAAAAAAAATTCACCTTCAACCGCAGGCAAATTCTGTAGTTAGTTACACCGTCGATACCATATTCCCTCTTTACCCCCAGTGTGGAGATGAGGGACAATCCGCCATCTTGTGACGGTTTCACATTTTCACCACACAAGTACTACTAAAGCTTTAGACTCAACTATAACAATGCTCAGTATTAGGTATAATGTGGTGCCACAGGTAGTTTATGTATGCTACACAGCTCCCGCGGCCATGGGTTCGATCCTCGTTCTGGTTTTTGTCTCTGTGGAGTTTGGTGTGTCAGTGAGTTGTTCTTTTTGTCCTGTGCATCGTATTCCTCCAACCTCCTGAAAAACAAAATGCGTGCATAATGATACACAAATTGGATGTGCTTAATTCCCCCTAGGTGTGACTGTGTTAGTGAATGGCGTGAGAGGTCCCCTGAAGTAGACTAGCGCCCTGTGAAGTGGGTATTCCTGCCTTCCGCCCAGTCATTCTGGGTGCACTCAGGAACAACCATGACCCTGACTGACCAAGTCGAAAAGACAATGACTGACTGACTGATTTCGTATATGATACCGATGATAATTAACGCTATGCTAACTTCCTGAATGCATAGCAGACAAGCTACTGTGCTGTGTTTTAGTATTATATACAGTATACCTTTGTGTAACACTGTACTACACTACACTGGCTGATGTAAGCAATATCAACCCAGCTAACCAAGGCTAGTCTTTGGTTCCTCAGAATGTTCTGGGATTATTATTATTATTATTCTGTTACAGGAACTTTCCTTGATGGTTTGTTTGGTTTTCCTGCGGTTCACCAGGAATATAATGTTACTTTTTGGAGTATGTAATGTCGGTAATGTGGACAACCTTTGTCTGCAGTAGGGAAACCTTTTAACAGAGATTTAACAAGGGTGTGTAGATTTTTTTATATCCACTGTATAAAAAATTTACAACAGTCAACGAATTATGAAAAGTTTAGTTGACGAACACTTTAATCTCTGGCCAGGGGAGCAAAGAATATACTACTCAGAAACTCAAAGTTGTCTCCTCAACTCCAAGTTCAGCAAGTTAATCTAAATTAACATGGGCACTAGAATATCATGTTTTGCTTTAGGTCAGTATGGCCTATAGTTTATGAAAATCAGACATCCAGTATCTCATATTATACGTTTCTCAGAGTTCGCAGAGTGCTGTATCAACGCATATGAATGGAAAGTTGACTGGAAGGTGAAAACATGGTAGGAAAACTGTAGGTGCAGAAGCAGCAGGGATGTCCAAAGCCTTGAAAGGATGGTCGAGAAAAGTCTTGGGAACTTGGGAGACTTCAGAAGGAGTGGACTGAGGAATGTCAGTGCAAGAGCCACCACGCACTGACGTCTCCAGGAAAGTGGCTACAACTTCTGCATTTCTAATATCAAGCCATGTTAGAAGTGTCCTACATGGCTAAGGTAAAAGAGACCTAAACTGTTGCTCAGTGGTCCCAGAGTCTGAAGGAAGCCTAGAGAGGCACAGAATCCAAGGTGTGAAATCCAGTGTGAAGTTTCCACAGTCTGTAATAGTTTGGGATGCCATGTCATCTGCAGGTGTTGGTCCTCTGTGTTTTATCAAGCCCAAAGTTAACCCAGTTGGCTACCACAAGATGTTAGAGCACTTTATACTTGCATCTCCTTTTTCAGCATTACCTTGAGCTTGATCAGTCAGCAAGCTGTCCAGACCTGATCCCCACAGACAATTTATTAGGATATTATTAATAGGTATACGAGAAACACCCAAGCTAGCAATACCACTGAAGGCCAGAAGGCCACTGTCAAAGCATCCTGGGTTCCAATAATGTCTCAGCAGTGCTAAGACAAGCTACATACTTCAGCCACATACTGAGTCTATAAATGAACATACCTGAAGTATAAAATATTCTAATAATTTGGGATATTGGATTTAACCTATAAGCTATACTGAGTAAAACAAACAAAAAGAATTTTTTTTTCTTGGAATATGTCACTTCACGTGTAACAAATATAAAATATATTTTTAAATTAACTTTTTTTTAAAGATAGTAGCTAGTAGCTATAGTTTGTACAATTCAGTTGAAAAAGGAAGCTGAAATCTTTTGGGATGCAGAAAAAAACACATTCGAACTGATGTTAAATAGTAGTCAGTCGTTGAAGTGACTCTGATTAACCGCATATAAAGTTAATTCTTGAAACATTAAGGAGAAGGCGTTATATACACCATGGAACACAGTGAAGAGAGTGACCAAAGGTGGATAAAATATGGCAGAATAGTGATATTACTTAACTTGACATCACTCCAAAATTGTAAAGGGCAAGAAGAAACAAGCCAACAGACATTGTGCGATGTGGTAAAATCTCCTATATACTTTATATGTTGGCTGCCTTTTTTATTTTACAAAGAAATTCATCCAAGCCTGGTACCCATTGAACCCTCAGCAACTCATTTACCAGCTCCTGGTGGTCCAGGTCCCATTTGTACTGCCATGAGCCTATATAATTATTATTTTTTCCAGTCTCTATTTCAGGTATGATCTGTCCTCTGTTAAATGTCCAGGTCATATTCTCAGCTTTTGATTAAATCACGTAACAGCTTACTTTGCTTAGGGATAGGAACATGTGATTGTAACCTTTCTGTAAAAAACGACAATCCAGTTATGAGAAAAATCAGTTCAGGCCCTGAAGGTTTCTGTGTTCCAAATCATTCCCAAAGCAAACTGCTAGATGTTGATGTTTGTCTGGTTTGCACCTTTTACATCACTCTCAGCCAATGGAGTGCTGCTGTATTTATAGATAAAATGGTGGAAAGAAACAGCTGCCATATAATATAATCTTTCCCTTATCTGTCCGCAGTGTGCACGCAAGCCATGGTCCACGTGATAGCTGGTGTTCAGTCGACTTTGTCCAACTCACACCATTCACAGCAAGACGTTTGATTACACTTTACATTCTGTTTGTTTTCAGTGTGTGTAAATGTGACGCGGTGTCGCGTTATGCTAGCAGGAACGTTAATGTGCGTAAAGAAGCGTATAAACCAGAACTATCACATAGAGTTCATATAATTGAAAAACATTTCTGTTTACAGCCAGGGACTTAAATCTTTATTAATTTTATTTTTTAAATTTTATTAACCATTTAAATATTAGCTAATTATTCAAATACGTACATTAATATTCTTGCTGTTTAGAGCTGTAAAGTTTTTTAAAGCTGAACCTTCTACTGACAGAAAACGTTAAAATTTTTAAAACCTATTGAATTTAAATTTTGGTAAGACAAAAAGATTAATAATGATAGGAATATATTTTGTGATTTGAAGCAACAAAAAAACCAAATAGTTCCTTTTACAGGTTTGGTCCCCTGAGTTTATTATAGTACAACATCGATGGCCATAAACAGAATTAAGTATTACACAGAATGGAATGACAAATGTAAAACCTTTAATAGTTACATCATCATCAGGTGTTTTTTTGGACTGTGAGCCAGACATGTAACTCAACCAGAGTATTACACCAGACGTGAGTCATAACTTGCCAACACATGTGGACACGTGTGGTCCAGGTTCTCCACAATTTAGTGATTTGTCTTTGGTGATTCAACTCAGCATGCGGGTTTATTACAATACCTACTGATTTATTTGGAATAATTCAGATATCTATCTATCTAACAGTGTACATTGTAACAAAACAGCTTTACAGAGTAATACAAATTCTAGATTTACATGTATAAAGAAAAGACATTCTTAAAAGGAACCCATCCTCATCTAAGTAACACTGGATAGTGTGTAAATAATTTCCCTTTTATAACTGTATACTATATCAGAGTCATTTGTGAATTCATTTTAACTTTAGGCTGCAAAATTGTTTGGCGTGGTTGGTGTGGTACATTGGTAACATCATTGGCTCCCATGTGAGAGACCTGGGTTCGACTCCCGGTTTGGACAGGCAGTCTGTGCTACACCAATTAGGGTCCTTGGGCAAGACTCCTAACACTATGTTGGCCTTCTTGTAATACCTATAACCTTGTAAGTTGCTCTGGATAAGAGCGTCTGCTAAATGCTGTAAATGTTTGTAGCAGGGTATCAAAGAAAGAACATCCACAGCCATCTGTTTCCATGTGATACAATCCACAGTCATCTCATTAACCTCCAGGCTGTCCATGTGGGGTCACCATCAGCAGCAGCAAGTGATATTCAGTCAATGAGAAAAGTAGGGAATGGACCAGACAATGCAGTGTGGGTAAGATAAGAGGTGATGTGTTCATATTGTCTGGTTCTGAACTCTGGACTACCTGGACCACCTGTTTATGTACCTACTGGAATGTCTGGACAGCAAGGCATTACAATAATCAAGACCTAAAAGTAACAATGATTCATGTATAAACATTATATATTTTATCTTAGCACCATTTCTAAGACGATAGAAGGCTATCCTAGTGATAGTAGTGATACATGAGCTTTAAATGAAAGACCAGAGTCAATAATTACACCTTCACAAGTTAGAATAATGAGCTTACTCTGCATCCAGGGTCTAATGTCATTGACATTTACACATTCCTCATTTGGTGTCTCTCATCTGGCTTCGCTTAAACGTTTAGCTGTGTGTCATCGGCTTTAGAGTGAAATCATTTGTAAAAATACCATGTTTACAAATAATTAGTAGCATATACACAGAAAAACAGTGGGCCTAATACAAAACCTTGTGGAATACCATACTTTACCATAGTATATGTAGAGACGATCAGTTTACAAACTGATAATTAGTCAAATAAGACCTGAACCAGGAGAGGGCTGTGTTCTATTTCCTAGTCTATGAGGGACAATACTATGATCGATGGTAAAATATGCTGCACTAAGGTCAAGCACAGAGACAGAGACACAACCCTAAACATACACCACTCTATCCAGCTCTGTCCCTTTGCTATGATAAGGCCTAAATCCTGATGGATAGGTATGCGAATAACTGCTGTGCTATAACATTTTCTGGGATATTGGAAATAAAGCAGATATTTGATATTGGATATATGTATCCAAGTATTCATCTGTGAGCATCTGGCAAAAACTCAACAACAACTAGACTTTATGTTATAACTATAATAAAGTTGGTTCCTCCCAAAAACAAAACAAAAACTAAATTGATTTAAAAATTAACAACTAAATCAAACCAAGGTCAAACAAAGTAAACAAAGGTCATTATGTTTTCTGTAGTGTGATGAGTCCCTCTAGTGGTGGTGTTCCAGTTAGAAACTGAAGCTACTGTGCACACACACATAGGAACATTTTAATGGAAACTCCTTCTAAGCTTCTAAGATTCCATATATCCATCCCACAGCTGCCCCCACATTATTAGTACAATATGCATATTATTTTCCAATAACTACAGTCCTCAGTGTTTTAGTCTTTTGTATTGGAGATCAGCCACCGCTTCCTTACATTACTTTATGTTTTATAATCAATAATACAAGGACTAGAATGATCTCACATTGACAAGGATTTATTTTCTCATGGACACTAGTGACAACATCGGCCAAATGGCTTCCATCACAAATAAACCTTCATCAATTAAATATAATAATTTATAAAGTATTATCTCTTAAATTATACCTTTTTTAATAAAATCTGTAATCATTATACAATACATTACTGAATAAATAGGATCTGATATTTAAAAAAAAAAAAAAAAGAAACGCAGAAAAAATATAAGGGTGAATTTTATAAAACCATAAAAGTATAACAGATCTTAAAATGGTATCTTTTTTTTGCTCGAGGAATCTGGACACTCATTGCAATTAACAGTGCGTGCAAAAAAAAAAAAAAAAAAAGAATTAATTTGTCACCCTTATACAAATTATGCATTTCAATTAAAACCTGCCTGTAGTATAATTCTTTCCAGACACTGGCCGGCAGAATGACATTCTACATATATTACATACAATGCCGTAAAAATCTTAATTAATACACATATACAGTACATATAATATTACGTTATATATACATATTATATTTTCCTTTTTTTTTTGGCATTGATTGTCAGTTCTATCCACATACATAGACAATTTCCATTAAAACCGACTATTTATTCCAAAACCTTTTAGACCCTAAGAGATTCACTTTGTTAAAAAAATTAATAAAAGAAAGAAAAAAAGAATTAAGAGAAAAGAATTAAGCTTAAAATAAGTCAGTAAATACAGGATGTATAAATATATCCTGTTTTGCATTACAACGCCATTGCGTTTTTTCATGTCTGTTTGTAAAAACTATTTGTCTATTTGTAGCCCAAAATGTTTATTATAAGAGTTCCCGAGTAAATCTGACAAGCACCGTTACCATACAGCTGCTCCTACTTTTACCTTTAGAAGGACTGAATCTGCCCAGTCAAGGTTGTAATGCTGAATTGAAAAATCATCTACCACCAGGGGGCGCAACACAAGACTAAACAATTAAGTTATATTTATAAAGTCATAAAATTAGCTACTAACAATATTAGCTAATAATGTAAAACTTTAATAACCATGTCCACTTGTTTCACTGCAGTCTGCTTGTTTGTTATAGGTGTAATAAAGTGATTTCTTTTGGTCCCAGTTGAAATTGTAAAATACCCCTGACGTTTTTTACGGTTTTGATTATTCCGCTTTCACCATTATATTTTTAATAATAGTGGAAGAAAAAAAACGGAAGAAAAAACAACAACAAAAAAATACTACACTAAACAGCCCTCTTCATCTAGAATGTCTGTTGTTGTTTTTTTTGTTTCTTTTTGTACATCGCCGCAGCAGTAAAAGGAATCTGACAGCACAAATCCGATACACACAATAATAAAACACATACACGCGTACATAGCACACTGTGTAAAATAGTACTCCTGGTCCTAAACGGTGCAGAGATACACCAGCTAGTGGACTACAGCTACTGGAAACAGCACTGAGAGAGAGAAAGAGAAAGAGAGAGAGAGAGAGAGAGAGTCAGAGAGAGAGAGAGAGAGAGAGATCTTTGCCACTCACGACAAATCCTAGTAAAATACCAGACGACACACTCACAGAATCCCCACGGTTATATAGCTACAGCGGTGACGTAGTGCTGCGTGACACTTCAGATCACATCGAACCAGGCACAAAAACATCTGTGACATTCTTCCACACATCTAACTACATTAACTCGAGTATTGTTGTATGGTTTGATCACATGAACGCATGAATACGCTCTTGCTAATTCTTTTTTTTTCCTTTACATTTTTTTTCCTCAACACGGTTCTTTATTTAAGTCACGCTTACATGAAATCAGCGAGTCACGGCATGTCTTTCAGTAGTGGATTCCTTAAAGAAGGGGAAGAACGTGTCCTCAGAGGTTTCAGTCAAGGTAACAGGACCATTACTACAGCAGAGCTTAATGAAATTCAAGTGGGAGAGTCAGCGAGTGCCCAGAAGGACCTGGACTCTAAATCGACCTCTCCTGACATACAGCAGGTTCCTACACTGATAAACCAGAAAACAAATACCGCAGATGAGTCCTGGCTGTTCTCCAAGGACTGTCTGGTACGTGCTATGATCACCATGGTGGTCTTTTTGATTAGCTATAGAAAAAGTAAAAAAGTGTCGGTTGCACAGAGACCTGGGAAAGAATACAACGCCCTCAGAAAACATCACTTCAGAGGGTGTTGGGAAACAGTAGAACATTGTAATTAAACTGTTGTGCTTTTAGAACTGACCAGTTTTTTCTATCTCATTAAAAGGAGGAAACGGAAAAGCAGAGGACGGCGTACGGCATGAATTGAGTTCACCTTGCTAACTCCTAGAAGAGAGCTACTAAAGGCCTAACACTGTCCTGCCACATACAAGACTCGGAGTGACAAACGACGTCATGACACAGCAAAAAGCACAAGTGAGATTCCTTACATCTCTATTCCAGTCCAGCATCTCAGCGTGGTTATTTCTTTTCACCGTTTTTCCCTGAGTTCGAGTCTCGATCGTCTGACAAGTCAGTTGTTTTAACAGGGCTGCCGCCCTTCGAGCTGGAAGTGGAACGGGACGAGTCGTGTCTGGAACGGGGTTTGTGGGAGGTCCCCTCTTGCCCGGTTGGGGTGGCGCTGCGGCTACTGCTGCTGCTGCTGCCCTTCTTGACCTCATCCTCAGAGGTAAAGTCGGAGCTGTCTGAGGGGCTTAGTCCAGTCGAGGATGAGGGCAACTGAATCTGCAGAAGAATTATAAAGGTTATGAGGGGTTTCAGTCATCTGGATTTCTTTTAAATGTCATGTCCAGTCTTCTCCAGAAGGGGGCCAGTGCGGCTGCAGGTTTTTATTCCAACCAAGATGACACACCCGATTCCAACTGTTAAAGTAGTCAATCCTGAATTTCAATAGACTATTAGGTGTGGCATCTGCTTGGTTGAAATAAAAACCTCCACCCACACCGTCCCTTTCTAAATAAGATTAGACACCCATGGTCTAGTCAATACACCAAGATGATTAAATCATTTTCAACACTTTGTAACTCTGACATTTGCTGATGTTCAGTTTTTTAATAAAATCTCAATAAGATCATAAATAAAAGTCATCCATTCAACAGAAACAAATCAAAGCCAACATTACATAATCAATATAAATAAAGAACTTGAATTAGTAATTAGTTATGCAACCATTTTCAATAAACACTATATGACCGTAAGTATGTGGACACCACAACTACCCCACCAAATTGGAAAAGCACAATTGTATAGAATGTAGCATTACAGTTTCCGTTCATTGAGTCCTGACCTGAACTCCACTTGTACACTGTTGGGATGAACTGAAACACCAAGTGCACTCCAGACCTCCTCACCCAACATCAGTGTCTGATTTCACTGATGCTCTTGTGGATAAACGAACATAAATCCCCCACAACCACACTCAAAAATCTAACAGTCTTCCCAGAAAAGGGAAAGTTATTATCACAGCAATGCAGGATTAAGTCTGGAATGGAATGTTTTCCCAAGTGGATACAGATGTAAGGGTTGGGTGTCCACATACTTATGGCTGTTTGGTGTACGTGAGCAGTCTGGAAAGAGCAGTTGCATGATTGTGTGACACTCAGTAACATTTACTGATATAATAAGGACTGAAAAGTAAGACCAGTTACCTGGAATGGCTCAGTAACACCCACTACAGAGTTCATATTGTTGCTAAAGTAACCCAAAATGTAGTCACCGGACTCCTTTGGTAGCTCCTCTTCTGCAAAGGTAATCTGCACAGGTGGGAATTTTAAGACACCTTGTAAGTTACTCTATCTTCATCTTTCATTGATATTAAAAGCTACGTCATGTTGGTATGTCTTGTATTGCTTGATGTCTTACATTGTGCTCCTGTCGCAGGTAATCAGATTCCTCCTGTTTGGCCCAAGTGTAACCTACATAGTCTTTATGATGTTTAAATCCAACCTGGAAAAGATGATTGCATTAAAAACAATGCTGTTAATTTTGCTCTGTGTATATTTTTCTTTTATAACGGATGTGAATAATAAAGTCAGTCTTAGTCACGACTACTAACTTCCAGTTTTATACACAGGGTGAGTCAAAACTTGTAGGACACATGACCACCTTCCCATTGGCAAAACATGCCCTTGATCCAATATGGTGGCTTTCTAGATGGCGGTCATGTTCTGGACAACGTGTCCTGACTTTTGACTCAGCGGCTTTAGAAAAGGTGTAAAAAGTACCTTGTAAAGTCCAATCCAATCCCATGAACTTCTGGAATAATTCGGCGCCACCTTAAATTTGGCCACAGCGTCAGCCACTTCCCTCCATTCGTCCTCTACAATAAGTGTTACCAAAGGGACGTCCACCTTATACGGGAACTGTGGAGACAGGGTATATTACAGTAATAGAATGAACCTCAGCTTCCTCTATCGACCTCAGCCATGACTTTACCTGCAGGGTGAAGATGGAGGAGACGGGCTTGTGGTCGCTGACAGTGTACTCCATGTGACTGCGGTAGAAATGCTGCGTAACTCGAGTGCCGCAGGTGAGGCCTGACGCGGAGCTGCGCTTGGACATGTTGCTAGCTGGAGCCATTGGCCTCATACGCCACAGAATGCGATCAGTCCATGCTGGCTTACGCTTTTTCCCACTAGGACATAAACATGCATATATGTCAGGCCTGAGTGGTGGTCAAAGCTAGGTCACTGGTATCTGTCACCAACATGCTAGGATAATGCAATCGGCACAGGCTAGTGCTACTTGTACCCGCCACTGACTAAAAACAATGGGGGAATTAAGGGCAAATAATGGCAAAAGTCCTGTTTGAAATGACAGACCCTAACACAAGGGGTGCTATATATCTAATGAAAACCCAAAGGGGGAAAATTGGAAAATTATTACCCAACGAAAGAGTGAGACTCAAAGCTAGCAAAGCTAGCGCTCACCATTTCCTTTTTGTAGGTCTGCGACCTGCAAGTCCATCCTTGTATCTCTCTGAGCCCTTTGTTTATTTGAGGAGGGTATCTTCTCTGACTGACTTCTGATGCACAACTTTACTGACCCGGACACACAATTTTATTACCTCGGGCTTAACCCTACCATTGACCCTCTATTAAGGCCTGACATTACCAAGACTTTCCCTCTCATACCTCAAAGCATTCCGTCACTGCCACAAAGCAGAAATCTTTGATTTAGGACTCTTACAAGTTGAAAACCTCATAAGTCCATGAGGAAAGCCATTATCCTTCTCATGAGAAGGATTAAACATTGGTCGTTTGTGGCCAATTCTTTTTCCACAGTGGGGGCAACTGTGACCTTATGGTTAGAGAACCGGTCTTGGTTTGATCCCTGCATAGGGCAAAACACGACTGAAGTGCCCTTGAGCAAGGTATCTAAACCCCCCCAACTGCTCTCGAGGTGCTGTGGTTTGGGGCTGCCCCCGCTTCTGTAAGTTGTGTTCACTGCCCCCTAGTGTTCACTGGTGTGTGTTTCACTGCACGGGTGGGTAAAATGCGAAAGTCAAATTGTTCACTTTCACTGTTCTATAACTGAAGATTATAGAGTGTTTATTGTGTTGATATGATGTTTATCATGAATATATCGTTTGGGACGTCCTTCTATCTTTCATTTACAAACAGGACACTAGCACTTTAGAAGTACAATGACAAATCTGCCGCTAAAGTGAACACGTTAAGCAAGAAGACATTGTCCAAGAAGACACGTTATCTGAATTAAACTTTAACAGTATTATATCTAGACCTAGTCCTTATAGTCTTATTTCCAACAAAACTTTAAGGTTAATCAGTAAAAGAAAAGAAAGTTAGGTGTTGCTTTACTTCAAACTCTTTTCACTCATAATTTGTCCTAATTTAAACAGTTTCAACTGCTCAGATTTGTTCATCTGTACCTGGTATCATACGTGTTAGTTCCCACATCAAACTTGTAGGTAGGAGGGAATTTCAGAGGTCCTTCCTGGAAGCCTTCCAGTACGGTTTCAGTGTCTTTAGCCATGTTCAACTATACAAGAAAGGAAATTAAAAATTAAAACAAGAAAAAGAATTAAAACATATCCAAATCTAGAGTAATATTAAGCATTTGTAGTAGAATTAATGGCCATAATTGGCATAAAACCTTTACTTGAATCTACAAATGACTTAACTTTTATGTGTTGTGTCAATGCAGTAGACTTTGCGTCTTAATGCACTGTGTTTCAAGCTGTGAGCTGCTAAAGATTATATTATTAGCCACATTTAAAAAGTTCCATTATACCACAGCAGTTTCTATAGTAACACATAAAACTGCAGAACAGTGTGGTGAACAATCTGCATAAAACTGTGTGGAATGGTGTGTTGAAGCTTTTTTTTTCTTTTTTTGTAAGTAGCCATTTCTTTAGCATTTTATAACAATAATAGT